>CM017556.1:15556016-16156016 GCA_007844125.1 Sinonovacula constricta
TGTAAACTCAACTAACAAGTAATACACTACAATATGTTGTGTGTTCCGATAAGAACGTTCGCCACAGGAAGCAACTCTGGTTCTTGTACATTGGTCGTTTTAACACGGTCCCATTTTCACAAAGTATAATGAAGCACACCAATAGACAAAGCCAGCTAGTTTTACAAGATGGTTTCTTGGAAAACTTTTACAACTTACAGACAGTGCCAGCTATTGTTGCATGTTGATTTATCGGGCAGGCTTTACTTTGAACAGACAGTGCCAGCTATTGTTGCATGCTGGTTTATCGGGCAGGCTTTACTTTGAACAGACAGTGCCAGCTATTGTTGCATGCTGGTTTATCGGGCAGGCTTTACTTTGAACAGACAGTGCCAGCTATTGTTGCATGTTGATTTATCGGACAGGCTTTACTTTGAACAGAAAGTGCCAGCTATTGTTGCATGCTGGTTTATCGGGTAGGCTTTACTTTGAACAGACAGTGCCAGCTATTGTTGCATGTTGATTTATCGGACAGGCTTTACTTTGAACAGAAAGTGCCAGCTATTGTTGCATGCTGGTTTATCGGGCAGGCTTTACTTTGAACAGACAGTGCCAGCTATTGTTGCATGTTGGTTTATCGGCCAGGCTTTACTTTGAACAGACAGTGCCAGCTATTGTTGCATGCTGGTTTATCGGGCAGGCTTTACTTTGAACAGACAGTGCCAGCTATTGTTGCATGCTGGTTTATCGGGCAGGCTTCACTTTGAACAGACAGTGCCAGCTATTGTTGCATGCTGGTTTATCGGGCAGGCTTCACTTTGAACAGACAGTGCCAGCTATTGTTGCATGCTGGTTTATCGGGCAGGCTTTACTTTGAACAGACAGTGCCAGCTATTGTTGCATGCTGGTTTATCGGGCAGGCTTTACTTTGAACAGACAGTGCCAGATTTTGACTTTAACAATATGTGCTGTGTAACAATTGAGAAAGTGTTCTAAAGCGTTGTTATTTAGACTAAATGTCGCGGTCATGTAGAAACTATTTCCAAATTTTCCCAAACAGTGACAAGATAGTGTTACATGTATTTAATATAGGCAAACTGTCGACAATATCCTTTAATACATAACTTTTATTATGATCAGCTAAGGTGTCTTAAAGCTTGTTGATTTTTTTCTAATATATGTGCATATCTGGGCTTTGTTTGAGCAGGCAGTAATGTTTTCTGATAAGTCTGATGTGCTTTTCTTCTGATGCATGTAACATAATTCCCGCGTTCAAATGCAAATTATTATACTCGAACTTGGCAAAATTGTCTTAGTTCACGGAAACTTAAGGTACACATTTCACAGAGTTAGCGACATATGTACAGGCTGCTGATTCTCTCCTGCTGCTGCCGCTGCTGATTATGATGATGATGATGATTATGATGATGATAATCTGGTTTCAGAAAGCGATCCGTTTGACTATTTGAAGTTATATGACAAGTGCCTTGTTCTACTGTTGAATGGAGACCTGATGGACAAAGACTGTGACACCTCAATGGCTTTCCTGTGTGAGGCCGACAGTAAGTCCTTTCTTTCATCAACCCTTATCTCTCTTTTTCTTTCTCCTAGCATTTCTCTCCCATCCTTATTCCCGTCTCATATTCTCTAGCCATCTGCCCGTCGTTACGTCTCTGTCTGTCTTTCTGTCTGTCTCTCTCTCACTCTGTCTCTGTCCCTCTCTCTCTCTGTCTCTCTCTCTCTGTGTATCTGTCTCTGTTTCTCTCTCTCTGTGTCTCTTTCTGTCTCTCTCTGTCTCTCTCTCTCTCTGTCTGTCTCTCTCTCTGTTTCTCTCTCTCTGTCTCTGTCCCTCTCTCTCTCTCTCTCTCTGTATCTCTCTCTCTCTCTCTCTCTCTCTCTGTCTCTTTCTCTCTCTGTCTCTCTCTGTCTGTCTGTCTGTCTGTCTGTCTGTCTGTCTCTGTCTCTCTGTCTTTCTCTGTCTCTCTCTGTCTCTGTCTCTCTCTCTCTTCGATTTTCTTACTATTGAGAGGCAGAGTTCACTAGTTTAGCTTTAACTTGTGTAAGGGAAATATGCATTCTTTTTCTACCGCAAAGTCCGGCTTTACTTCAGGCTCGTAGGGTTGAATCCAGGTCTCAACCTGGTGGTAATGTTTGTTCAGGAATGTTTCACCTTCAATTTTAAATGTCCTCAAACAATACGAGAGACAGTTACAAGCTTTATCCGTTATCGATCGTTTTCAAAACTTTGATATGTTTCATTGCGTCTTAAGTGGCGCAATAATTTAATTTGATAAATATTAATTACGGATCGTGTGGTTCGTGATGAGAAAAGTCTGAACGTATTCTTAATTCCGAGTAAAAACTTAAAATTAACCTATTTTATCGCTAGAATGTATAACTGCCAAAATCGACTTTATCAAAGATCCTGTTATTATATGTAAAGTTTGAATTTAAATTAATAAAATGATAGATTAACATTTTGGTGCCTTCACATTATTTTGACCACCTAAGGTCTAATATACAACATTCACGTGTGTAGGTCTGTATAAAGGTGTTTGGAGAAACAACCCAACAGACGTTGACATTTGATCATTGAATGTAAACTATAAATGGAATACCCAAAATGAAAATGTTGCTGTTATTTCAGTGTCAATTTTCCCAACGACAACAACCGTACTTCCAATTCTTGAACCCAACGCCACAAACAGTCTTCGAAGGGACACAACTGATACAGCAATTATACCCGTGACAGTTGCTGTTATCGCCCTTATTATGTGCCTGATCCTGGCGTTTGTTATTATATACAGGTATTGTGACGTAATTCATAAAATTAAAATAATAACACAATTTTACAAAATTTCATACGTTTCAAATTCAATATTCTTGTGTTTGAAGTGGTGTCCTGTATATTGTAATGATAAATCTTTGGTTGTATGGAAATAATGATTTGAAAAAATCTTTGTTACAAACGAATGTTAATATTTTACAATAAATCTTGAAGCTCCAAACAATTAACTCGAAAGCGAATGTTAATCACAGGTAAATTGTAATTTTTGGTAAGCCCCATAAAATGCGTCTGTACATGTATGTAATTTAATATTAAAATTTGAATGGTGCTTGTAAACCATTGGCTAGGTTGTGTAAAGTCAAGTCAAAGCGTATACTTTTTTTTCTTAAATTCGATGACAATATTTGTAATCTGCTCTCTTAAATGCGATTTTTAAGATATAGATCAAGTTCTATGTCAGTCTTCTCATAGTAATAAAAGTTATAACTTTCTCTTGTCAACGGACATAAGTTTCTGCAAACAATGCTCATAAGTCATTGAATCTTTAATTACAGATGCAGAAAACGTAGCAGACATGCAGCAACCGATAAAACAGGTAGTAGAGAGGACATTATGGAAGGGGACGTAACCTACAGTGCATCACCAAGTCGAGTAGAGTTCTCGGATGTCGTTACAGAAAACTATTACGACGAAGTCCAGCATGAGAGTGACAATGCAGCAGATGAAACTACTGATAGTGCCGCATATGAGAATGTTGATGTTGCCATGGAAACTAGTAATAATAATAAAAATAATGACAATACAATATGTGCTAAAAGTGATTCTGAATCAAAACAACCAACAGTAGTTGTTAAAGATAGATTACCCAGACGCAAAGGGACACCTAGACGCGTTGTTGTGAACAGGTCATATGGTTGTGTAAACATGGGGAAAGATTCGATTCTCAAACTAAAGTCAGCACGGGAAGATTCACCTGCCAATGAAAATGTCTATCTAAATCCGATAAAATGACTTAGAGGCACAATGACCATTGTTGAAGTAGGTACAGTTAGTTGTTTTTAATTTTACAATGCACATTATAAAATATATCAATATGCATACTTGCTTTCAATATTCATCTGTTTCAAATGAACTATTGTCTATTAGCTCGTTTCTGTAACTTAAAACATCTTGAAGGATATTATAATTATATAATTTGTGCAATAGTTTGATTTTTTTTGCATCTTTGTAGACACCTGTTTAAAAATATTTGTTTTTGTTTTGCTGTAATATTTAATATTAAAGATGTTACTATTTTTCAAATTTATATAAATAAAAGTCTGAAATGAACACATTCAAAAGTTGATGCTTTAATTTTTATGCTTAACAATGAGCATACTGGTAATTAAATTGATTAATTTAAAAAGCAACCTTTATAGCTTTTTTGTTTTCTGTTTTCAAATCTATACTTGTTAAATATACTGTATATACAAGATTTACTGATAATTCAGTGTATTTACTCATTACGTGTTATAAGAAAACTTTAAGAAATCTTTGGTATGAAATGGTAAATTGTTAAGAATTGTAAAAAATAACAAAAGATGCTCAGCGAAGATACTGACTTATTTATTGTTTTGCTGGTGTTTCCGTGTAGATTAGGGTGATAGGAAAACCACAACAAGAATATAACTGTATGTACATGTATATTGAATTAAGAATTTGATACAAGTTTAATTGCAGTGTTTAAATTATTAAAATGTAGAATTTCAAAAAGTCTTGTGCACATCTGCACAAAGAAAAATAATAAACTGCATCTGAATAAATGGAGAAAGAAAAAAAAAACATGGAACAAAAAAAATTAATCATGAGTTCCTTTGATAACAAACAACATTTATTTAAGCACATGTTCATGTACTTATTATTCTAACAAAATATTCTACTGCTATACTAACTAGATAAATGTAAAAATTAAATACTTAAAAATATATAACAGCAAAACTTTGTAAGTTAGGACAACATAAGATGTTTTCCCTGAAACAGTCCAGTCTATTAAAGCATCCCTGCTATACAGACTTACAGCTGATAATTCTTTGTAATTTCAGTTCAGTGTCTCAATGGTAAGACCAGCTCACTACTAAGACCAATATTTTTGTACCAGTTATCTTATAAAACCCTACTGCTCCAGCTAGTGTTGACACAAACATTTAAGGCTACAAAATTCTAAAAAAGACCACCTGCTGCTTAAAATTGTTTCAGTCATTTATGAACTATCATTATTTTAACTCATAAAATAAAAACATCAAATACCTCAAGCAAGATAATAAGCAAATAAAACAATGATAATATTCTTGCTGAAGTGGAATGCATTACACATGATTTAACTACAGTTGGGTTTAACATCCTAGCAACAATTTTTCAAGCATGTTGAAGCAAATGCACTGCTGCCTTCACTATAATAGCATATGAAAAATGTAACATAATACCACATCCAATATCTGCACTTCGTGCAAACCAAACTTGACATTGCTCTTGACACTTGACTTGCTAAACCTGTACATATATGACTGGCGAGGAGTGCAGCTCAAGACCAGCCAGCTCCCCCTGGAGCTGTCTAATCAGGATCACCAATGTTTGCTTCTGAATCTTTGTTAATATATCTAGACACCCTGGCATGTCAATGTCAGCATATGACTTCAGAATTGAAAAGTATAAAATTGTATTATTATAAGAATTGCCATAACTCTTAAAGCAAAAACATCAGTTCCAAGAACATATTTTATGTATATTTTGAAAATTTATATGAAAAGAATGACTCACTGAAAGAATTACAATTTAAACCTAGAGGGCCATGAATGCCTGGAATCACCTGAAAACACTGGCTTTCTGTATCTTTATTATCTAATCACAAGACTAAACATACACAACCATGTCTTTGTCATCTTGTTGTCACAAGTTATTTGTTAGCAAATCCTTGCCCATAACAACACCTTAAAATTTACATGCAGACAAGATCTGATAAATATTAGGCCAAGAAAGTTTTAGGATGTTCACAGGGTTGATCAATGGTTTGATCCAGTGACATATTTTTTATCTCATGTGACCAAATTAAAAATTTAACCAAATATCATGACAAAATTAAATTTAAATAATATTTGAGGTAGTACAGAATCATTTATAATGAGTAGGATATTTCAGCAAGCATCTGCCATTTAAAATCAGTCAACAAATTACTGATTGCCATGCTAGCAGTCACAGCTGGTGAATTATCAGTTACAGAATCTGTGCATTTATCCATGTAATGTCAGTATCATCCAATGATTGACTGTGTATCATGAACTGAAGGCCTTACAGCAAAACTATCAGAGTTGCTACCTGAATAGTGACTTGTCATGGAGTTTATTGGTGCATCAATGACAGGCCCTTTGTGGGTCAGTAAGGGAATCGGTGGGTGAACTCATTCATGTTATACCATTGATGTTGGAATCCTATGCCTCACTTGCCACATGAGCGGGACAGTGTTTCAGACAGTGAATTTCTGATACGTATATTATCTGGGTTGACATCAAGTCATTCAAAAGTTAGAGCATCCCTGAGTGTATCACTGACTTAGTGACTTGGTGTCTAAATCAATGAATTCCTTACCACTGTGCCTTCCAAGTTGACAGATTCACCAGTCACAAAATCTTTTGGAGTATCAGTGACTGAGTGACTTGGTGTCTCAACCAATGAATTCCTTACTGCTGTGGCTTCCAAGTTGACAAAATCAACAGTTACAGAATCTTTTGGAGTATCACTGACTGAGTGACTTGGTGTCTCAATCAATGAATTCCTTACAGCTGCACCTTCAAAGTTGACAAAATCACCAGTTACAGTATCTTTTGGAGTATCACTGACTGAGTGACTTGGTGTCTTAATAAATGAATTCTTTACAGCTGCACTGTCAAAGTTGACCGATTCACCAGTTACAGAATCCATTGGAGTATCACTGACTGAGTGACATATATCAATCAATGAATTCTTTACAGCTGCACCTTCACAGTTGACAGAATCAGTGACCAAATGACTTGTGGTCTCAACCAATGAATTTCTCACAGCTTCAACTTCACAGTTGACAGATTCACCAGTCACAGAATCCAGTGGTGTATCACTAACTGAGTGTCTTGTATCAATCACTGTGTTACTAACAGTACCACTTTCAGTGTTGATGGATTCTCTATTCACAGAATACATTAGAGTTTCCCTGACTGAAAACCTTTGTGTATCTGGTGAATTTCTTAAAGTTGCTCCATTAGAATTGGCATCAGAAGATTCACTAGTTACAGAATCCATTGCTGTATCTGTCTGAACATCAGGTTCAGGTGAGCCCGTCACGCCCTCTCTGCTATTCTCCTCCAACTGCTGTGTGAACAGAGATGACAGATCTCCTAGTGTCAGGGATGTCTCCTCTGAATTTTTCAGCAGATTGTGTTTGTCCATACTCTGCACCATCAGCTGCATCTTCTGCTCAATGGTTCCACGGATTAGGAATCTGTGAACCATGGTCGGTCTGAAATTTAAAAACATTTTATTGCTTAGAAAATTGTCAAGAAGTATGAATACAACAAATATTTGGCAGTAATGGTGTAGGAGTTTTTCATTTTGATCATTAAGTTCACAACTTATATCATCGTCCCAATTTTGATCTAATACAAATAAAACAAAAAGTTGTTTCTGCAGCTGGTGGTCACTTAATACGATGAAGGCTGCCTTTCATGTCATAACATGCCAGGAAAATTTGCTCTGGTCACGTATCCCAGAAAAAATATTGTTTTTATTTTATTTTTTTAATACCGGTATTTATAAGTAAAGACTGGACATGACTATGTTAAATAGGGATGGGTTTTGCAAGAAATTTGGTATTGTCATATGATAAGAGTGTATCTCAATATGTATCACACTATTTAATGCAGGAAGTAACTATGCAAAGAAACCACTTTTTTTTAACTCAACCCAATACACTTTCTGCAAAAAATGTTTTTATTAAACAGGAAAAATATTAAAACAATTAAAATGTTTAAAATATAGTGGAAGTGTTTAAAAACACAAGTGTGCTGAAATTAGGAGAACATCAAATTTTGGGGTATGCAAAGATATCTGTGACAATTAATCAACAAACATATACTTCATAATTAAAGTTGTAAACTCGATGAAAGAAATGAAAGAACATTTCCAAACATTTTTTTTATTTAAAAAGAGTTACATCATGCATGTTTCTATGCTAAAAACAGTTCGTACAGAAGTCCATGATGTGAAAACATGATGTATCTAAGATGGATTTATTCTTCTGATAAATCAAAAGTTGATTCACATTGGTTACATAACAAAGAGTTCGATGTTTGTTTAAATTTAATGAATACCTGTATATAAAATGTAGGGCTGGTTAAGAATCTGTATATATGGATATATGGGTGTTACTGTGCATTACTTTTATTAGTGGGAAAGGGAGTGTGTTACCTAGACTGTCCTATCCTATGCACACGGCCGATGGCCTGTAGCTCTTGTGCATGGTTCAGGATAGGTTCCACAAGAAGCACATGGGTGGCCTCCACCAGGTTAAGACCATTGGACCCAGACTGTACAGGCAACAGCAACACACTTATGTCCTCCTGATGTTTGAAAGCTGCCAGATTCTCCTACAGGGAGTGCAGATGAATACAAGATTTTATTGTAACAAGGTATGGGTGAAAAAGGTGAAATAAGACTTTGCAAAGCGAGCAGCAAAATGAACAATTGTTGCAGTAATAAACAAGAATAGAGTTATGGCAAGGAGGCAAAATATTGCTCTAGAAAAGGCCATATGCAAAGTCACTTAATTTGCTAGATTCTCTCAGAGGTTGTGTAAAAATAAAACAGAGTTTGATAGTAGAAAGAATGTCATGGGATTCAATAAAATAAGAAACAGCAGCTGTACAACAATGGATATTAATAAATTTGTTTTACCTGCAAGTTATGCTGATATTTATTATTAGACACTTGTCAGGTTCTCATGAAAAGTGAACATGTAAATGTATATTTTGTTGAAATAAAAGTTGTAAGTTGATTAGCCTTTCTAAGAAATTGAGAAGCAGTTCTAGGAGAGGAAAATGGATGAATCCCTTATATGGTTTTACTGTAAAAGTGATAACAGGTGGTGCAAGAAAAGGAAAAGCAGTTGTAGAAAAAAAGGAAAATGGGTAAAATGGTTTCATAGGGCTTTATAGTAATAGCTGTGTATGACTCGTGAAGAAAAGCAATGGTAAAGTAAAAAAAGGGTCAGATTGGTAGGTTTTATGTGAAAGAAAAATAACATATTTTTCTTTTGAAGTTGATGGGTTATCCTACTGCTGGAATAAAATAAGTGAAAACTGTGTTGATAACAAGCAAGAAAGGTACACTTTGTCTAAAGAAAGTAGCTTTTATATTCTAATACTTCTAAGTCAATACTCACAATAAGATCACATATCAAGACCAGTCTTAACAGTTCACTAAGCTTTTAACCATTAAAAAGATATAATCTATAAAAAAGCCAAACACCATTTATAAAGAGTCAATGTGGGCTTTAAAGACTATGTCACTATTGAGGCTATCTAACTACTCAAACACCATTTATAAAGAGTCAATGTGGGCTTTAAAGACTATGTCACTATTGAGGCTATCTAACTACTCAAACACCATTTATAAAGAGTCAATGTGGGCTTTAAAGACTATGTCACTATTGAGGCTATCTAACTACTCAAACACCATTTATAAAGAGTCAATGTGGGCTTTAAAGACTATGTCACTATTGAGGCTATCTAACTACTATTTCTCAAGCAAGGTTCTTCATTTGACATTTTTTAAGGGATGTCAAGGAGTATATAATTTGTATTTGAGAACTTGATTGTGTTCGCTATAAAAGTTCATTTTACAGGCCATTTTCATTAACTAGTATTTAATTTTTTATTTATATTTTCAATGATGTTTTTTATTATCGGCTTAATGTGATTTTTAACTTAAAATTTATCATAAAAATTCCAGAAGGTTCAAATACTGCAGTTTTTTAGTGACAAAATGCCTTGGATATGACAAAGGCAGTTACACCTTATGGCTTCTTTCACAGAGGCTAGAAACATTTTGATATTGAAAAACATTTGCGTGTTCAACATTGCAGTTTTAATGTGGAGAAACATCAACTTTCTAAATATGAGGCATTACGCCATGCATAGATAAACATTTTGCAATTTTCTTTACTGTAAATGAGTATCTTAGTAAAATAGTTTATAAAGTAAATATGAACTGCAAGGTGCAGACCAGGTGAAATTCAAACTGATTTGAGTCTACCCATCATGAGCTAAAATCAGACAACTCAACCTTCATTTCATCTGATTTCATCAACTTCTTTGGGACAATCAAGCCATTGATTACAAATGTGATCAAAATGCTAAGTGAATAGGAACATGCCAATTAACAAGCAATTGAATAATATTGTGGGAGAGATGAAGTGTAGCTGATCAGGTGAAAGATGACTGGGTCTGATAAGCAACACAGTCATTGTTTTTTTCTGGTTGACATCCCTAATTTTTTTCACATATATGTACTTACTTGAAACTTTCCGCTGGTGTATAATGCCTTATAAGAGATGTCATTTTCATCCAGTGCAGTTGCTATCACACTCAAAACATCTTTCCACTGCCAATAGATAACAGTCATAGGAACATTTAATATGATATATACTCCAATAAAAGTAATTTAAAGGAAACACAGACTTCTTCATATTCTTATCAAACTTATGACTACAATATAGCAAAAACTGTTTTCAAATTGGAATGATTCCTACTAGAACCATTTGAAAATTATTATAATTTTGCAAAAATATTTTCAAATAAGAATCAGTAGTGACATATACAATGTCATTTCTATTTAAAAAAATTGGTGATAATAAAAACTCTACTTTCAGATTTTACAAATAATTGTAACCCTTCCAAGTTATATAACTAGTACTTACAGTTGAAAACACAAGGGACTTTGCCTTTGGATCTTTTTTCTTTATTTTCTGTATACACCTGACAACAGCTTCAACCTTGGTGGAATGACTACCCTACAATGAGAACAGGAGAGGTCACAGGAATTAACACATGTCGAAAAAGATGCAATAATCTTGAGTATGAAAATAACCTGGAAATGTTCAAATACAGTGCAATAGAAACATTTTATATGTAGATAATGGGTGTTGACACAAGACAATCCTTAATGACATAAAAAAAATCTACTAAAGACATTAACATTTTTTCAATCTTTAGAATATATACTTTCTAAAAGTTCCATTACTGTGCAAAATAGTCGTTTTATCAACTAGTCATAATATTACAAATTATAGAGTAAACATGGACTGAAATATGGCAAGTAAATCATCTAGCTCAATGGAAAACTTCCATATCTTGGCAACTGACATTTGGGACTAAACGTTATTGATCCATGGAAGCCAGACCCTACTGAAAGACCTGAGCAAAGCCAGTAAATTTATTCAAACTGTAAATGTATGTCTTTTCATTTTGGAAACAGAAAAAGAAAAATATAATAAATTTTTCATATCCTCTTATGCAAGCTTCTATTTTGCAAATATATAATAAAGTGACATTAAAGTCATTTACAATATCAAATGAAAAGTACAATGTAAAACAATAGATAACTATAACTGTAACATTTGATATTGGTTGATTTGAACTTCTATAATCTATACTGCATATTTCTTTCGATTCCCTACAATGTAAATAATATGAAAGTCATGGCTAAAACAGGGAAATGGGACGATTGGACATAAACATGAACAGATACATGGCCAGACAGACAGAGAGAGTGCAATATGCTGTCCTTCATAGGCATAAAAACTCCTCATTTCATCAAGGAAACAATGTTCTATCATACTTCATACAATTAAGTAAAAAAGGGACTGCTTCAAGCAACAGTGAACTAAGCACTGGCACTAATGAACAGTTTACTGGGTTGAGGAAAAAGTAAAAGAGAAAAAGTTGAACTTTAAACGTCATAATAAAAAATAGTAAACTGTTCAAATTTTTAAAAAGAATTGACTTGTACACAAAATGTTAGCAAAACACAGACCAAAAAAGTCTCTTTATAAACATAAGTTAGACAAATAAAGAGAATATAGAGTAGTCTAAATATTTAAGTGTACAAATGGCATATTGCTCCTACCATTGTAATGCTCCTACAGTATTTTTTTACTGTTTTGCTACATGGAAATGCATTTTATAAAAAGAAAGAAGTAAAACAGAAATAATCACTCAAGTAAGCATGGAGTAAAAACAATAACCAAGCAAATCAATTAACAGCAACAACAAAAAGAACAGATTAACACTTTTCTTACTTTGACCTTTATCCCATCAGCATCCTCCTCTCTCTCCACCTTGGTTGTCACATAGGATACCTCACTGTTGGCTGTAGCTTGTCGACACACAGCACACTTGATCGTGAATGCTTGCCGGCCAAATGCTGACCTCTCCAGAAGAATACGGACACAGTCAAGGCAGAAACAGTGGCCACAGTGGAGGACACTCCACTGGCGAGGACAAGAACAGGTTGGATAGATTTGTTTAAACATGTAGCAAGAATGTTGCAGCTGTACAAATAATGTGTCAAGTTTTTTAAAAGTGATGGTGCCGAGGACTGAGATAAAGGGCATGCAGTCCCTGTTTGAGCTCAAGTTTACCCACAACATCTCAACTTACAGCCCATATAGTGTCGCTAAAGCATGGTTGCTTAGTGATAATACAAATTCTGAACTACTGATATAATAAAATGCAAAGTCACAAAACCATTTTAGCTAGTCCTGGAACAGTATCAGTTTTAAAGACTTAATTTTATGTCTTGTCTTGGGATTGAAACTGCAATATGCCAGGCTGACAGCTTACCTACTATGCCATGTAGAGCTGGTAATGATGATGATGTGGGGGTGGAGGTGGTAATCATGATAATAGTGATAATGTCATGACAGTGGTGGTGGTGGAGGTGGTATTTCTGATGGTGGTGGTAGTGGATGGGGTGATCATGGTGTCTCTGATGGTATTCATGGTGACTGTGGTGGTAAAGATGGTGATGCTTATAATGGTGCTGGAAGTGGAGGCAGTGATTTTGATAGTGATGGTGATAGTTAAGGTGGTGATAATGATGGTAGTAGGTTAGTGGTAGCTGAAAAGAAGATCATGCACCAATTTATTATCATGGAAGAGTGTATGATATCTAGTTATAAGTTGCAGAATTAAGTAACATTTACCTCTTTTCCTAAATCTTGTTGACAGATGGGGCATGGCTCTGGGTTCACACCATTACCTTGAGCAGTCTGGGACTGAAACACATCAAGATACAAGATACAAGATACAAGAAACTTTATTTAACGTCTGTTTTGTACAATAAAAAACATTAGCTATAAGCTATTTTCCGACATGACAGAGATCGTTTAACACATAGACATAAAAGACAATTCAACGAAACCTGTAAAAAGAAAGTTATGACAGTTACATTAGAAAATAAAACACAAAATTAATAAGACCGACATTCTAACATATAAAATACATCACAGAAAGTTGCACATGAAATCACAAAAGAATTATATACATTTACACATGACACATGTACAGGTCTGACCAGTCCAGGTCCGGATCATTCTGGTAAACTCCTTGTAGTTATCACATGTTCTAACATGATTTGGTAGATTGTTCCAGACCCGGGCTGCCTCAAACCTGAACGATTTCTTACCATATGTTGTTTGGGACTAAAATGGTATTACTGTTTCTAAGAGTATAAGATGATTGTTTGAATTCAACAAGATCGTGTAGATAAGGGGGAGACAAACGCTAAAGGCATTTATATGTTTCTATTGCTATGGTTCTAAGTCTAGCAATATGCAATGTGGGCATGTAAACTTTTTCTAGTAAATCTTCGTAGGTTGAATTAAAATCATTAAAAACAATTCTAAGTGCACGGTGTTGAAGTTTCTCTAACTTTTCAGTATTCTGTTTACTACAAAACTGCCATATAATAGGACAAAAGCTAAAGTTTGACCTGATAAAAGATTTATATACCAACAGTTTACATTCTACAGATAAAAATTTGCTAATTCTTAAAAGTACATTTAACTGACCAGCAGTTTTTTTTGCATAACCCGGTTATCTGTGCATCAAAATTCAATTAAAAGTCTAAATCTACACCTAAGAGTTTAACCTGATCTTCACATGCAATATTTACATCATCTATGTTAAAACATTTCAGTTGATCATGGGTTTTCTTACCAACAGCTATGGACACACACAATATGTACATACAATATGGGTTGGACTAGGGAGAGTGTTCTTTTTTACAAACTGCTACAACTGCTTATCATAAAAGTTTGAACAGGAGCAGTTACTGGACAATAACTTTATCCTGAGCACATAGATGACATTGATGTGGATGCTGATGCTCTGGTGGGTGAAATAGCTTGCTAAATTCATCAAATATGACAATTTACCTCGCTTACATTCCTTCAGACCAGTTTGAGTATAAAATTTTAAAGGTTGTTTATTTTTTTAACGTAGTATTTCTTTCACAACAAAAGTGTGATAACTACATACCTTGGCCAGGTTTGTAAGGTAGAGCAGTTGTCCTTGTTTCTTCCTTAGCTCTCCCATGGCCAGTATCTTGTCTGATGACAACTTCAACTTGTGGTTATCAAGCTGGAAGAAATAATAAATTGACTCTGGTCTATTAATCAGTATGCATGTACATGTATATGAATTCAAGGTTTATAAATTTATGTTCAATACAATAGTATAAAACAATAAATTATCTGTGATTGTGAAATTTAAAAAAAAAAAAGAAAAAAGAAAATACTGAAACACTGTATAGACATCCTATCAAAGTTTTATATTTCTTCAAAATTATGTGACACCTCTGACAAAAAAGGGATGGGATGGGATTTGCCGGCATTTTGGACGATACTGTGCAGTGACATTTCTATCATTATAGCACAGAGGCATTTATGAGGTGCCCAGGGACTGAACCCGGCCAGTCCATTATACTGACACCAACGAATCAGGCGTAATGCTGTTCCCTTAGCTTTGGGAGGGAAGCCACTACTACCAACTTTAAAGTCTGTGGTTTGACCTGGCCGGGGTTGGAACCCACGACCGAAGCTCTACCACTTGAGCGCCCGGTCTGACAAAAAGACATCATAGCATTTTAACCTTTTGATCCTCACTGCTGTAAATTCAGGATACATAGAGGTCTAGAATTAATTAAGAGCACACTAGTGAGAAGTGCAGTCTGTCAGTCCTTAACAACTTATTACTCTTCCTCTATTAATGATAGCTGAAAGTCACTAAACCATGCTGATGTTGGGCGACACCAGACAATATAAGTCCCCTGACCTGTTGTGGCTCCAGTATGTACATTTGGTGGGCCTCTGACACCTCCTCATCTGGGAATCGGAGCCGTAACCTCGTGGTGGACATGTCCAACTCATCATAGGATGCCACATGCTCCTTTATACCAGCCCAGTGACTCCTGAGACGCTGTGTAACATACACAGGTAAACAGGTGACTAGCAGCAAACAAATTCCAACATACTTTTTATACTTAAATATATTTGAAAAAAGATTCCGGTCATGTAACTGTGGTGGCATGTAAGACTGTATAAGAGCAAACAAATAGTTATGGATAATGTATGAATCTAACAACAAAAACTTTCACATGCAGTAAATATAATTATATTAAAATTTCATTCTTAATAGAGTGACTTGCAGTGAAACCTGATTGTGTTTTTATCGATATGAATAAATATAATTAAGATATACGGTCAAGGTAAGGAACAGGTGCCTGTTCAGGTTAATATAAGAAATTCTATTTTGACAATGTCAATTGTATTCTTAAATGGTAACAGCTAAAGTTTCCTAGTAGAACAAGAATGCCTGGTAATTGTCATCAAAATGCTTCAAACTTACGTAATAAGCAGAAGAAAGAAGAAAATAAAAATATTTTAACTATATTACCTTATACTCTTTTTTCAGGGTGTCAAGCAACTTGATATGAACTGCTCCAAATTCAACCACTTCCTCACCAACTTTAAAAAAACAAATAATAGTTTTTGAAAGTCTATTAATTAATATTTCATTGTATTTTTTTAAGAAGTTTTACAATATATTATTCAAAACAAATCATGTTATGAGAACTACACTAACGTATCCTTGTTAGATCTACCATTAAAAGCTCAGCACATGCAGAAAGACAAAAACAGTTTCACTTTTAGGATTAAAAAACACTTAACACTTTATTTTTTTATGAGTAAGATACATGTCTGGGACAGGAAGCTACTCAGAGACCTTTCATATGTTTGCATCTATGGTCAATAATTCAACTGTTCTGCCACTAGGAGCCAAGGTATTAAAACTATGAGCTAACAAATGAGCCAATTTTCCACCATCTGAATGGTCAGATTAAATTTCTTAATAAAACTCTGACAAATTACACTAGAGAATTGCCTCAAATTTAGGCAAAGTTTCATATCCTTGGGCAACTTATAATGCAGGTAAAATAATCATAATGAGGCTAGACTCAGGTATTGTTTTTACCCCTTGAAGACCGGGCAAAAGCCAGGATACTTTTCAGTGCCTTCTCCAGCTCACTATCAGCCCATGTGCCCTGTCTGCGGGTGTGGACCTGCTGCCCCAAGTCTGACACACCTGCCTCCACACCCCTGTAAGGGTGAGAAACATTGACCATTGTAAGATACAGTACAAGGTAAGATATGCCATGAACATTCTAGGACTCCCTTGGGCTTATACAGCAACACTATTCTTATAAACCAAGTAAATGTACAAAAAACTTGAAAATTACTTGAATGTTTTACTGCTGCACACGGATATAGACCCATAAACAGAGAGAACAGGTCATGTCCCTGCCAAAAAAGGGGCATTTGCTATTAAAATACTTCCAAAACTATAGCAAAAAACCACAAGTGTACCATTATAAGAATATAACAACAGATATATAGCCAAAATATGCTAGAATTTCAGCATCTCAAATGTTATTACTATCTAAGTGATAGTTATACCACTGTTATTGAAATTAGCCTGAGTTGTCCAAATATTTAAGTGTACAAGTGGTATACTGCTTCCACCAATGTAATGCTCCTACAGTATTTTTTTTACTATTTTATAATTTATACATTTTATAAAGTTATTTCGACAAATATGGACTTACTTGTCTACAAAAGAGAAAAGCTTTGTCTCATAGGTTTCGAACAGTTCCTCAGATTTGCAGAATGGGCACCTAAAACATCAGATAATGCAAACTGAATATATATTTAAAATGAAAAAAAATCAGATTGTTATAAGGGTTTTTTTCAGTCCCACTATGATAGACATATACAGAATCAAGTAGGAACAATGGTACTACTACTAATTATAATGTTAATTTAAACAAAAATATCCATGTCAAAAGTTCATGTTTAAATGATGATGTAGAATCATATATCTGAACAATATGAAAAATTCTCTGGATCCAGCATTTACTTTATAACTGTTTGACACCTTTCAACATGCTTCAACATGCAAATGTATTATAACATTGTGACAGCTTGCATCCTATCACAATGCCAACTACAAAATGCAGTTCTTTTTTTGAATTTGTCAGAATTATATGTTGAATACTAGCTATATATGAAGTGACACAACATACACAATCCTTGAATGTTGCAACCATAACATAAAGATAGCATGTCTGATATCACAATGTCAACCAATATAAAGAAACAATCATTCACATAAGAAAGTTAATAATAGAGCCTTAATCTTCAACAAAAAGGATATCCTACTGCTAGTTTTATGCACATCAGAACTCACGTTTTAAGGATTTGATCTACAGGTCTGAGGCAGCAGGTAACGGTGGTGTTGATGAGCTCTTGGGAGGGTTTACCAGCCAATAACTTCATGGACTTCAACACCGCCTTATAGGCAGACTCTAGCCCTGACACCTGCACCTGGAGCGCGTACTGTAGACCTGATGCAGCTCGACAACTACAGAAAGAAACAAACCACTAGATAGGTAAGATTTTAAAATAACAGATCTCATATTGCACCCTCCTGTATGCTAAAGTCAAATGTAATGAAACATTAAGGTGGAGAAAAGAACAGCTGTCAATTAAAAACTTTGATACTCATATGCATGTTAAAAAGTTGTGGATGTAAGGACAATTGTTATTTAAACAGCAATCCTCGGTAAGAAATCTGTAGATTTACTTATTCTTGTGAGTCTTGTTTGGATTGTTTCAAAAAAATGTTTCTGCAGCATACGGTGTACTTTAGTGCTAACAGATAAGTTGTTGAATCTAATCAGACTTTTAAATGAAACTCTTGTGAGATTTAATAATATTCTAAGAGAACTGTTTACATACCTTCTGACGAGAGTGTCGATATGAGGGTTCCGGTTGTCAAGGAGATCATTGCGCACCTTCAGCAGTAATATGTCTTCCTGGTCAAGATCCACTGCACACTGTATAACCTCCAGCCACCAATCACTGCCGTCTTTCAACTGGTGAAGAGGATATGCAAACAACCATCATACATCTATACATGCATACACAATCATATACATATAGGCATGAGCAATTCAAATAACTATACATAAAACTGCTTCTCTAGCGAGCTCTGTTAAACCAAAGTGTCTCGATATTTACCTGATTTCTCTCAGTCCTAAAGGACTTAATTGTCACTGTTGAACTAAATTACCTACATGTACACATACTTACACTCTCACCCAGTATTGGTAGGTTGTCAAATTCTCAAGCAAAGCTTTGTGCAATGACATCATTCTATGCTCAGGCAAAACATTTACCCATCATCATTTTCAGTGAACATGACCTAAGTTGACAGTAAACATTCAAACACTTCCAGAGCTATGGCATTACAACATTCTAGTAAAGTCAGTGTTATAATGGACTGCTTTGTAGAGGATTTACAGCATACATACAAACACAACAATATGCATATATACATGACTATATGCATATAAACATGACCATATACATATATACATACATAATAACCACATACATGACCCTGTTCATAAACCATAAATAAAAAAAGAGACATAAAAGAAAGGAAAAAATGTTTTGGAGGCTTTAATATCTCCAATAATTACCTTATTTCAACATAAAGCAATTATCACAGGTTGTAACAGACATTTACACTATATGTGAAATATACAAGATAGGAAGTATACACACCTCTAGTTGTAGTTGTTTGACATCTATCTGTACCTGAGAAAGAGACACCTCAGTGCTTTTGGCATATGCTGCAGCCTTAGCAATATAACTATCCTTGATCTCTGAGATCTGGAAGAGCAAGTAAATGTATCTCCATTATACAGTTATAGGTAAGGAAATATTTTAGTCAACTTCACATCAGCAATTTGCACAGCACTGGAATATTCTCTCACAACAGTTAATAATGCATTATGTTTAGAACAAGTACAATTATACCTCAATCATTTCTTTGGAAGTAGTGATAGATTTAATTACAGTTGTGTTAAGGGGTGCAATTCTCCAACATTTACTAAACACTATGTGTGTACTGTAAAAAAAAAAAACACTTAAAAGTGTCAATATCATACTCCACTTTAAAAACCTTTTTTTTTTACTTGAAATAAGTATGTTAAAAGACTTATATTCACAACGATTACTTAACCTTGTTCAAAAGCAGTATTATTGATCTGTTATAAGTAGAAACTCAGTAATATTATAATTTTTAGTTTTGTCATCATATTGTCCATAGGTTGCCGAAGTTACCTGCTGTTGTAGCATGTCATCACGGAGGGTAGGTGGAATGATGTTACGGTGAGCAGTCACCAGTTCATGAAGGTTATAGAGGGCGTGTAACTGCTGGAGACTGTCAGTATGTAGCATCTCCTTGTGTTCCTCCACAGACCGAAGAACCTCTCGATACTTCTCTGCAGCTTCTGCATACTGTGTAAGGTCAATAAAGTTAGACACATTAAAATGAATGACATATTTAACATAAACATAACACAAATAACACAAATAATGTATACAGTATATTCCAGTAAGAACACATAATCATAACAAAGATCATTTCAGGATTTAAAACTTGGTCATGTAAATGGTCAAATAAGTGAGAAATAAATATTTTCAAAAAGGAGTTATATTTTCTGTTTAATGGTCTTTTTTTAATATTTTCTTCTCTTTAAGCAAATTAAAATGAGCATTAAAATTGTAAAAAGGAATTAAGTAAATGCAAACATAATTTGAACAAGGACTCCATACTAAGTCTTTGAAAATTAATGTGAAAGAGTTGATTTGCATAGAACATTATTTGAACTGTGCACCAACAATAATATACTCAAGTTTTTAAAGTTAAAAAAATGTAAAATTGGTGTGCTTTATACAGGTTGTTTAATAGTGAATATCAGTATAGTGTACCTGTTCATTGATGATGTGAAGGCCCGCCTGTCCATTGATGGCAGCCACCAGGGCTCGGTGGGCCTCCTCTGCCTCCAGTCGGGCCTTCTTGGTCAGGGAGTCTAGGAGCTCCTCCATTGTCATGGTGCTGGCAGAAGAACACAAGAAGTTTAATATTCTAAGTCATTTTAATGCTACTTATTGAGTTTTCAAATTATGTTAACACAAATGTTCAAAATGATGAGCCTTCAGCCGGTCGTGTTAGTCATGGACTCTGGGAGCATTTCTATTGTCCCAACAGAAACATGGAAGAGAGGGAGTATAATTACAAGAAACAGTTGTGATCACATATAACTTTATCAAACAGGGTCATAGACAGATGTTTCAAAGGCAGTAAATAGGTAGTTATACAAGAAATTAATATTCTCTTCACCTATAATTTATTCTCATATTACCAAGATATTGTCTTTTCTTTCAACTGAATTCTTCCGGATCAACCAGATAAACATGATAGTATTATTATTAGCAACATCCAAGTAATGCAACGATAAGAAAAAAATATAATTATGGGCCAACCTTTTGTGTATGGGTATGAACTCTCCTCTCACAGCCTGGGGATGACAGCAGGCCTGCCTTAGTCTTAACAGAGGGTACAACAACTGCAACAAACAGACAGGACTAACATCAAGGAAAAAGCAATATAAAGTAATAAAAATGTAAAAAATTTAGCTTGCGGGGTTTATCATTTAACCAACAGAATTTTGGTCATTTGGAAATGGTATATCTTACATTTGCTTGAGCATTAACATGTTATTCCACTACCATTTTTATCAACTTTGGTATGTAGCAGCCCAGAATCAAACCCAGAGCATCTCGCACCTGTAGTCAATGTTTTAATAATTGTGCTACCAGGTCTAGTAATATAAGTAAATGCTAATTCCATTCTAAGAACCTTTAACAGTTCCTGAACAGAGAACATGTATTTCTTTGGCTACGTTAGACAGGTAGATTAAGCCAAGTCCTGTCTAGATCCGAGTTATTTCCACAAAGTGTGAAACTTGTGCCTGTGAAACAATAAAGCATAAAGTTAGGTTGCTAGATTTATAATCTCACGAAAAATCATTACTTTATCTGGAGAGTTTGTTTACTGAAGGTATAGTGCTCTCTCCACTGTTATTGTATGCTGTGACCATATACAGTTATGGTCAAGAGTGATGTTTACCTGATGGATGGTGTGTCTATCCAAGCTACTCAGCTTTACAGATGTATCTGTCAAGCAGGTAAGCTTCTGAAATAGAAAAAATATGATTCACAGTCACAAGTAAGCTTTCCATGTAACATATTTTACTGGAATGGAGCAGAATATGTAAAACACTACCAACCACCATTATTACATCAATGGAGTGATATCTCACATAAACAATAACAACTTATATAGGTTTTGAGAAAACGAACAAAAACATCAATTTAAAATAAATCAAATCCATTGTAAACACTAAAGCAGAAGGTGTGTTTTTTATAACAAAAAAAGCACTTCCAAAATTCAATAACATGACTTACTGCCTTTAAAAATTTTCACATGTTTTGATGAAGGACACACAGAATAACATACATTTAAAGAAATTCTAAAGCAGTCCCTGTTATGTTGCAGTTGTCTTCTGTAGAAATGTTCCTCAACAGGAGAGAATGTCAACCAGTTGGTCTCCTCTTGCTGGTGGGGTATATTGATCTAGTGCAAAAAGAAACATAATTGTGCTTTAACTGAAAATGAATTGCGAAATAAATATATACTACACTAAATCTGTGACGAGATATAAAGAAATAAATTGGTACTTTCAACTGTATTTCTACTAATATCACAGTAGGAGACCCTTCATGTTTAACCAATGTTTGCCTTAGACTCTTCAAGAAAGATGATCACAATCATGACCTATGATATAACGTGCCACAGGATATATGCTGAAAGGGGTACACTAACACTAGGAAATTTACCACAAAGACCAGACCATGAAGTTGTGAAATAGTGGAATGAAACAAAAACCTCTACTCAAAGTTTAATCATGTAAACCCTGGAAAATACACTAATTGGGGACCAGCAAGTTGCAGGCCAAACACTAAAGACTCTTTGGCAGGATGGGATGAAGGTCATATATAGTCATAGACAAACGAGATAAACATCCCAGAGAAGAGGAAATGGCATAAGCAGTAAATTATGACAATAATTAAGGTGAGACAGAGGAGACAGTTGAGGAGGGGAGAAGGTGAACAGGAAACTAACTTGGTCTATAGTGAATGATAATAAAGATGAGAAGATGAAACCAACCTGATCTATTACATCATCCTTGACAGTTCTCCAGAGTACCTGTGTCAGGAGGTGATACATGGGTTCTGTGACCCCATGACAGTAGGGGTCATAGACCAGCTTATGCCACCAACACTGCACCCAGTAGGGGTCAACACCCAGGAACATCAGAAGCCCATACAAATCTGTAATATTGTTAGTTAACATTGATAAATTATCACAATTTTAATTGATATCTTTTTAAGTCATCATTCACGTTTGAGTATAACAAATATACACTTAAATGTACTCCATATATCAATATGTAATAAAATATCAGAAACAGTTTACTTTTAAAAAATGGTTTATCTATGATTTATTTTTAATATTAATTTTGCCTCTTTTCCTTAGAAAACACTTCAACAATAGAATATACATTGGTATACTACAAAACTAAGGCATACAATATGTTTACAGAGTTTAATTCTGCAATCATACTTTTTTTTTATTTCAAATTTTCACAAGGATGTCCTCTTTGTTGGTATACACTTTAAAAAAATGTTTCAACATCAAGTCTTGATAGTTAGTTTATAAAATTGAAGATAAAATTTGAACGATTTGCAAGTACATGTAAGTAATTGGTCAATTTAAGATTTTTTAAGAATTGTCAGAGAAGAAAAAAGCATTATGGCTCAGAATACAAAACATTTAGTTACAACACAATATACATGTAGCTGCTCCATATCATTTTACACAGTACATTAAGATTTTGCATACATTGGATGTAAAATATGATTACAGATTAGTACTTCTTGCAATAAATAAGCACATGTACAAGCACACACATGTATATAGAGGCATATATATTCACACACATTTCACACACTCATGCCCACAAGAAGAAAATGCTAAGCTATAAGTAATTTTTCAACATACATGCATAGTCTAGTTAATGCATGTTCATTAGTACTTCATAAAACGGTATAGAGAGCGTGTACAGAAGTTTTTATATTTTGATCAGTCTGACTTTACAAGAACAAAAAAATAGTGCAGATGCAAACTTACCATCAATGTCCTTCTGTATGGGGGTGCCAGTTACACACCAGCGGTTTACAGCTGTTAGTCGTCGTGCCATCTCGGCTGTCTATTAAAAAATGTAAATCTGACTTACACCAATATTAAATTTATTTTCAAATCTTGCCTTTTTTGACAGCATATACACAGTTATTAATTAATACTAAATTAAAATGGAAGCACTTTCACAAAGACCTGAGAAAGTAATAGATAAAGTCCAATATTTCACACTTTTTACAAGCATAAGTACATGTCATGTAACAGTATACCTTTTTACAGGACAGACTGCAAATCTATAATTACTTGCATTGAACAACATAAAATGGTGGAAAAAAATCAAACCTGAGCTTTAACATATCAATTGTATTAAAATCACAACTAGAGTCAATATTTAATGTCAAGCAATATTATATTTAGATTTATTATAAAATACCTTTGTTGTAGTACATTCAACCATCTGGGCCTCATCCAGGCAAATCTGGAACAATTGACAGCTACTTATAACACTGAAAGCAACATTAGACAATTGGCAGCAATGTTACAGAAATTGACAGCAATGCTAGACAATTGACAGCAACATTAAAGAATTGACAACAAAATTTACAAGATTGTTTAAAACATTAAAGCTGATAAATCGGAACTAGGTTGCATAAATAATAACAACAAAGCTTATCTTTGGATATATTTTAACATACCGGAATGGCCATATATGCAATATGTTTAGACCATTGATATTAAGACTGTAAACTGTTAACTGAACACTGTCAAAACTATGAAGAGTACAATTTATAAAGAAAAATAAAAATAAAAAAAATAAAAAACTGGTGTTAAAATGTGCAAAAGAAATACCTTAACACAAGAAGTCTTTGAAAACAAATACCAACAGGAGAAGCATAAGTTTGGGGAAAAAATACAACAAAAAATACAAGTACATGTATTTATGGTAAGGAAAAAAAGACTGAAAGAAAACAAAGTGTTTAAGGACAACAATTAGACTGGTGTACCTATCTACCTACCCTCCACCACTCGACTGCTACCAATGGACTAGGGATAGCCATAAAACGCTTTGGGTGTCGCAACTGTCGCCCATTATCACCTACAAGTTATAAAACAAAGAAGGCTGAATAATATTAACTTTTCACAGCATAGACATTTTTGGCAGCCTATGAGCCATAATTTTGTTTGTGTTTTGTTTATCTAAAAAGATCCAAAACTAACATAAACCAATGTAATTGTCTCATTGTCAACATAGTACAAAATTGGTGAGGTTATATTTTAAGGGAGTTGTGAGTCACATCAACAGCTATGATTTTAGCCATAGATGCACTTGCTGTAAAGAAATATACAATATATGGTTTTAGCCAGCAATGCCTTGGTGTAAATAAATTATACAATCTACTGTGGCTTAGGAACAGATGCCTTTGCAGTAAAAGGATTATAAAATCTATGATTTTAGCCATAGATGCATTGGTATAAAAGACTATACAATCTATGTGTTTTAAAAATAGATGCCTTAGTCTTAAGGATTTATACAAACTATGTGTTTTAGCCATAGATTACTTGGTGTAAAGGATTATACAAACTATGTGTTTTAGCCATAGATTACCTGGTGTAAAGGATTATAAAGGCTGTGTGTTTCAGCTGCTATACAATCAATGATCATTTTTATCAAAAGAGAAAATAATGTTGGATTGTAGGATTGTTTTTAATTGGGCAAGATATCAAGATGGTATAGACAAACCTATTAATGACATATCTGATTTTTTGTCTTTGTTTTTGAGATACATCACAGTGACCAATTATGATCATTATAGCAAAGTCCTGCTGTTTTGGCGGAGGAAGACATATATCTGGGTAGAACCACTGGCGCACTGCAGGTCAGCTGGATGACCTTCCCACATTAAGTCCTTCACTCTGAACAGAACTCGAGCCGATGCCGTGGGAAGCTAAGCAGTCAGAGGAGTTACAAATTAGACTCTACCATTACACCTCGGGTGTCAACTTTCATATCTGAAAAGGCATTTGTAAAAAAGAAGTCAAGGCCATCACACTGTTTTAAGTGGAAAATAATCACATGACAACAAGCCCAGTATATGGTACCTACTGTTATTATGAGGTAAATCAACATAGTCAATCTCTTTACGAAGTGTTTCATAGGTTGTTATGACGATATCTTGTCTGGCCAGTTGACTAGGCTGTATAAATCCTTGATGGTGAACACCCGTGTACATCTGTATACAAAGCAAAGGTTGTACTGTATTTAAAAACTTTTTAGGGCTTTATATTTTAAAAAATATGTAATGACAATGTCATTTTGTTAAAAGTTTCTACTCATGCCATGTATAAGATAGGTATCTCTTATTTTAAGGTATAAAGTCTTATTGCAATACAATGAAAATCCGCCTGACAAGCCAAAACATTCACAAAGATGTAAAAACTGTGAGCCACTGCTACATACACATAAAAACCTCTTTTGGGATTTGCAAGCATATTTGTCGATACTGTGCAGCGACATTTCTATCATTATAGTACAGGGGCACTTATGAGGTGCCCAGGGACTGAACACTGCCGAGTCAGGCGTAATGCTGTCCCCTTAGCCCTGAGCGTTAGGAGGGAAGCCACTTCTACCAACTTGAAAGTCTATGGTTTGACGCGGCTGGGGTTTGACCCGGCTGGGGTTTGAACCCGCGACCTCCCGATACGCAAGCCGATGCTCTATCAATTGAGCTATTGCAGCTGGTACCTCTTTTGACAAAATATGATACACAGTAGACAGTGTAGATATATGTTGGCTTGCTGATCATTTTACACAGCACATCAAGTTTAAGCAGACAATAAGTGTGTGTGTAATGATTGCCTGATGATGGTTACTTAAGTTGACACAACAACAACTCTCTCCACATTGTCAAAAGGGTGGTCTGTTAACTTTTTTCTCTTGCATCAATGAATTATGTTCCCATTAGCTAATCCTGTCATATCCTAAATCAGTGAATAAAGCTGGCTTGCTGTTTGTAACAATTGATGTGTCAATCAAGGCAATGGGAGTATTAATGCAAGGGCAGTGCTCACTCTGAGGTATACAAGCATGCTGATACATGTCTACATTCATAACATTGTGACCTTATTAAGTAGATACATGATGAAAGACTACTGAATACATTGCAATCTAAAGTATTTTAACACTTATTACCTAGAACATACGTTTAGTTTGTTTTTTGTTACAACGCAACAACACAATTATGGTCCCATAGAATATACAGTACAAATAATAATTTATCTGTAGTAGTCCTAAGTATTGTGCATTTATCTACATTTACTGACTACCTAATCCAAATTAACATACATTCCTTTTTATTGTCATTGCTACTGAAATATGTAACCCAAAATAAGATTCCATTTTTGTGTCATCCCAACTAATTCACAAGAATGTTTTGGTTTACTCACAAATATCCTGAGCAATGTTTTGCTGTACTTACAGACTCCCTGAGGGATGTTTTAGTGTACTTATGATCACCCTGGGGGATGTTTTGGTGTACTTACAGACTCCCTGAGGGATGTTTTAGTGTATTTATGAACACCCTGAGGGATGTTTTAGTGTACTTGTACACCCTGAGGGAAGTTTTAGTGTACTTATGAACACCCTGAGGGATGTTTTAGTGTACTTATGAACACCCTGAGGGATGTTCTGGTGTACTTACAGACTCCCTGAGGGATGTTTTAGTGTACTTATGAGCACTCTGCAGGATGTTTTAGTGTACTTATGAACACCCTGAGGGATGTTTTAGTGTACTTATGAATACCCTGAGGGATGTTTTTAGTGTACTTATGAACACCCTGAGGGATGTTTTTAGT
The DNA here is from genome assembly GCA_007844125.1 of Sinonovacula constricta. Lineage (NCBI taxonomy): Eukaryota > Metazoa > Mollusca > Bivalvia > Cardiida > Solecurtidae > Sinonovacula > Sinonovacula constricta. Next base: position 15,583,434 of record CM017556.1, read on the forward strand.
GTACTTATGAACACCCTGAGGGATGTTTTAGTGTACTTATGAACACCCTGAGGGATGTTTAAGTGTACTTATGAACACCCTGAGGGATGTTTTAGTGTACTTACAAACACCCTGCGGGATGTTTTAGTGTACTTACAAACACCCTGAGAGATGTTTTGGTGTACTTATGAACACCCTGAGGGATGTTTTAGTGTACTTATGAACACCCCGAGGGATGTTTTAGTGTACTTATGAACACCCTGAGGGATGTTTTAGTGTACTTATGAACACCCTGAGGGATGTTTTAGTGTACTTATGAACACCCTGAGGGATGTTTTAGTGTACTTATAAACACCCTGAGGGATGTTTTGGTGTACTTATTAACACCCTGAGGGATGTTTTGGTGTACTTACAGACACCCTGAGGGATGTTTTGGTGTACTTATGAACACCCTGAGGGATGTTCTGGTGTACTTATGAACACCCTGAGAGATGCTTTAGTGTACTTATGAACACCCTAAGGGATATTTTAGTGTACTTACAGACACCCTGAGGGATGTTTTGGTGTTCTTATGAATACCCTGAGGGATGTTTTTAGTGTACTTACAGGCACCCTGAGGGATGTTTTAGTGTACTTACAGACACCCTGAGGGATGTTTTAGTGTACTTACAGACACCCTGAGGGATGTTTTTAGTGTACTTACAGACACCCTGAGGGATGTTTTGGTGTACTTATGAACACCCTGAGGGATGTTTTCGTGTACTTATGAACACCCTGAGGGATGTTTTAGTGTACTTATGAACACCCTGAGGGATGTTTTAGTGTACTTATGAACACCCTGAGGGATGTTTTAGTGTACTTATGAACACCCTGAGGGATGTTTTAGTGTACTTATGAACACCCTGAGGGATAATTTGTTGTACTTATGAACACCCTGAGGGATGTTTTAGTGTACTTATGAACACCCTGAGGGATGTTTTAGTGTACTTATGAACACCCTGAGGGATGTTTTAGTGTACTTATGAACACCCTGAGGGATGTTTTAGTGTACTTATGAACACCCTGAGGGATGTTTTGGTGTACTTATGAACACCCTGAGGGATGTTTTAGTGTACTTACAGACACCCTGAGGGATGTTTTGGTGTACTTATGAACACCCTGAGGGATGTTCTGGTGTACTTATGAACACCCTGAGGGATGTTTTAGTGTACTTATGAACACCCTGAGGGATGTTTTAGTGTACTTACAGACACCCTGAGGGATGTTTTGGTGTACCGGTACTTATGAACACCCTGAGGGATGTTTTCGTGTACTCATGAACACCCTGAGGGATGTTTTAGTGTACTTATGAACACCCTGAGGGATGTTTTAGTGTACTTATGAACACCCTGAGGGATGTTTTGGTGTACTTACAAACACCCTGAGGGATGTTTTGGTTTACTTACAAACACCCTGAGGTGTTTTGGTGTAATAACGAACATCATGAGGGATGTTTTGGTTTACTTACGAACACTCTGAGTGATGTTTTGGCGACATGTTTATGTATCTCTTCTAACCACTGCTGGGCTATAGAGGAAGGGGAGATAATCAGGGTAGCCCCAGATGGAACAGGGGTCTGAAACAAACAATATGACTTAAGGTGTAGTGATCTTTCTATTAAATTCTTGTCATGACAACACATGAAATTTACCAAATAAGTGGGCAGCTATTAATGCATTATAAACTCAACAATATTTTTTCATTTGAAAAGTATGAGATAAAAAGTGCACATATTTGAAAACAGTGAGATTTTTTCAAAATTAATGAGATTTTTTAGTTATTTTTGACAAAAGTTTTATTTTGTGCATAAAAACAAAAAACAATGTCCATTCATTGTACAAAAACATTATATATTCATATAAATAAAAATTAACCAAGACTAGACAAGAGACTAGAGTCAGTATGTAACAGTAACTGTTACAACATCACCGAGCAAAACCTTAGCATCTGAAAAATGAAAACCAAAATGACTGTAGATCAATCTGGTTACTAGCATCGTATTGTACTGCCAATATAAGCGGGAAACAAGTGCGCATGAACAAGTGAGCGTGACGTAGCGGTGTTCCAGGCAATTTTTACCTTGTATGCTTGCTCAAAGACGACGTATTATGGATATGAAATTTTTTTATTGTTATGATTGCTAGTTTATAGATAGCGTTTTTTAAGCACACATATATTAAAATTATGCGTTTTTCTTGAAAGATATGTGCTAAAATCGCAAATCGAACACCAAAAAATATCACTGCAAACTTAAAGTCACAACCCCTGCAACGAAGAAAAATACTCAATGATTAGGAACAAAATACTTCATTACTAGAACACAATTTCATGACTTCCACACACAACCCTCACCTCTTGCAACTAGGAACACAACATGGTTGCAAGAACCGTATAACTAGGAAATGGACCCCATAACTAAAAAACAAGACTCAGTAACTAGGTTCATAACCTTGCAACTATAAATGAAACCCCACAACTGGGACACAAGCCTGCAGCAAGAAATGCAATCCCGTAGCTAGAAACACATGCTCCCTACTAGGAACCCTGCAACTAGGAAAAGAACCACATAATTAGAAACACAAACCACAACGAGGAACACAACCTTGCAACTACAAATGCAACCCCACAACTGGGACACAAGGCTGCAAAAAAGAAATGCAATCCCGTAGCTAAAAACAAAAGCGCGCAGCTAGGAGTAAAACCCTGCAACTAGGAAAAGAACCACATAACTAGAAACACAGCCTCACACCAAGGAACACAACCTCACAACTAGGAACATAACCTCACAACTACGAACACAACCTTGCAACTATAAAAGCAACCCCGTAACTTAGACATGCGTCTGCAAGTAGAAATGCAATCCCGTAGCTACGATCACATGCTCCCAACTAGCAACCCTGCAACTAGGAATACAACCTCATAAATAGGAGCACAACCCTGTAACTAAAAACACAACCTCACAACAAGGAACAACCTTGTAACTAGAAACACAACCTCGCAACAAGGAACAACCTTGTAACTAGAAACACAACCCCACAACTAGGAACACAACCTCCCAACAAGGAACAAATCTTGTAACTAGAAACACAACCCCACAACTAGGAACACAACCTCGCAACAAGGAACAACCTTGTAACTAGGAACACAACTCCGCAACTAAGAACACAACCTCGCAACTAGAAACACAACCCTGCAACTAGGAACACAACCTTGCAACTAGGAACACAACCTCACAAGAAGATACTACCTTGCAACTTGGAACACAACCCCAAACAGTAGGAACAAAGTTCTGATAGAAAATAAACCTTTGATTGTTTATATTGCAAAGGTAAAAGCAAACGAACTGAAGTTATTAAAAATTATAGAATTAGTTCTTGTCTACACTTGAACCCATATAAGTGTTGGCAATCATGAAGAGTGATGGAGAGATATCATGGTCCTGAGAGAACTTTATATATCATGTCCATGAGATGACATAATATAATATGGCCCTGAGACAACATAATAATTGTAACTCAGTGACAAAATTAAAATACCATATCCATAAGACAATATACCAGGACATGAGACAACATAATATACCATGAACATAAGACCATATAAATCATGGCCCTGAGAGAACTTTAAATATCATATCAATAGCATAATACATGATGGCCCTGAGACAATATATTTATTTCTCTGAGAACACATAAAACAACATAAGCCTGAAACAACATAATATATCATGGCCCTGAAACAACAGAAAAAGTCATGACCCTGAAACAACATATTAATCATGACCCTGAAAAAACATAATTAATTGTGACCTTGAAACAACATAGTAAATCATGGCCCTGAAACAACATAATTAATCGTGACCTTGAAACAACATAGTAAATCATGGCCCTGAAACAACATAATTAATCATGACCTTGAAACAACATAGTAAATCATGGCCCTGAAACAACATAATTAATCGTGACCTTGAAACAACATAGTAAATCATGGCCCTGAAACAACATAATTAATCGTGACCTTGAAACAACATAGTAAATCATGGCCCTGAAACAACATAATTAATCGTGACCTTGAAACAACATAGTAAATCATGGCCCTGAAACAACATAATTAATCGTGACCTTGAAACAACATAGTACCGGTAAATCATGGCCCTGAAACAACATAATTAATCATGACCCTGAAAAAACATAATTAATTGTGACCCTGAAACAACATATTAATCATGACCCTGAAAAAACATAATTAATAGTGACCTTGAAACAACATAGTACCGGTAAATCATGGCCCTGAAACAACATAATTAATCGTGACCTTGAAACAACATACTTAATCATTTTAATAAAAAAGTTATAAGATTATTTTATCTAATGGTATCTGAACAAGAAATGAAATGTTTGTGAAAGTTATAATATGATGTAAGATTTTTTAATATATTGGCATATGTTCCTAACATGCATTGGTAACTACATGCTTTTACACTTAGTTAAATAGTACTGACATCAATGTGTACTAGGAAAGTTATGTATGTATACTGAAAAGCTTTGTTCTTGTTAACTTCAAAAACAAATAAAGGTCCTAGCAGGGATTCGAAGCCTCAAAAATTCTCAGAAGGACAAGAGGCTAAACACTAGACCAAAGTGTCAATAAATGTTATCTGCATTTCCTAAGTGAGAAATCAGGTTTACATATTCACTGATTGTTTGCCAGTCCAGTGTTTGTAATCAACATTATAAATATGGAGATTAATTGTTACTTACTGAAGCCACATGGCAATGTGGACATTTAAAGGGTCCCCTGTGAGGGTCCTGTATGTCATAGTTGACACATTCTGCATGCTGCCAGAGGTTACACACACTGCACTGTATGGGGTGTTTCTGGAACCTTTTGGACCCTGTTCTCTGATTTCTGTCCTTGGCCCCACACACACACTCAAACTCTTCACGCTTGCTGGTACAAGTTTCCATTAAACTAATCTCCATCTCTGAATAGATGACAGTGTCACAGGAGTTGTCAAATTCCCAATCCTCGTCTTCTATTATTTTCTTCCTGTCAGTTACATAGCTGTTGTCTTCATCTATTTTAAATAAGTATTACAATAGTTAAAGTTAAAGACCCATATAGAATAGTAAAACATAATCTACCATAATATAATGTACTACATATAACCTTATATGTAACCCAGCTGGGGTCTCTAATAATAGTTGCACATAAACATTATATGATTATAACCATAATTGTGTTGGAATTTTAGTTAGATTATAGGTATTATACATAATATGCTTGAATACACTGACCATGTTGTACAGGTAGTGGTAATGTGGGCTTGAGATCATCTCGCGGGTTGAGCAGCACACACCCCAACACCTCCACCGTCTTACCCAGGCCCATCTCATCTCCTAGGATACCCCCAGGTGGCCACTCAACAACGCCTTGCCTCTCTCGCAGCAAACTGAGCATGAACAAAGAGAAAATAGTGTTAAATTAAAAGCTGACTGAAAATAAATACTGGGACCCATTTAAAAATAAAAAGCATGGTACCCCAATGACAGCCATTTATCTGTTGCTTGGCAACGTCATCCTTCTTCAACTTTTCCTTCTCCTGCTCATCATCTCCATCATACTTTTAATCATCATCTCCATCATCATCATCTTATTCATCATCCTCCTCCTCACCATCATCATTTTAATCATGATCATCAGTGGTAGACTGAGAAGCTTGAGTACTTACACTCCTGCATGTGGGTTGTAATACAGAACCTGCTGGTCAAGGGAGACAACCTCTCTATATAGTATGTGCAGCATGAGCGGATCTAAAATAGACATAATAGAGCAAGTAAGTTGTCTGAAAAACAAAAATGTATACCTTAATTCATGATACTTAACTTAAAAAGGTTAAGGATATATCACATTATCCATAATTATATATATATTGTGCCATAAGTGAATGTCCAAACGTCGTCTGAAAAATATGGTATTGTAAGGGGCGCAAATTTGGCAAGCGGGTATCGGTAAAAATATTGATAGTTGTGTCCCTTACATTGGATAGCGGCACTGACTATGACGTCACCATTTTTATGATGTAACTGCATGCATAATAGTCGTCTGTTTCCTACTTTCATTTCCATTGTAAACAATATGGTTGATCGCCGAAAAGAGTTGAGTGTTGACATAAAAGAAAGGATTGTTTCACTGTTTTACTCTGGCATTCATCAAGCTGAAATTTCTCGAAGGTTGGGGATTCCTAGGACTACAATTACAGGTATTTTGGATAGATATTGACACCGTGGTAACGTAGAAAACAGGACAAGATCTGGTGCACCTTCAAAACTGAGTGAACGTGATACTCGGATACTTCTTAAGGTAGTTAAACAGAACAGAAAGACATCGTTGTTGGACATTACCAGCGTTTTTAATCAGTCAAGGGACTCAGAAGTTTCACAGCGTACAATTCAAAGGATATCCTAGCGGGTTGTAAGAAAGCGTATCAGGATAAGGGAGGTGAACAGAAAGAAGAGACTAAACTGGTGTAGAGCTAACTGACGCAAAACTGTTGACCAGCATTGGAAAAGGGTGATATTCAATGATGAATGTAAGGTTGAAATTGGAACTGATAACAAGGTGTTCATATGGAGAAAGGTAGGGAAAGAATGGTTGCCATGTTGTCTTGCGACTCCTCCCAGCCCCAAGCTTAGTCTTATAATATGGGGATGTATTACATATGATGGTGCTGGAACAATAACTGTGGTTGATGGAAATATTAATGCATAGCAATATATTGACAAACTTGATAATAACCTCTGGCCTGTTGTTGTTCGCCATTTCCCAAATGAAGATTATATCTTTCAAGATGACAATGCCCCTGTCCATAGAGCTGGTATAGTGTCTACCGGTAATTATAAGCTTAGAAATAACATTCACTCTATGTTATGGCCCGCCCAAAGTCCGGACTTAAATGTTATAGAAAATATTTGGTATAGACTTAATCGTGAGCTGAGGGCTTATGAAGAAAGTGTCAACTCTAAGGAGCAATTGGAGCAAGCAATAAGGACTGTGTGGAGTAAAACCCCTGTGAACTATATAGGAAATCTATATTCGTCTATTCCGAGGATACACAATGTTCTCATGTCAAGAGGTCACATCACTAAATATTAAGGTATGTCATTTTGTTATACATTATGTTGATCAGTTTATTATTGTACAGTTTTTTTTTTACGCATGATGTCGGCCATCTTGAATTTGGACGTTCACTTATGGCACAACGCTGTAGATGTATAAGTCTATTGTGCATGACCTGATGTACTGCACAACACTGAGGTCATAACAAACATAATGGAATATGCTTTGTTTAATTCAATGTACATAGTAAATAAATTACCAGTTATTTTAACTCTTAATAAATTGTTAAAATTATATTCTTGAGATTACAATGTTTAATAAACATGATAAAATCATTTACAATATACTGCTAGCTATTTGTTTAATTTTCTATTAAAACCAACCTATTTGTGTCCATGCTTGCTTTTCTTTCTCAAGCATCCAAGAGATGGCCAGTTTCTGATAAGGACGAAGTGAAGGCAGCAGGTCTGGATGTTTAATGTCTGGGATGCTAGACCAGCTTGTGGTCATGTGCCGACTCTTAATCACACTGTACAGCTTGTCAATGTCATGGTTCCTGATATAGTCCTCATCTTCAAAAGCTAAATAAAGTTTTATAATAATAAATATATTTAAGGTCATAAATAAATAAGATAATTAACAAACTTTTCATAATAAACCTTTGCTTAACATAGTAATGATAGTATTTAACAGCAATGTTTAACAAATTTTCAGATATACATATAATACGGTAATGAAGCTTATTAACATCTGTATACATGTATATGTTGGTAGAGGTACAAAATGTCAAAAGATTTCTGCAAATCTTTTAACAATACTCATAATTTAGTCAAATAGGTTTTAAGGAACATAAATTAAATTGCTATTAAGAAACTCTTCAATCTATTCAATAAGAGAAAAGAAACCCTACTTACTTGTTGCTGTAATTTTGTAAAAATACCTCATTAACTCCATGATTGAGGTATTTTTACTTTTGATTCTGATTGGCTGACTTGGATAAGAGAGCTGAGTCAAAATATTCTCAGTGCCAACAACTTGGATCTTCACACACATCTGCTGTGTGTCCATCTCTGAGATCACTAACACAACACCATTGACCTTCATGGCTTCCAAACAATCAACAGGAACATCACAATCCACCAACCAGAAATAGTTCACCCTCTTCTCACTAGCTTTCTTCTGCCTTTTTTGTTTTGATGTAGACTTTTGCTGAATGCTTCCAAAAGCGAGTATATGCTTTTGACCAGGCTGGCTGATATAGAACCAACACTTCTCTGACTGAGGTAGATGTTCACTAGGCAAGGGCATAAACAAAGGTGCTGGTGAAAAACAGACTTTGAATTCACCCAATATACATGACCACTGTTCTGAATTTGAGCTACATGTATCATTTGCAGTATGCATCACAGGTAGACAGTGCAAGCAGTTTTCAACATGCAATAAAAACATATCAGAAATATTTTCTTCATTAGACTTGCTTGACACAAGAAGAGCCATGTCTGTTTGTTTCTGTCTTGTGTCTGATCTACTATGACTGGGTTTCTGTAGTTGCTCCACCAAAAGTTCTGGGTCTGTGTCTGACACAACACACAAGCCATTCTCAGAGGTAACACTGTCGAACATCGACCAGTTCAGTGCCTGTCTTTTCTCCTCTGTCACTCGATGAGGGGTTGCTTTCTTCCTTTTGCCCATGACTGTTTACGTTTGCCTGAAATTAACTAATTCAGTAAATAAGCATTTCCATTCATTCATTGAGTCTTTTGTGACTGAAATGCAAAACTAAACAATTATGCTTATTTTCTTTTCATAATTGAAAAAATATTTTTGGTTTGCAAGTTCAAGATTTTCTAAACTTAACTGTCCAACAGCAGAGCACCATTATGTCTTTTTGTAATACCTGTACTTCCATTTCATCTTTCCTTTGACCAGAGTATATAAAAGCCAAATATACTGACAAGAAAATCTCTCTAACTATTAATGAAGACAAATTAAGGTTTTCAATATACTCTAACCTTTTTTCATCACTCATCAACAAACAGAAGAAAAATGGCAATTTTGCAAAGATTGCACTTTGTTATGAAATATCTTGAAATCAATGAACTATATCAATCTAGCTGATTTTAACCAATCAGAGAATGATTTATAATTTACTCCTTTAAAGTGCTCACAAGCTATTTTAAGGGGTAACCAACAGAGAAAAATGGCAATTTTGCATACATTGCACTTTGTTATGAAATGTCTACAAATCAATGAACTACATCAATCTAGCTGATTTTATCCAATCAGAGAACGATTTATAATTTACTCCTTTAAAGTGCTCACAAGCTATTTAAAGGGGTAACCAACAGAGAAAAATGACAATTTTGCATACATTGCACTTTGTTATGAAATATCTGGAAATCAGTGAACTATATCAATCCAACTGATTTTAACCAATCTGAGAATGATTTGTAATTTACTCCTTTAAAGTGCTCAGCAGCTATTTTAAGGGGTAACCAACAGAGAAAAATGGCAATTTTGCATACATTGCACTTTGTTGTGAAATGTCTACAAATCAATGAACTACATCAATCTAGCTGATTTTAACCAATCAGAGAATGATTTATAATTTACTCCTTTAAAGTGCTCACAAGCTATTTTAAGGGGTAACCAACAGAGAAAAATGACAATTTTGCATACATTGCACTTTGTTATGAAATGTCTACAAATCAATGAACTACATCAATCCAGCTGATTTTAACCAACCAGAGAATGATTTATAATTTACTCCTTTAAAGTGCTCACAAGCTATTTTAAGGGGTAACCAACAGAGAAAAATGGCAATTTTGCATACATTGCACTTTGTTATGAAATGTCTACAAATCAATGAACTACATCAATCCAGCTGATTTTAACCAATCAGAGAATGATTTATAATTTACTACTTTAAAGTGCTCACAAGCTAATTTAGGGGGTAAACATTGTACTGGTAGAAAGTGAAAAGAAAGTATGTTTACAAGAAAGACAAATCAGTATATATATATATGAAGAAACTCATTTTCAAAGAAAATCTATGAGTGGTGAGGTTGTTGTTGTTGTTTTTCAGTACAAATTAACTTAACATGTCATTTTTTATGAAGAAAAGACCCGGATTCCATTTATTAATATCCCTTGATAATGACTTGTGAGGCATATCTTGAGTAACTTAGGAACAAAGACTGGTGCATTTGGGTTTTTTCCGAGCATTTAAAAAAGCTCTGCATGTGGCACTAGACAAGTAATGTAATGTAAAATGCACATATCTTTTGACATTAATTTGACCATCAGATTTCTGACTAAAATAAGTAAATGTTAAAATATACATTAAAAACAACAACAACAGAATAACTAAAATCGATAAGATTGATCACTGTAAAATAATGTATAAGCAAAAGAATTATTGGAACTTATTCACATTTAAGATCTTGGGTTTTGACAGGTCCAAGTCACTTTCATTGCAATCATAGCTAAGCTCATCCTCCAATGATGTACATTACTCTCACATATACTAATGCAACAAGCTTGTGGCAATGAATGTCTAGATTCTTGACAAAATAAAGTTGAGAGATTTGCTACATTTTAGGAGCAGTGTTCAGGAAATAATTTTTGATAATGGGATAATGTCTCTTTCTTAGAAAAAATCAATGTGTCGTTTTCAAATTTAATGACATTTTTAAATTCTAATGTGACTTTTGCTCAGTGATGAATGTAGGCCTTTTTAAACAAAATTTTAACTTTAACATAATAACTATATGCATTATATATTGTTTTCAGTTGTGAAATGTTTTATATTAATAATGGAACCCTCTTTTACAAGATCTAATCCAAACTTCAAGCACTTTCATTTCAAAATCTAAGATTACCATAGAGCCGAGTACATTATATACATTGCCCTGTAACAAAATAGAAACATTTTAAATGATTCAAAGTTTTAAAAAGTTGTTAATAAAACAAATGAATTGATAGATGGGTCTTCCATGAAAGGTTCATGGCAAAAGTAGGTCATATTATGTGTTATTTAATTTGGAGAGCAGTTAGTGGCACAGGATTAGTGTGCAGATGAAACTTCTTTTTTTTTATTCCTTGCTGATACTGAACCTCTCATGTTAATGGGTCATATGGCTTTATGTTTTCTGATCCCATTACCTAGGTAAATGCCATGAACTAACAGGATAAGAGACTGGGCTAAGCTACTACACTTTTAATCATGATTAATGTAATATTACCTATCAATTAAACATGGAATAATTTAACTTATAAAGCAAGACATTCAGTATTGCAATTGGTTGTGTGTGTTTTTTTCAGATAACATCGACATTTATGCTTTGAACCCGAAAATGTATTACAAACAAAATATAACAATTATGATAACTCATTAAAGCATCCGGGAATTAAGACTATCCGACCACTAGTGGGCTCAAAGCTCACGACCGCGAAATCTATTTACAAAACTGTTAAGAGTACACACATATTTTAGTTGATTTTAAATAAAATAATAACGATCTGTGTTCATTTCAAAAACTATTGTTTACCTCTCTGTCCTAGAAAGGAACAAGTAGAAAACGCAAACAATAGTGCTGTTATTGTTGCAGTTTGTTATGCAAGAAATCCAAGGGACCTAACTGTCGATGGCCAAATAATGAGAATATTAATGAATAATCTCCCCTGAATAATCCCTCCATGCAAGTAGGTCCATTCATTTGTTTCACTCGTTTTTTATGCCTGTGCTCTATGGCGTGTATGTTGACCTTTCTGCCTTTCTTGTGATACCCAGGTTAACCATCATCTAAAACATTTTCATTTTATTTTTTATTTTTATCCAAAAGTAAGAAATTTCAATGTTTGTAATTGGAATATCTACAAAAGTACAAGCGATAAAGTCATAGAATTTCAACTACAAGAACCTACCTACTAGGCTACTGTTTGGAATACCTCGGATTTTAACTAACAAGGGAGAAAATTTCCAGTTCACCAATGTACCCCACTTGTAGTTGTACCCCTTGCTCTATGAGCGATGAAAGCTGAAAACACGAATAGTCCGGCACCTAGGTATGGTTACCGCGCGCACACACACACACACACGCACGCACACACACACGCACACGCACACGCGCGCACACACACACACACACACACACACACACACACACATTAGACTTTTTTCATCGATACCAAAATGTTGGTTATGATGTCTAGAAACAGAATCTCCAATGCACTCAAAAATAAAATTATTTGAGCTATGTAAAAACAAAAGGTTTACATGGCAATCATCATGAAATTTTGATACGAGGGTATGTTTAGAAAAATGCTTATAACTTTTCCGAAAATGGTGATAGAAGTATAAAACTGGTATTCAATTAAAGTTTACCGAATGGCTAGTACGGTCATGTGTCAATTATGCAAATTAGCACGTATGAATATTTATACATTTTAACGAGAATCTAAAAATGGACTTTATTTTTGAAAAGATGATTAATTTCTTGTTTATTTAAAAGCAGTATTCAAACAAATTCAAACGATTCTAAAGTTATATACAACACATGTTTGTCTAAGTTTCCAATAATTTGGTTTATTTTATGACTTTTTAATTATTTTTGTTCAAATTTTGCGCATTCACTCTTAATGCATAGTTTGGCTAGAAGTCTGCCTATAACTTACAAGAACATTGAAGAATAATTTTTGTATCGTTCCTTAAGTAGAGTCTATCACTGAACTTAGCTTTTAAATTACTTATTATGCAAAATAGCCTGCATGAATACATTTTGAACTATGCTTGTATTTCTAACACACAATATTTGTCTTTAAGACAGGATTGCCCATTTTGCCATGTATGCGCTGCCTTAAAATGGTTAAAGCAGCTGGTCCTGATTTTTTTATATTAAAAGTGTATATTAAGTACTCAAGCCATTTTTCCTCAATCTCTGTATATTGTTTAATCAAGTACTGGGTGCTCGAAATATTCCAGAAACCTGGCTGATTAGTAATATAATGCCAATTTAAAGTATAATGGAAATGTGGAGAACCCTCATATCAAACAAGTCATGAAAAAACATTCAACTTTTTATCATATATTAAGACAATCGCAAAAACCTTATTTTGTATTTTGGACGATCATCAAAGGGAATTTGACTCTGTTGAGAATGCAAGGCTTTAGACTAAGCTCTTACAATATAATATAGATTAAAATTCCAAAAATAATAAAAAAATATATGCCCATGGAGTCCAACTATGGAAACACTTTTCTTTATTATTTGTTTCCTTGTACAACCGTTTCTTTTTACCCAAAAAGAGATTAATAGCAGAATTTAAAATAAAAATGGCATCTACCTTAAAATAATCTTTATTGAAGCCAAATTGAGTATCTTGTATTTTATCAAATGTTATACAAAATTCGTAGATTCGTTTGTTCAAAAAAGACGTGAAAAGCTTGAGAGACAACTTAACAGGGAGGCCCCGGGTTCGATCCCAGGCTGCGACATACTAAAGTCTTTAAAAATGGTAGTTGTATAGCTCCCTTGCTAAAGCTCAAGCAAATATAAGGGTAGTTCCACGACTGGTTGGCCCGGTGTCAGGATAATGTGACTGTATGTGGTATCATGCCAGGTGTTCACGGCATGCTATACACAAGTGAAGGCAGCACTATATCTGCTTCAAGTGGACACCGTCTTCAGATAACTGAAATACTGTTGGTGGGACGATAAACCCCGATAGTTACTCACGTCATGCTTATCTCCCTTTTAATGCAATGGAGTTATAACACCTTCTTTCCATTGGTCAGGTAAATGGCCCGAATCGAGAATCATATTGAAAATATCACAAATGTATGGACATAAAATATCAACCCTTTCAATAAGATAATCATTTAAAATACAATCAGTTCCATACGCCTTGTTCGTTCTTAATTTTTTACGGCATTTATAATTTCATTACATGTATAAACCAAAATTATTTAAAAGAACAGTAAAAGATTGTTTTGTCCAAGATTGGATTGAGTCTGTAGGCCGCAGTCCAGTTCTGGAAGAATATAAGAACTTCAAAAATATTTTTAAGTATGATTTGCGATTCTTTTTAACAAGATTAAGAATATCATCTCATTCTTTGAAAATACAAACAGGTCGTTTCGGAAATAATTTTATAACAAGAAACGAACGATATTGCCAATGTTGTAATACAAGGGATATCGAAGACATATATCATTTTTGTACTTATATGTCCATTATATAAAACCCTACGCAAAAAGTATATTGATTCTTATTTTTATAATAGACCATCTGTTTACAAATTTGATATATTAATGTCAACTCAAGTTAACACAGCTCTTTTAAATATTGCTAATTTTATAAAGCAAGCCTTAAATATAAGAAAAAACTACTCAACTATGTAAATGCTGTTTTTCTTTTATTACTATAATATCAACTATATTTACTCTACCAAAGTTCCATGTTATTTGTTATATTTGTAAAATTGTGATTGTATCACGTGACTGTTGTATTTTATTATGTGAATGTATGTTTGTATCAGATGATGTACGTATGTACAAATCTCAATAAACGATGTTCTGTTCTGTTCTAACTGTCACACAATACAACGAGCTGAAACTAAAAAAGATTTCGGCGAAAAACAATCATTTGTAAACCTTTTAACTAGAAACTGGAGACTAAATAAACTGTTTTTAACAAAATAGATCAATTTGTATTATGTAGCCTACATTGCAGATCACATGATGTATGTCACGATTTCATGATGATGTCCTTTAAACCGTGACATTGCGACGTCGCTGAATAGCAGAAACCCACTACCAAATTAATTGTATGCCAGTAAATACTATACTCATACAATTTATAGAAATACTACCTTAACAAAAAAGTAAGCATAATTATTTCTTTTTAATGCCATTCAATCCCATCTCTTGTAGTAGTAAAAGACCGTCAGGCATTCTAATACAAACTACCAAGAGACTGTTTTATCGGCATAGAAAGGACATTTATTGTGTCGTTGTGTGGCTGATTTGCGGAGTAATCATAGCGTTTTGGGGTGTTTTTTTCATTTCTGTCTTTTTAAACATGTTCACGTTCGTAGTAGTATGTATAATTAACGTATCTTTTGTGACAAACCATGAATTCAAAATGGAAATGATTTAAATAAAATGAATAAATGGGATACATTATGACACCATTTTCCTTTCATGCAAGACTGCTTTGATAAAAACGTTCTTTTATGTCATACATGTTATTATTTAAAAAGGCTAACCGGTAGGTGGAGTAATGGTGAATTCTCAAAAACTGAACGTCGTAATGGTCAATTCAGTGTACTATTCAGTCAAAATTAATTGATCGATCTGAAAAGGAAAGTTATTAAAACAGTATTGAATAAAAAATAAAATGTTTACGTCATTTACCAAATCTTCTAATTGCAGATGTTTCGCAATAATTCAAAAACCAAAATGGATCGATTGGCGCTTATATTGCAGTCCTCATCCCAGTGATGGTTCAAGAAAACTTTACAACATTTCTGAGTGCGATAACAACAAAATTAACTTAATTGAGCAACACGTGTATTTGATATTACTTTAATCAATGTGAGGATAAATTTACTAATCAAGTTATTTAAAAATGGTTGGCATTCACTGAACACAAACCTGCAAACCTCATAATTAATGACATATAATGAACTGCGTTTAATCCTTGGATCCGTTTGTATCAGATATATGTGTGTGGGTGTTTGTTGTTGTTGTTGTTCTCGATAAGTTTAAATTAGCATGACTTGGCAAATTGAAAAGAAAATGTATTATTTTAAAAAGTTGTTTGTGTGCATTTTTGTCATTTTTTATATCGGTATAAAGTATGTAATATACATGGCTATAGAGTGGTAAAATCAATTTGACAAAGTTAAATTAATGACCTAAAAGCACTCAAGGGTTTACAAGGAGTTTTCCCAAATGTTCCGTAATTTATTCCCATCTGTCCAGCTGACATGTACAACAACATAGAATGGCATACTTAGAAGCGGTCCTTGCTACTTTCGTAAGTATGAACAAATAAGTGCATTAATCCATGTACGTACATTAGCCTTAGAGGCTTAGTAAGGTAGAGTCTTAATGTGAAAAGAAGTAGCCCCAAATCTCTAGTTTTCTGTTATGTTTACGTACAATAAAACACAAACACAAACAAATCCAGAGACCGAATAAAACCCGAAGTAACATTGGTTCGCAAAAATACTTATGCTTATTTCGGTACGTATTCCATAATAAAGAGGTCACAATCCAGCGAGTCGCCAGTTAAAAGGGGGCGTATCAATAGCGCTTCACTTCGAATTGCAGAGTAGCGGTGAGTCGATTGCTCTGCAGAGATGAATTAAAGAATTGATGGCAAATCACTTCGTTTTTAAACACTTGAGAACACTTGAGAACGTGTGTATTTATTGGTATATGCAAAATTAACGACATTTTAGCTAAGTATTTTCGACGGGTTAAACGGCATTACACGAGTCTCATAAAATTCAAAATGCGCTTTTTGCGTACATTGTCGCCACTCATCTCATTCCGAGGCTGCGGCGTTTCACTTCAAAACTGCCGTATGTTTGGAAAGGCACAGTATGTTGCCATGGAAACAACGGAACAACAAAAAATGCCGGTCGCACAGTTCTATAAGGATAAAACAATTCTGATAACAGGTGCGACAGGATTCGTTGGACAAGGGCTCGTAGAGAAGATTCTGCGTAGTTGCCCGGATGTTGAACAGATCATTTTACCAATCAGGGAGTCCAGGAAAGGAAGCGTTGAACAGAGATATCAGCAGTTCCTGCAACATCCGGTATAGTTTTAGCGCACAAAAATAAATTACATTCTGATATTATTTTCTAAAGAAACAAAGACTTCCTAGACAGGAAGACTTCTCGTATATTAAGAATGTGTAATCACGCATGCCTTTACTCCTGAGACGTGCTTCAAAGGTCAGGTGTCGGTAGCTTGGTATGATAACCATGATATTTTTGTATGAGGGTAGGGTACGTAAACAACTAGTTACTTTACCAAACGCAATGATAAAGTACCATATTGGTTCTTTATACAGGGTATAGATTGTCTATTATGGTAATGTGCTAGATATGCCGATCAACATTCGTAATTATTCATAATTTAAAAGAAACATCTAAAATTAATTTTATTTGAAAAAGTTGTTAAGCTGTTATTTAAAAGTGATCTTAAGCAATTGACATCGTTTTTTGTTTTGTTTTTTAAAGTTTTTTTTGTTCGACGTTTTAACTGTAAAATGCATATAAGAAAAAAAAATAATGTATTACTAATTGCTAATTACTCGGGAAAATAAAATTCCATCTTACACTGGAAACACCTATACTGATATAGCCTCTTTTTATATAAATACTGATATTTTACTGCTCGGCATAAAAGAAAATGAATAGTAATTATAAAATACTTTTTTTTTCTTAACAAGCAATAAACTAATAAGTTAATGAATAATCATTTGAAGAAAAAGGTCTGTTGTTCTATAGTCCACTTGTAATTGTTACTAGGTCTTCAACCGCCTTCGCCGAACAAATCCGAGTTTTGCCGAAAAACTGTTTCCGGTGCCAGTCGATCTGTCCCGATTTGATCTGGGTCTAAAGAAAGTGATGCACACGTGCCTTACACGACGAGTGAGTGTGATCATCCATGCTGCAGCCGACACCAGGCTAGACCACCCAGTTTTGTGAGTTGGTCTTATTTTGCCTTTTTTGTTAATTTCGTTTGTTTATTATACATATGTCAAAGTGATGTATATAATCATTAACAAAAAAGGTTTCCTGCATAGATTTAATAAGATGTTATAAGTCTTCGGTATTCGCGCTGAATAATGGCTGTGCCGTAAACAAAAAATAATACTTATCTTATAGAGTGTATGCTCTATTTCTTTATGTGCTTCTCTATTGTTATCAGTATAAATTTAAAGGTGAGAGACATTTATAAATCAATGGATTACATTAAAACAGACAACTACTCCAACAAAACCTTCTGGCAACAGACTATGTGATGAACTTCGCAAGACAGTGTGTTCAGTTAAAGGTAAGACCTCTTTTTATCAAGTGAGAACATTGTCATTATTCATAAATTGCGTTTTCATTAAATAGATGCAGTGGACAATTAACTTAAAAATAATTTAATAAAGGCAAAAATGATATATGTGATGTATGTATTTTGTTTACAATTAAATAATATGGATAATTACTATTGATCATAATTCTGCTGTTGTTTCAGGCGTGTATTTATGTCTCTACAGCTTACTCGAACATGCATTTCAATTACATCAAAGAAAGCGTCATGCATGAAAATATCTCCATTAAAGAACTACTACAGATAGCAAGGTAATGTAGTTTTAATATGGTTAATATTTTAATACAACTTATAAACTTAAAAGTTTTTACCGCAGTAACTATTTTAATGGGTCAGTGTACTTATAAACAAAAAATAAAACACAAACAAAAAACAATCACACAACATATAACACAAAATTTAAAAAAATAAAACTAAACAAAAAAACAACAACGCGCGATTCACTTAAAAATCCTTAAAACATATAAAACCAATAGCTGTTTTGAGGATAATGTTGAAATATATTCAGTCGTATTCTGCCGAAAGTTCACAGTTGGTTTTGTAATAAATTGTATACATAGTGATTTGCTAGATACTAAAGAAACATTTACCGTAATCAGAAAAAGAAAAGAATTCCGAATCTGTCATAAAATCAAAAGTGTTATAAAAAGCGTATAATATTCCAGGTGGTATTAGTGACCTACATCACTTCATACATGTATAACATTACAATTATATCAATTAAGTTGTTTTTAAGGACACCAGAAATCTTGCGATTACCTTTGATATATTTGTTAAAAAAGAATACATCGGTTTTAATATTTTGTTGACAAAATGTTTTAATCTCAACTAACTGTCGAGTCAAAAAATAGAATAATTCCATAGAAAAATCTAATGGCTCTTATTCTCACAAATGACAACTGGTGGCCATTCAGATCAGTTTCAGAAAGGCCAGAATACACAATATACCGTACTGTGCCTATTAAACGTTCCCGAGAATTAATTCATGAAAGTCCAAAACCATTATCGACTGAGCACAAAGCCTTACTGTTTCGATCGACAATCAACCGCATAAGAGGTTTGCGGGGACTTTGGACAATTTTTAAGCTACAGTGTGGTGTGCGTTTGTTGTTCTTCTTTAAGTCGTTTCGGTTGATACATGTACAAGCTTATTTTTCTAAACACAGAGATCAATAAATTAAGTTGATTACAGCCTTATTTGTTAATAGTATTGATTATTTGATGAACCGCTTTTTTGTTATGTATATTTGAATATAACTAAATCATTTTAAGTTAAAAATGTGCGCATTTAATCACAAATAATGTTATCATTTTTTTAGGAAGATACAAAAATTATATATATATATATATATATATATATATATATATATATATATATATATATATATATATATATATATATATATATATATATATATATATATATATATATATATATATATATATATATATATATATATATACACACACAATACAATACAATATAATACATATATATACATCCCTAAGACTGCATTCTTTTCTTGACTGTTTTATCCTGTAAGAATAAGGGTAAGAACGGCAATGACATACAATACTGATATATGCACCACTATCAAGACGGTCTTACAGACTACACTTGAAACGATTTTTTAAAATATTGACAAGTACTCTGAATTTTCAGACAATGTACCAGCGAGGAAGCTCTGATAAAATCGAAAGGGTTTAATGTGCGTGGCAGTCCGTTTACCTATTCGTTCAGCAAGAGGATGGCAGAGCAGCTGATTGCAGAAGAACACGGCGACCTGCCTGTCGTCATATCCCGTCCATGTCTAATCACACCCGCTCACCTGGAACCAGACCCAGCCTGGAACCATGGCGTCGCCGCATTTAATGGAATCATGAACATGGTGATTAAACACTAGTTAGGATAAGCATCGATTGATTCGAATTATAAGCCATACAAAAGCTAGGTTATTTGCTAATATAAGAAGGCTCGCGATTTTGAATGATTTTTAGTTTAGCTTTTTGTTACTATCCGAAATTTCTCGTTAGATTGATCTCCATCACCGCCAAATGACCTTTAACCAATTTCTTTTATGATATGATGATTGAATATTGTTCATATCATACATTGAATGGGCCATAGATCTAAAATGGAGAACACCGTCACAAAAACGGCGAGGATGCTGATTGTTTCATAAAAAAACAGTTGCGTCGTTACGCATTAATGTTTGGCAGGGGATGGAACGGGTTCGGAGTGTCCTGGGATGTTTTTTCATAAATGTATCGCAGAAAAAAAAAACGTCGGTCATAGTGCCACAATTTAAACTTCTCTCAAAATCATACCCCAAAACACCCCTCAAATGAATGCAGTAGGTTATAAATGGAAACCTTGTTCATTTCTTTTTTCTTTCTGAAGTCGATAAAATCGTCGACTTTGAAAAGCACCAAATGTAAAAGTTCAGCACAACAAAAGACAAATGCCAACGTACAAACTTCCACGCCCATGTCAAATTGAATTCAATCGATGATAACAAATTTAAAAGTACATGTCTTTCACGAATGGTTTTATACCTCTTGAACTAATGTTTGGTGTTAAAATTGAATAATGCAGAGTGACCTCAAGTAATGATTATTCAACAAGATTAACATTTATGGATGTCTAAATTGAATGGCGTCCTCAAATAGCCATACTTTTAGAACACTCAGGTCAAGCTGTTTAACTGCAGTTAGTAACTTGGACCGTATTTTAAATACCACGCACTTTATCCGTAGAATTGAACATTTAGTTATCTTAATGGTTATATCATTTCATCTATTATTTCTATTTGTATACTAACTAATGTTTGTTGGATCATTGCTGAAGGCATTTTCATTCAATAGCGGGTAGATTCGTCCATTATTGCATTGACTGAATTTGTTATTTACAGATGGCCAATCAAAAGCTGTCCTATTTCCCTGCATGCCCAGATGTGGAACTTGAATTTGTCCCAATAGATCACGTGGTAAACAGTATCCTGGCGAGTGCTTGGTTGATAGGTACAGGTCAGAGGCTTGAATCTGGGCAGGACGGTCCTCTAGTTATCAACCTGCACTCAACAGATAGGAACAAAATATTGAACAAAGATTACGGTAACCGTTCTTTTGCACATTGCAGTATTCATTACAAACTAATATATGGTGCAAAACAAGGCGTCGACTTACTTAAGTCGTGAAACATGGTAGTGGTAGAGCTCATTTGCTTAGGTTCGATCAGTTAAGAAAGAACGTCCACGATTGGTCGACGCAGTGTATCGATAATATGGCAGGTAGTGGTCATATGTTAATTCGTGCTGTGATTGTGTAGGCAGCACCTTTATTTTTCTCTATAATTGCTTCAATTGTACACTATCTCTGTATAGCTGAAGTATTTAGCGAGACGTTAAACCACCACAAGCTTTTATTTTTCAAATTGGTGTATAATACCGTACAATAACCATCCACAAGTCTTGATTCAATATGAGAGCGACCCCTCCATTTAATATGTATAATTGTTCGCATATTTCTAATCTACATGTATCCATACACCCAGTGAGGATTCTCGTTATATTTAGAAGTCGCCCTACATTTGTAGTCAATCAGAAGCTATGAAAAAATCAAATTCCCCAGCGATTTGTTTCAATAGAACTCTTTCAAGTTACTATTTTACAATGAACAAAATAGGTCGATCTTTTTCACTAATTGGTTTTATTTTCAACTGAGCATGTGCAACAAACCACGCATTCAGGATTGACTCCTCCCCTTGTGACAGTTTTATGGGGCGGATTACATGTCATTTTGGTAGAATAGATAGAAGTGAGGCGGGGACTTCTATGTCGGATAGAATCGCTCGTTGCGGCTTCTATTTTCTTTAGAAACGTCTAAATAGACTATACTCTATACGTAGACATCGGATACTTTGTATGTTAGACATTTGTGACCGATTCAGCCCCCCCCCCCTCCCACTCCCGCCCCCTATAATTAACAGTTAATTAATTTCAGTACAACTTGTAAATGAGTATCATCAAAACGTCAAGAAGTCCACTCAAAGAGTGAAGATTGTTCAAAATGTGTAAGTACGTTTATTTTCATATGTACATGTATTTGTCACTATTATTACATGATCGTGTACACCACGTGTGCTAGTTTCACGGGCATTTTATTATCCCTGACCCCAATAATTAACAGCTTAGCTTCCTCAGAGGTAAAATCAAAATATCTGGTCGGTGAAATTATTGCATTGGATTATATTAAACTTATGCCTTCCTGTTTGCTTCATCAATCCATACTGTTAAATTGATATATTAATAAAGATCGATAAAGAATTTAAATAAGTCTATGTATCATTATTTCATACCAAACAGCGCATAACAAGACGATGACGTTTATAAATGTGTTGTTGTGGGTTTTTTGTTGTTGTTTTTCAGATTTGCATTCAAAGTTGGTAATTTAATTCGATATCTTCCGCACGCCATTTTGGAAGATTTAGCATCCGCGCAAACAGTTGGAAAAGTGAGGTATGTATTTGTAACCAATTGAGCCAAAACCTTACCCTTTGTTGCATTTGTAATTTTGTTAGAACTGATTTGATACACTTATTCAATACCCTGAAATTCATGTTAAGAACTTTATGTTGCAGTAATCATCTCTTCGAATGTTCAAACCTTATGTTGCATTTACCGCAATTATTTGTATATGCGAGATAGCAAACATACAGCTTTTAAACCTGTTTGAAAGTAATGGCGCCCACTTTCGTGTGTTCTGCGGACATTTGACGTCATCCTGTGCGGAGTTATCGTTCCTTCTCATATGTGTATATAAATATTTTTATTTATTTCTATTTTATTTTTTTTTACTTTTATTTTTTGTCGACCATAAAGTTGACCGAAAAGGGCAAGTTAACAGGCATAAAGTAGCCCATACAGCTAACTAAATTATATTTATTAAGAAATATAAAACAGGTGTTTGTCTACCAACCCATTTAATAACGCAAGTACGTCATAAAAATTACACTGAATGTACAGAACTTTTTTCTTGTCTCTGACATCAGCAGGGAAGATCTTATACATGTACAATGAAATCATTCCTTCCAAAAGTACGGAACAAGTTTTTGTTGCTTTTCATTAATATTAACCTCGCGATAATTTCGACCATACCGTCACAAATTCAAAATTCAAATTGAACAAAACGTGTAACTGCTGATCTTAACTTTCATTACTGTTTACCAGACGATGTTGTAGGCATAAAAATGGTGTCTTTTCTTGTTAATCTTGCTCTTAGTTTGCATCAGCTCTGTTTCTTATTTGGTTTACAGATATCAATTTTTTAACGAGATCAGGTAATACATATGGAATTAGTTACTTAATGAGACAGGTAAATAATTAAGGAAGATTAAAATTGAGTTGTGTTGAAGTTTCAAACCTGACTATCAGTGCATTAAACAAGTTCGAACAATAACATACAACCTTATCATATACAGTCCATAAACCTTAAGAGAGACTTTTTTGATGCTCTTGCATAAAATTGGCTAAAGTCAACAAAAACGTTATTTATGTATTAACATTGTTTTGGTGGCATCCTTTTGACTTGTTAATTACCGATCATTTTCTGAGTATTAGAATAATTTCATTGTCCCTTTTATGCTTCTTTCCTACACTTGTTTGTAAAACACTTATACAGCAAGTGTCATCTGATACTATGCATATACAAATGAAGTGAAAATTCTTGTCAGTTAGTAAAATCTAAAATATATTCCAAATAAGGTCCTGTTAGAAATTCCAATTGTGCCTCCTTTAACTTATAAATTTAGTATTTGCATATGCAGATCGAAGAAGTTTATTCATTCTACAACGACTTAATGTTGATGATTAAAAATGTGCAAAAACATGCTAGAATTGTCAGTCATGTAATTACACAGCGAAATATTGTGTAAAAAATTTCTCAATACAGGCTTTACATTTATACGCCGACCTATACGGCCTGTAAACGTGGGAATCCGTCCTAAGTGGTCATAAATGTGGTTTCCATAGAGCTTATTATTTCCGAGTTCGTATGGTCCCCATATGCTCGCCGTAAAGCAAAAGTGAGCACAAGGCCGAAAGTCATATATGCATACGAGTACATATATTTTTTTTAATTTACTTGAATCTCTGCGCGTGTTTAGCCACAGCCGACGCCTCATGATCCAGCTGACCCAGATAGAGAAGCTTGCACAGACAACTCTGAGAAATCCCAGACGAGAGTACAAACACAGCGAAATGCTAGCATCCAAACTGTCGTGCGCAGACCGAAAGGTGAGCCGTTCGGACATACACGTTGGCCTTATATATTCTTCACATATATGCATGTATGGAATGTAAGCATCTGATACCTATATCCTATGCTTAAATGAGGATTTTGTTAATTTCGCTTCTTCTTTGTAATAGTCCCGTAAGATGATTCTACAAAAAAGTCGATATATATTTCATACTAAAAGCGTCGATTTATTTACTTTTACATTAGTCATAGTTTGCTTGTATGAATAAGAATTAAATGCATATTTGACAAACTATTACCATACCATAATACAAAACACATAATATTATCAAAACAGACGTGAAACGTTCGCTTTGATGTAATTATATTCAGGAGACGCCATTGTCAGTTATGTCTTGAGGAATTCAAATATTTTAAGTAATTTCAACAATTCGGTCAAAATGCTACTTCCGGTGGTGGAAAAAGAAATAATGAAGAACCCGATATATCTGTTTGTTTTGTTGTCTTGTTGATGTTGACGCTTGAATGAAAAGGGCTCTAGTGCAGTTTTAATTGGTTGTCGTTTATATAACGTTATATTGTAGACCTTTACCACCGATATAAAGGAGGTCGAATGGAGGGACTACGTATTCAGATGGATGGACTCCTGTCAGAAGGCCAACCAATCGGAACGAAAAAGCTCTCGGGCAATCGTGTATTAAACTGCTCAATATCTTTGAAATTTACGTCTTTCGCCACTGAAATAACAAGAAAATTTTCAATAGAACTATTATGGGTGCCCAAAACGGATCTAAATACCTAAAGGTTTATAAAAGTTTTAAATGCCTATTTTATGTCGATATGGTGCTAATGCCTAAGGATTCATGTTAATAATGATTTAAAATGTCTAATTGGTCATGATGTTAATATATGTTAAATGCTTAATGAATCATGTTGATATGGGGTAAAATGTTTACTTTTTCATGCTTATATGGTTTGGAATGTCTTATGATTCATGTTAGTATAGTGATAAAACCTTATTTAATACTTAATTTCTACAAGAGGACCAACACTGTTTGCCATGCTTTTGTTTCTATTGTCAAAGTATCACATGTGGTATGATTAATTTTAGCATTGCAATATATGTATATATAATCAAGTACAGCTATAAAATCGTGTTCTGCTCTGTAATGTACTATTTATGGACTCACAATAATGGCATTAAGTAAAAAACAGGGAATAAAACAGAATGTGGGTGACCTGAGTAATAAGGAATGTAAGTGGCATGAGTAATACAGAATGTAAGTGGCATGAGTAATACAGAATGTAAGGGACCTGTAATATGGAATGTAAGTGACCTGTAGTATGGAATGTAAGTGACCTGTAGTATGGAATGTAAGGGACCTGTAATATGGAATGTAAGTGACCTGTAATATGGAATGTAAAGGACCTGTAATATTGAATGTAAGGAACCTGTAATATGGAATGTAAAGGACCTGCAATATGGAATGTAAGGGACCTGTAATATGGAATGTAAGTGACCTTAGTAATAAGGAATGTAAGGGACCTGTATTATGGAATGAAGGGGACCTGAGTAATACAGAATGTAAGTGACTTGTAATATGGAATGGAAGTGACCTGAGTAATATGGAATTGAAGTAACCTCAGTAGTACAGAATGTGGGTGACTTGGGTGATATGAAATGTAAATGCCCTTAGTATTACAGAATGTAGGTGACCTGAGTAAGATGGAATGTAAGTGATCTGAGTAATATAGATGTAAGTGACCTGAGTAATATGGAATGGAAGTGACCTGAGTAATATGGAATGTAAGTGACCCAAGTTACATGGAATGTAACTCTCCTCAGTAATACAGAATGTGGGTGACTTGGGTAATATGAAATGTAAGTGCCCTTAGTATTACAGAATGTATGTAACCCGAGTAATATGGAATCTGTAAGTGATCTGAGTAATATGATATGTAAGTGACCTGAGTAATATAAAATGTAAGTGACCTGAGTAACATGGAATGCAAGTAGCATGTAATATGAGTAATATGGAATATAAGTGGCCTGAGTAATATAAAATGTTAGTAACCTGAGTAATATGGAATGTAAGTGGCCTGAGTAATATGGAATGAGTAATATGGAATGGAAGTGACCTGAGTAATATGGAACGAGTATTATGAAATGGAAGTGACCCTAGTAATATAGAATGCAAGTGACCCTAGTAATATAGAATGAAAGTGACCTTAGTTGTATGGAATGTAAGTGGTCTGAGTAGAATGTAATGTAAGTGATCTGAGAAATGCAGAATGTAAGTGACTTGAGTAAAATAGAATGTAAGTGACCTTAGTTATATGGCATGTAAGTGACCTGTATAATACAGAAAATAAATGACCAGAGTAATACAGAATGTAAGTGCCTTTAATAATACAGAATGTAAGTGACCTGAATAATACAGAATGTAAGTGACCTGAATAATATAGAATGTAAATGACCTGGGAACTAGTGAATGTTAGGAAGCTGAGTAGTAAGGGATGTAAGTGACTTGAATAATGCGGAATGTAAGTGACCTGAATAATACGGAATGTAAGTGACCTGAATAATATAGAATGTAAGTGACCTGGGAACAAGTGAATGTTAGGAAGCTGAGTAGTAAGGGATGTAAGTGACTTGAATAATACGGAATGTAAGTGACCTGAATAATACGGAATGTAAGTGACCTGAATAATACAGAATGTAAGTGACCTGAATAATACAGAATGTAAGTGAGCTGAGAACTAAGGGATGTTAGGAAGCTGAGTAATAAAGGATGTAAGTGACCTTAATTATACGGAATGTAAGTGACCTGGGAACAAGGGAATGTTAGGAAGCTGAGTAATAAGGAATGTAAGTGACTTGAATAAAACGGAATGTTAGTTACTTGATTAATATAGAATGTAAGTGACCGGAGAACTATGATGTAAGGAAGCTGAGTAATATGGGGAGAAAAAATGATCTTAGTTGTACAGAATGTATTTGACCTGAGTTATAAGGAATGTTAACAGAACTTAACAAAACAACAAACTGGACTTTGATACTTGCAGTTTATTTCCACCATATTTCTTCTGGCAAGCTAACAATATTTTAGTCAAAGAGAGGAAGACAAACCAGCTGGTCTAAATGTGTCAATATATCGTTTGATTATTTAATGCAGCATATGTGTATTGCATTTTTATGCAATTCCAAGCAGCCATGTTTTAAAGCAATAATTCATCTTTAAAAGAAAGAAAGTATATACTTTTTCAAAAGAAGCATAAACAACTTGTTTTTTCTTTACAAGTACAAGAACTTTGAATACAGCAAAACAAATGGATTTACTTCATTCTAATATTCTTGTTTAAATGCATGCCATTATATTCTTTATATTTCGAATAAAGAAAAAAGTAAAGAAAGTTTTAACACTTTTATTCTTTAAAAAGGTGCATGTGTCTTAATACTGGACAATAGGCTTATGATATCTATGTATTTCGTAACTGACTATTAATCTTTGTTAAAAAGAGTCAAACAAGAAGCAATAAAGCATATGGTACCACTTACATTGTGTTTATATACTTAGTTTAATACAGACTTTATTGAAATCAAATTATCTTCTCATATTTATAGGAACAATGCTGTACAATTTGTTAAAAACTTTAACACTAAATGTGATAGTTTGAAGTAATATTAAGACTATTAAGACAAAATATTTCACCACTTTATACAGGTTTATTTAATTCCCTGTGGATAAAATTTTAAATCATATATATAGGAGAAAAATTTTGTTACACAATATCTTGACATTTAAATATTAATTTATTTTAACACCCATTTTTATTAACACAAAAAGCCTCACTCCTATGTGACTGAAAGATATACTTCACGTCAGTTGAAATACACAATTTCATTTTACATGTTATAAAATAGTGAAAAGGGGAAATACAAGAACATAAATAGCTATCACAATATACAATTTGTAATTATATGGCTGTCAATAAATTTTGTAATACAAAAAGAAAACAGAATGTATTAAATCATATCAGTTAAAATATTTCACTTAACTGTTTAAAATGTTGTTGTAACTTCACAAACTGTAAATAACAATGTAAAATCTCAAAATCTCAAAAAGTCTGACAAAGGAATAACATTATCATCTGACATGTCTTCAGACAAGTTTATATAAATTATTATATAAAAAATCTTAACATAACAAAATAATAATAAAAATATGTGCCATCTTGAATATTGTAAGAAAAGGAAACTTGTAAGCAAAATATGTGGTCTTGAAGTTTTATAAGGCTAAACTTCCAAAGATTATTGGCAACAACAAACAACACTGCCACTTCCTTGTAGTAATCACATACAACTGGATTAGTCTTACCTCCAAAAAAGGCAAATAATATTTCTGCAAAACCTTTTATACTTCTTGTAATACATAAACAAAAATATTTTTTAAATTAAAATTACAGAAAATAAATGACCTACTGTAACTCTTGTTTTTTGTTGTTGTTTTTTTCTTGTTTAAAGAGTGAACAATTATTGTTCAAGTGTAGGAGTGGTGACTTGCACTATGTCAACAGGCCATATTTTGTGAATTTACATTATTTTCAACATTGTTTTGTTATGGATCACTTCACGAACTGCTACAATGACTTCATATAATTTACTTTTTCTACATATACACAATATAAAGGGAAAGCATCAATGTATAGAAATCAAGAACTCTTCTTGAGTGGACTCCCTTTTACAACCTTAATAAACCTTAACTAATAAATATACAAACAAAATAGTCCACAGGTTCCACACATTTTGTGAACATTGTTGACTTCTGAATAAAGCAAAGAACTGTGGGTGGAGCAAAACAATCATAAAAGCAATAAATTACAAATGAAATTGGAAAAAAAAACAATCCGTAACAACAACAGACAAATGCAATAGTACTTGTTTTCACAAGTATTATTTCAAAACTTCCTAACCGGGATATGCAATAGAATTAGCAACACAACAGACAATAAATGGCACTGCTGCTACAATAATGAAAGACTGAAACATTATGGTTTGTACAGCATTTACTTCGATCAACTCAAAATACTAGGCAATCAAAGCACAACACAACTTATGGTGGAACCAAAGATATACATGTACCTACCAAATGATAAGTACATTGGTATTTCATCACAATTTTGCTTGTGCTGTTAAGTCGACTACAGGAAACTGTCCCTTAAGATGTTAAACGCACCAGTTGAAGCTTAGAGCTTTTTGGTCATCTGAATCAGGACAACAAAGCTTTTTCACTTTCAGAAATAGACTTCTTTATGCGTTCATACAGAAAACTTCTAGGTGTTGCAAGTGAGGGTATCTACGGCATCACTCAACTAGAAGCTTCGCATGTAAGCAGAGACAGATGATACAATACAGTAAAGTGGAGAACCCCAGACAAATGTTGCATTTCATCTTTAGAATTGAACCAAATGTTCATACAAAATTATTTTTTGACAACAACTCTATGTGGGGACTGAATGACTTAAAGGATACATAAGCAAGCTGTTTATACTGAGTAACAATGATAGCAAAGAGAATGAGACAAATTAATTCAATCAATATTTACAACAAATTATAAATGATACTTGCCAATATGGCCTTTATTTACTTTCTGAAAAAAACAACAACACTTAATACAGTTTGTATATTGAGTTATTACAAAAATCCTTGACTAAAATGTGTTCAACAATTGTGGTAAGGTAATTCAATAAATATGCTGTGCTGGCACTTTGAAGATATTTTGATTGCTAACTTCTTCGCTGTCATTACAACTCATGTATTTCTAGCAGGCTTTTTAAAAAAAAGTTTACTAGTCCAAGAAATGCCTTTATAATCATCACTTGCATTGTAAATTTATATAATTGGAGAATTGTGAAAGAAAGATCTGAGAAAAGGCTACCTATTCTCCTTGTAACTGTACTGGAGTAATAGTTTTGATGAAAAAGTACTTTGTTATTATGGAAGGACAACAATTTTAGCAGGTTAAAAGGAAAAACATTTTTTATGGCAACCATACAAGCGTATGTGAAATATTTTAATTATTAGCAGATCTTGAGAGAAAGTTTTTTCTTTACAATGTTTTATGAATTGTATAACGGTCCACAACGCAATGAAAACAATTAGATCCCAGGTTAATTAGCTCATATTCTATTTAGGATTAGTATGAATTAATACATAATTTCATCATTTTTTTTAATTTTAAAAAGTAACATACACATTTTCTATTCAATTGTTTCACAATCATCTATAAAAACCAAAGCATGTTATTGACAAAAATCAGTATGCACTTTACTTCTACAATTGCAGTATCTCTAATTGTTTTACAAACTTACAATCAGGACAATACCAATTCTTAACTAAATGCCTTATAGATCTAAATTAATATATCAAAGGTAGCCAAAGTGAACATCCTATAACATCAGCATATTATGCATATGTTCAGCAAAGTCACGTCAAAACCTAGATATAATTCCTTTGTTTTAGACATTATTTCTTTCTAAACCCATTTCTGGAATCATTAGACCCATTCCAATGTGATCATTTGATTGTGTAAAGATAAATAAACCAGTATTATCAAGACTGATTTAATATCATTATCTGATCTCTTAACAGTCTGATGGTCTGCAATGTTTACACTTGACAAGATACCAGATCCTGTGTAAAACTAATACTTTGTTTTTGTGATATTTACGTTTGTGACCAAACAATGCTCTTTATAATAAACAAAGGTTACAAACATGTTGCATAAAGTAAAAGGACCTACATGAAAATATGATTTTTTCAACACAATATGTACAACACATGTCTATATAAATTCTGCTAGAGATGGACACACATTTCCCAAAGGAACGTGCCTACTTAAGAAGCTTCATGGATCCTTCATGGATTTCTACTTCATTTGTGATATCTGATACATGTATAATTTAAGAATAAAGTGCATATTCATTGATCATCTTTAACTTATTTATATTTATTCAATAATTTCTTATTATTTTTAAACAGGATCATAAGCAAGTAAGGTACATATAATATCATATATATTATTAATTATAATCTTTTAAATTAATTTACATATGTAAAGTAAATATCATATTAATTTCAAAATATTTCACTGATTTTTATCCTTATAATGTCAGTATTTTGCAAAACTTATTAACAACAAATAGCTGTTTCTGTTAAACAGATCATCAACAAATAAAAGTTATTACGAACAGCATCCTCTTTTCTCAGTTTCCTCCTCAGCCAGGTGAACATTTTCCTCACCACGACTAAACCCTGGTTTTATACCATCCCACCCATCTTCTATCTTGACACGACCCTCTTCCAACAACTGGTATATATCCTTTGCAATAGTAAGGAATGCTTCTTCTACATTCTGTCCATTCTTTGCAGATGTTTCAATATAGCAAAGACCACGAACCTGGGCAAACTGAGAAGCTTCCCTGTACGTAACCTGGCGCCCGGTATCACAATCAGACTTGTGTCCCACAATCATGTACACAGCTTTATGAGGCTCTATGTGGAACTTTGCCTCAGCAAGCCAACTTGAAACATTCTCAAAACTTTGACGCTTGGTGATGTCAAAGACAATCATGACTCCAACAGAATTCCTGTAGTCGGATCGTGTAATTGATCTGGAAAAAAACAGCAATCAGAAAATTATAATTAATAAAAATTTAAATAGTTTCTTAGGAGAAAAAGGCTTAACATAATCAAGACAAACGTAAAATTTAGTTAATGCCAGAATTATCATTATAACAATAAACATTAGTTATGCGTGGTTTCTCTATTAACAGTAATCAAGAGCAAAATAAGAATAATAAAAAAGTAACTGGCATGCATAATAGTCAGAAACATAGTTTAGGTTCATGGCACTGATGAAATCTCCACGTCAGAGGTCACACAAACAACATAACCTCTGACATGGCATAGAAAACAACTAGGGTCTAGGCTTAAGCTGCTTTGACAAGATTTTAATATTTTTATAAAAGTTTTTAAAAAGAAAATTATTTTCTTTACATTATACATGTAGTTGATTTTTTATTTTTACTTATTACATTTACCTCATGTGCAAAAATTTTACATTGACAATGCTTTCATGAGCACAAAAATAATATTATCTATGCTTTTTAAATTAATAATGGCAGTGATGAGTAGCAACATCACACTGGTGTAAGGAGTATGGACGCCTTTTTATCACCCCAAATTGTAATAATAAAGCAACAAATTAATAAAGCAGCAGACTTGGCAAGTTAGGTTGTTAAGACATTTAGCAAAATGTCACATTAGTAATCCACTTCAAAAGTTATACAATGCAAAATAATGTGTCTATACAATATGGCATGACCGAGCAAGAAACATAGTACAATAAGGAGTAGCCAAGCAAGTAAGAAAGTTACCTAGTTACATTAGTAAAGGCAGTAAAGCGCTTAGATTGCTGTCCTCATCCCAGTGATGGTTCAAGAAATCTACAATATTTCTGAGTGCGATAACAACAACATTTGAGATCTTAACATTAACCTAATTGAGCAACACGTGTATTGGATGATATTACTTTAATCAATGTGATGATAAATTTACTAATCAAGTTATTTAAAAATGCTATGTCATCTTGTAACCTTTGTTTTTAGAGACTATATTATCCTGTGTTTCCCCCATCTACCCCACCTCCACTAACCTCCCCACTAACAAAATATCCCTACTTCCATTAGCATCACCTCTATTCTAGCATTTCACTTGTTTGACCGAACTTAACATAGTAATATATAAAACAAATTGTACAGATCCTCATTTTGTACATGTATGTACATGAGTGTTAATGAAGTATTTGTCTGTCTGTCTGTAGTTGAAAGAAACAATGTTGATTGTAAGGTGAAAGGTACCACAACATAGAATGACATACTTAGAACCGGTCCTTGCTACTTTCGTAAGTATGAACGAACAAATAAGTACCTAGACT
The DNA here is from genome assembly GCA_007844125.1 of Sinonovacula constricta. Taxonomy (NCBI): domain Eukaryota; kingdom Metazoa; phylum Mollusca; class Bivalvia; order Cardiida; family Solecurtidae; genus Sinonovacula; species Sinonovacula constricta. The sequence goes on from CM017556.1 coordinate 15,616,950, forward strand.
CCATATACGTACATTAACCTTAGAGGCTTAGTAAGGTAAGAGTCTTAATGTGAAAAGAAGTAACCCAAAATCTCTAGTTTTCTGTTATGTTTACGTACAATAAAATACAAACACAAACAAATCCAGAGACCGAAATAAAATCCGAAGTATCATTGGTCCGCAAAAATACTTATACTTATTTCGGTAAGTATTCCATAATAAAGAGGTCCAGCAGACGTCAGTTAAAAGGGGGCGTATGGCCGCTCAATCTCATTAAAGTCACATCCTACCTTTCGCTTCATTACTTTCCGCTGGTTAGGATCTGATAACCACAGGGTCTGACGAAGCGTCACAGGTTGTGGTTCTCATCGAAGTCATGTAGATGTTACTCATCGAAAACTTATAAAAACAAACCCTAGTTTCCCTACCACCATGACCACCACGTCCCAGAAGTAGGACGAAAGGTCAGGTAATTGTTTATTTTGCAAGATTTTCATTCAAACTGTTGTTTGCCGGTATCATTTGTGTTAATAATTAACAATATTTATGTCTGCTAACGCTGTTGTGCAATATTACCCGTTGTTTTAGGGAAAAAATATTGTGTGTTTTTTTAATTAACTGCGCTGATGTTTTTTATTTAAACAACATTTCGTATCCCTGATACTGGCTTCGTGTCTTTCAACATTTCATGACAATTCTCTACCGCTGTGTTGTGTTCACGTAGACTTTTTATAACCATGATAACAGGCCTCCCCCCCCCCCACCCCCACCCCACCCCCCCCCCCCCCCCCCCCCTCAACATCAAAGTGTGTATGTTGTTCAACGAAGTCACCTTTTGATGTATATGTTACTCACAGAGAGTGTAAGTGTTTCTCACCGAAGTCTAATAGAGACTTTTCTGTTGCAGTCAAAAAGAACCATAAGCTCTGCAATTGTATTTATATCTCGTTCAAACCACTTGCTTGTGTCATCACGGGTGTCCCTGACTGCTTCCATTTCAACTTCAAATCGATCTTTTCTCGCGGCGAATGTTGGTTCAAATTCGTGACCGAACAAATTGACATCTCCCAGCTTTTTCCCAAGACCTGGTGCTATCTGTTTTCCATTTACACATTAACTGTAAGATTTTGTTTTAGTTGACGCAATTGATGCAACTGCTTCTAAGTTTAAATGAATGATCCCAGACTTACTGCACTCAATTGCATAGTGTTTTCTTTCCTCTTTCAATATGTCTTTATTTGGACAATCGAAGTTCAACATTGATATATCGGACTTTTTCACGTCTTTACACTCAAGCTCGTCATGTTCTTGCACTCTTGAAAAGGCCTTATATCCTCCCATAAATCTCAAAAATTGGATTTAAATAAAGACTGCCCGAAAATGTTTTACTAACGGTGTTTATCTTATCTGACGCACGTCAGTTAGTTTTGAAAACTTTACGACATCTAAAAACAACTGAGCTGCGATGTGATTTGCAGTGAAGTCGCCAGTGTTCACCATTTCAAAAAAAGTTACCCATTCTTCTAGACGTTTACAGTTTAGATGAGATGTGACGGAGGAAAAAGTCTTTGTAATTTGGCAACCGTCTCTTTTACTGTTTTGCTATCAGCCAAAACGTCTTCTGATATATCTTTCATTTCCAGACGTTTTCGGAATCTGAGTCAGGAGACAGCATAATTGTGTCCAATTGTTTATTTAATTCATACACAGTTAAAGGTGTTTCGTTTCTTAAACTCGCACATGTCGATTCATCAGTATTGTCCGCAAACTCTGATTCATTTGTTTCTGAGAACAGTTGACAGTGAACAAATTTCGGTTGTGTGTTTATTTTAAGAAATTTTCTTATCGGATTATCACTTGCTACTTTTTGTCGGTATTATAATTTTACCAGTGCTTTTGTTTATTGTCATGTTGTCGATGTTGCCGATAACATCATGTCCTTTCACTTTAAATGTCCTGTTTCGATATTTAGTTGTTCCTCTGTCATTTACTTCCCATTTGTATGACACATTCTCTGTTGGATGGGATTTGGCACAGTGCTTTGTAGCTTCTAATATGCCGGCGAACGAGGCCCGACAATATGTACACACATCGTGATCCTAATCCTGAAATTGAATTTGACTTCGATGAGTAACATACACATTAAAAGTGGTCTTCGTTGAGCACCACACACACACTCTGTGAGAAACAACTACATTTGGTAGCATCCTAAATCTGCTAAAAATGTTTATAACGTAAAATAAATTACATTATAATAAAGACAATTGATATGATTATGTTACTAGGTCTACTATGTAATACACTATTCAATTTATAATTAGTTCGTCCATCGATTCCGATGAAGACCATGTTGATCATCAGTCACTCGCTATTGGTTGGTTTCTGTGTGTCCGGAGATGGCTTGTGAGTCCAATCCGGGCATGGAAGTATCGACCGCAGGTTTGACACCTGAAGTCGGTTGTTGTTGTAGTTAAGGTGGCTCGAGTCTTTCGCTGCAGACGCTTCTCTTTATTAGATTCCATGAGCACGTTTTCAGCTTTCTGTGCTTCTGATGTAACCATGCTGCGCCATTCAGACCTGTCAGTTGCTAGTATTTCCCAGCTATCTGTGTCAATGTCTAGTTGTTTGAATGACTGCTTCAGGCTGTATTTGTATTTCTTTTTCTGGCCCCCAACTGATCTCTTGCCTCTTGTTAGTTCACCATAAAGGAGTTGTTTTGGTATTCGCTCATCAGACATGCGGCAAACATGACCAGCCCATCGTGCTTGGTATCTCTGCAGAGTGGTGTTGATTGAAGGGAGCTTCGCTCTATCTAGAACCTCTGTGTCTGGTATCTTGTCTTGCCATCTGATGCCAAGTAGTTTACGGAGGCATGTTGTATGGAAGTGGTTAAGCTTGCGTGCATGTCTACTATACACAGTCCAAGATTCACAAGCGTATAGAAGGGTTGTTAGTACAACAGCTTTGTACACCTTTAGCTTAGTTTCTGTTGAGATGCCTCTTCGTTCCCATACACTTGACCTTAGTCTACCAAACGCTGCACTGGCCTTGGCGATTCTGCAGTTCACCTCATCATCTATATGTACACATCTGTACATTTACAATAAAAGCCACCTAAAGAAGAGTCTACACACTTCAGATACTTTTAAGTGAATGAAATTATTTTCACAAGTCACCATTAAACAGTCTTGACACACAAACAAAACATTTATTACATTTAAAATGAACACACAATATGTTATCACCGGCAAATCAAAACATGTTTTGTATACATAAACTGTTCAAGTTTTCGATGTGAACCATCTACATGACTTCGATGAGAACCGCAACCTGTGACGCTTCGTTAGCCCCCTGTAATAACATCCCGATAAAGGTCGCCTCGAAGTGACCTTTAAGTTACAAATATTAATGAGCCGATGACGTCAAACTTGACAAAACTTGACCAATCAGAAACCGCGTTACACCGCGGTACGCGGTATCGTTGTCAGACAGCGACATAGTCTGGTTCCCAGCGTACTATCCTACGCAATAGTACGTCTGGCTGATGCTTACAATGGCGGCCTCCGCTGTATTGAAAATAACACGGTAATGTTTGGTGTTATAACCTTTGCAAGTGTGCCAATAAGTTAAGACTCTATAATTAAGTATTGTAAAGACATTATTGTAAAAACATCGACACTATTCTACTAACAAATTCTAGAAACAGGTAATGTATCATTTAAAATTACTTATTGTAATCGCTTATATGAACTAAGTTATGATCATAATAAAACATCTTTTGGAATGGCACAGCGATAAATTATAACTCGTGCTTCGCTAAATGTGTCTGTAAACTTACATTGGCGGTCGCCATTTTCAGCCTGTGCCTGATCCGATAACGTAGTGAAAGGGGAAGGAACTCCAGACTAACAGTGACAAACACTTCACTACCGTTTTCATATTCTGAAGGCGTTCTTCATTGATTCTAAGTTTTTGTTTGAACTGTTTTTCAGTGTGTTTGCTCCCACTACACGTTATCAGAACCTGGAGAAATGACATCCCGCAAAAACAGCACCGATCAACTAACGAATGTAATTTCTTTGGCGTTTACTGGATCGCAAATGTCAATGGGGGCTGCCAACTTGAAAATGTGACGCACCTTTAATTGGAATACCTTGGACATTGCCGCACAATATTAATTTCCGTAAATAGCCGTAATCTGGCGAATATTCATGAAGTTATACCCCAACATTTTGCAGCCGACGATTTCATTGGCTAATCAAAGGTCAAATTGAGGTGACACCTAATGCGATGTCATCAGATCCTAACCAGCGGAAAGCAATGAAGCAAAAGTTAAGGTGTGATTTTAATGAGATTGATTGCCGCTTCACTTCAGTTTGCAGAGTAGCGGGGAGTCGATTGCTCTGCAGAGATAAATAAAAGAATTGATCGCAAATCACTTCGTTTTTTAAACACTTGAGAATGTGTGTATTGTTTGGGTATATGCAAAATTAACGACATTTTAGCTAAGTATTTTCAACTTCATGGTTTCAACTTCTCGGATCGATATTTATAGCTGACGGGTTTAACGGCATTACACGAGTCTCATAAAATTCAAGATGCGCTTTTTGCGTACATTGTCGCCACTAATCTCATTCCGCGGCTGCGGCGTTTCACTTCAAAACTGCCGTATGTCTGGAAAGGCACAGTATGTTGCCATGGTAACAACGGAACAACAAAAAATGCCGGTAGCACAGTTCTATAAGGATAAAACGATTCTGATAACAGGTGCGACAGGATTCGTTGGACAAGGACTCGTAGAGAAGATTCTGCGTAGTTGCCCGGATGTTGAACAGATCATTCTACCAATCAGGGAGTCCAGGAAAGGGAGCGTTGAACAGAGATATCAGCAGTTCCTACAACAACCGGTATAGTTCACTTTTAGCGCACAAAATTTACATTCTGATATTATTTTCTGAAGAAAAAAAGACTTCCTAGACAGGAAGTCTTCTCGTATATTAAGAATGTGTAATAACGCATGTCTTTACTCCTGAGACGTGCTTCAAAGGTCAGGTGTCGGTAGCTTGGTATGGTAACCATGAAATTTTTGTATGAGGGTAGGGTAAATAAATAACTAGTTACTTTACCAAACGCAATGATAAAGTACCATATTGGTTCTTTATACAGGGTATAGATTGTCTATTATGGTAATGTGCTAGATACGCCAATCAACATTCGTAATTATTCATAATTTAAAAGAAACATCTAAAATTAATTTTATTTGAAAAAGTTGTTAAGCGGTTATTTAAAAGTGATATTAAAGCAATTCACATCGGGTTTTTTAAGTCTGTTTTCTTCGGCGTTTTAGCTGTAAAAATGCATAAATGAAAACATATATCTTTAATGTATTGCTAATTACTCAGGGAAATTAAATTCCATCTTACACTGGAAACACCTATACTGATATAGCCTCTTTTCATATAAATACTGATATTTTACTGCTCGGCATAAAAGAAAAATGAATACGTAATTATAAAATATTTCTTCTTTTTCTTAACAAGCAATAAACTAGTTAGTTAATGAATTATCATTTGAAAAAAAATGTCTGTTGTACTATAGTCCACTTGTAATTGTTACTAGGTCTTCAACCGCCTTCGCCGAACAAATCCGAGTTTTGCCGAAAAACTGTTTCCGGTGCCAGTCGATCTGTCCCGATTTGATCTGGGTCTAAAGAAAGAGATGCACACGTGCCTTACACGACGAGTGAGTGTGATCATCCATGCTGCAGCCGACACCAGGCTAGACCACCCAGTTTTGTGAGTTGGTCTTATTTTGCCTTCTTTGTTAATTCGTTTGTTTATTATAAATATGTCAAAGTGATGTATATAATCATTAAAAAAGGTTTCCTGCATATATTTGATTAGATGTTATAAGTCTTCGGTATTTGCGCTGGATAATGGCTGTGCCGTAAACAAAAGAATAATACTTATTTTATAGAGTTTATGCTCTATTTCTTTATGTACTTCACTGTTTTATTAGTATAAATTTAAAGGTGAAAGACATTTATAAATCAATGGATTACATTAAAACAGACAACTACTCCAACAAAACCTTCTGGCAACAGACCGTGTGATGAACTTCGCAAGACAGTGTGTTCAGTTAAAGGTAAGACCTCTTTTTATCAAGTGAGAACATTGTCATTATTCATAAATTGCGTTTTCATTGAATAGATGCAGTGGACAATTAACTTAAAAATAATTAAATAAAGGCAAAATTATATATGTGATGTATGTATTTTGTTTACAATTAAATAATATGGATAATTACTATTGATCATAATTCTGCTGTTGTTTCAGGCGTGTGTTTATGTCTCTACAGCTTACTCGAACATGCATTTCAATTACATCAAAGAAAGCGTCATGCATGAAAATATCTCCATTAAAGAACTACTACAGATAGCAAGGTAATGTAGTTTTAATATGGAGATTTGGAAGCAAAAATTTATATATATATATATATATATATATATATATATATATATATATATATATATATATATATATATATATATATATATATATATATATATATATATATATATATATATGTATATATATATCTCTGTGTGTGTGTGTGTGTGTGTGTGTGTGTGTGTGTGTGTGTGTGTGTGTGTGTGTGTGTGCGCGCGCGCGCGTGTGTGTGTGTGTGTGTGTGTGTGTGTGTGTGTGTGTGTGTGTGTGTGTGTGTGTGTGTGTGTGTGTGTGTGTGTGTGTGTGTGTGTGTGTGTGTGTGTGTGTGTGTGTGTGTATAACTTAAAAGTTGTTTTGCCGCAGTAACTATTTTAATGGGGCAGTGTACTTATAAACAAAAAATAAAACACAAACAAAAAACAATCACACAACATATAACAAAAAAAAAAATAAATAAACAAACGAAACAAAAACAAACACAAAAACAAAAACAAAAAAAAACGCGTGATTCACTTAAAAATCCTTAAAACAAATAAAACCAATAGCTGTTTTGAGGATAATGTTGAAATATATTCAGTCGTATTCTGCCAAAAGTTCACAGTTGGTTTTGTAATAAATTGTATACATAGTGATTTGCTAGATACTAAAGAAACATTTACCGTAATCAGAAAGAGTAGAGAATTCCGAATCTGTCATAAAATCAAAAGTGTTATAAAAAGCGTATAATATTCCAGGTGGTATTAGTGACCTACATCACTTCATACATGTATAACATTACAATTATATCAATTAAGTTGTTTTTAAGGACACCAGAAATCTTGCGATTACCTTTGATATATTTGTTAAAAAAGAATACATCGATTTTAATATTTTGTTGACAAAATGTTTTAATCCCAACTAACTGTCGAGTCAAAAAATAGAATAATTCCATAAAAAAATCTAATGGCTTTTATTCTCAGAAATGACAACTTGTGACCATTCAGATCAGTTTCAGAAAGGCCAGAATACACAATATACCGTACTGTGCCTATTAAACGTTCCCGAGAAAGAAAGTGTCATGGTGTGGGAGAATGAATTCATTAAAGTCCAAAACTATTATCGACTGAGCACAAAGTCTTACTGTTTCGATCAACCACATAAGAGGTTTGCTGGGAGTTTGGGCAATGTTTAAGCGACAATGTGGTGTGCGTTTGTTGTTGTTGTTGTTGTGTTGTTGTTGTTTTTTTAATTTGTTTTTGTTTTTTAATCGTTTCGGTTGATGCATGTAAAAGCTTATTTTTCTAAACAGAGAGATCAATAAATTAAGTTGATTATAGCCTTATTTGTTAATAGCATTGATAATTCGATGAACCGCTTTTTTGTCATGTATATTTCAATGATTAAATCATTTTACGTTAACAAATGTGTGTATTCATTCACAAATAATGTTATCATTTTGTAGGAAGATACAAAATTTTTAGTTAATTGTTAAGAGAATATTATAAAATAATTATGCATTATTATGAATATATATACAATTTCATAACCGACTACATTTGAACTTTTAAAGTGAAGTAATCTTTCTAAAATATTGACAAGTATTGTGAATTTTCAGACAATGTACCAGCGAGGAAGCTCTGATCAAATCGAAAGGGTTTGATGTTCGTGGCAGCGCGTTAACCTATTTGTTCAGCAAGAGGATGGCAGAGCAGCTGATTGCAGAAGAACACGGCGACCTGCCTGTCGTCATATCCCGTCCATGTCTAATCACACCCGCTCACCTGGAACCAGTTCCTGCCTGGAACCATGGCGTCGCCGCATTTAATGGAATCATGAATCTGGTGATTAAACACTTGTTAGGATAAGCATCGATTGATTCGAATTATAAGCCATACAAAAGCTAGGTTATTTGCTAATGTAAGAAGGCTCGCGATTTTAAATGATTTTTAGTTTAGCTTTTCGTTACTATTCTCGTTAGATTGATCTCCATCAACGCCAAATAACCTTTAACCAATTTCTTGTATGATATGATGATTAAATTTTGTTCATATCATACATTGAATGGGCCATAGATCTAAAATGGAGAACAACGTCACATAAAACGGCGAGGATGCTGATTGTTTCATAAAACAGTTGCGTAGTTACGCGTACATGTCTTTCACGAATGGTTTTATGCCTCTTGAACTGATGTTTGGTGACAAAATTGAATTATGCAGAGTGACCTTAAGTTATGATTATTCAATTGTCTGTCAACAGTTGTAAAGTCCACAAGATTAACATTTATGGATGTCTAAATTGAATGGCGTCCTCAAATAGCCATACTTTTAGAACACTCAGGTCAAGCTGTTTTATTGTAGTTACTAGTTAGTAACTTGGACCGTATTTTTAATACCACGAACTTTATCCGTAGAATTGAATATTTAGTTATCTTAATGGTCATATCATTTCATCCATTATTTCTATTTGTATACTTACCAATGTTCGTTGGATCATTGCTGAAGGCATTTTCATTCAATAGCGGGTAGATTCGTCCATTATTGCATTGACTGAATTTATTATTTACAGATGGCCAATCAAAAGCTGTCGTATTTCCCTGCATGCCCAGATGTGGAACTTGAATTTGTCCCAATAGATCACGTGGTAAACAGTATCCTGGCGAGTGCCTGGTTGATAGGGACAGGTCAGATGCTTGAATCTGGGCAGGACGGTCCTCTAGTTATCAACCTGCACTCAACAAATAGGAACAAAATATTGAACAAGGACTACGGTAACCGATCTTTTTCACACTGCGGTGTTCAGTACAAACTAATTTATGGTTGGAAAAAGGCGGCGACTCACTTAAGTCGTGAAACATGGTAGTGGTAGAGCTCATTTGCTTAGGTTCGATCAGTTAAGAAAGAACGTCCACGATTGGTCGACGCAGTGCATCGATAATATGGCAGGTAGTGGTCAGATGTTAATTCGTGCTGTGATTGTGTAGGCAGCACCTTTTTTATCTCTATAATTGCTTAGATTGTACACTATCTCCGTAGATCTATAGCTGAAATATGTAGCGAGACGTTAAACCACCACAAGCATTTATTTTTCAAATTGGAGTATATTACCGTACAATAACATTCCACAGGGCTTGATTCAATGTAAGAGCGACACCTCCATATAATATATATAATTGTTCGCATATTTCTAATCTACATGTATTCATACACCCTTGACGATTCTCGTTATATTTAGAAGTCGACCAACATTTGTAGTCAATCAGGAGCTATTAAATTTCAAATTCCTTAGCGATTAGTTTCAATAGAACTCCTTTCAAGTTACTATTTTACAATGAACATAATAGGTCGATCTATTGCACTAATTGTTTTTTTTTTCAACTTAGCCTGTGCAACAAACCATGCAGTCAGGATTGACCCCTCCCCTTGTGACAGTTTTATGGGGCGTCTCCTATTGAAATGGACGGAAATAATAACTGAGCAGGCATTGGTAGTCTGATCTTGCAAAGCGTCAGACGGTCAATTATAAAAATAGCTTTAGTGCTACATGACAAGTCTCATACGTATCTTGGGGATAAACATGCAGCTTTGTGTATTACTTTTTAGTAAGCAACATTTTTCTAGCCAATTATATTTCTTATGTTACAAAGTGTCAGGTACCTCCCTCCCCCGACCCCACTCACCCATCCCACTTTTTATTAACAGTTTATTAATTTCAGTACAACTTGTAAATGAGTATCATCAAAACGTCAAGAAGTCCACTCATAGAGTGAAGATTGTTCAAAACGTGTAAGTACGTTTATTTTCATATGTACATGTATTTGTCACTATTATTACATGATCGTGTACACCACGTGTGCTAGTTTCATGGGCATTTTATTATATCTGACCCCCAATAATTAACAGCTTAACTTCCCTTAGAGGTAAAATCAAAATATCTGGTCGGTGAAATTATTGCATTGGATTATATTAAACTTATGCCTTCCAGTTTGCTTCATCAATCCATACTGTTAAATTGATATATAAAGATCGATAAAGAATGTAAATAAGTCTATGTATCATTATTTCATACCAAACATTGCATAAGAAGACGATTACGTTTATAAATGTGTTGTTGTGGTGTTTTTTCAGATTTGCATTCAAAGTTGGTAATTTAATTCGATATCTTCCGCACGCCATTTTGGAAGATTTAGCATCCGCGCAAACAGTTGGAAAAGTGAGGTATGTATTTGTAACCAATTTATATATATATATATATATATATATATATATATATATATATGGCAATTTTAATGGTCAAATTGGCGACTTTCATCTAATTATTGGACAAGGAGGAGGTAGACCCTGGATTGGATACATGTCTGGGTAGGACCGCAAGCGCATCATACCAGCTGGAAGATCTTCCCACATCCCCACATGAAAGTTTAATTGGGACTCTAACCCAGACGCTGCGGGGCTGAGGAGTTAATTATGAGACTTAACTTTTAATCAGCTCGGCTATGCCCCCACCCTCCCCGATACCGTGTTACGAGGGCACCGTTAAAATGTCGGATTTAGGGCTGTGGTATCCGTTTTGCGTTGTGTTTTATTATTATTATTATTATTATTATTATTATTATTATTATTATTATTATTATTATTATTATTTGCATCATTTATGCGGTGCAAATAAAATTCGGTCAGAGGGAGATATTTTCGCAGCACAAGCCGAGATGGCTAAGTAACTTTTAGAAAGAAAAGTGACAGAAAAACGTATTGAGCTTGTACGAGAGCGACCTGTATTCCTTATTTATTGACTATTTTATTAAATAACTATTTAAAATCTAATTTAGTTTCATTTTAAATGTTTTAAAACAACAGGATAAACAATGCTCGAACTGGTTTAAGGTTTGAAAATTTCCAGCAAAAGTATCTTCAATCGACAAAAATACAAGATGGCCGCCATTTCAGCTAAAATCTATAGGGGTGGTTCCACTAAATACCGACCGGAAGTGTATGTGTGACATCGACTTTTTCTCTTTAGTAACAGTCTGTTGCTATGTTTTGGCATTAAATTTCCTATTTTGAAGATAATCTGAACCTTTTGGTATCAAAAGGAAGCTGAAACTATGTAGAATTAAAAAAAAAGCAAAAGTCTTTAACCCCTATGCACAATAATGGACTGATCCACTTGTACAGGAAGTACATGTTTCATTGAAAGTTGGCGGTTACCGACTGGCAATTTGGCGGTATGCGCAGTCTATGAAGCTGAACCTTCTTACAAGTTGCAAAAGTTGCCTTATTTCTGGGTCTTTCTGATAGGCAATAAATAGCTCATTTCACCTATATATGGTTATAGGGGTCCATCATAACTTGGTCATGGTGCAATTTTTTCCATCTTTTCGCGATTCACTATAGAATATAGAACAAACTTATTTAGTGTCGTCTAACCTATATGACTTTTTGGCCATGCTCTAGCAGCCAATCAAATTGCCCAAAATGCGGGCTTTATATCTATACGACTTTTCGGCCCCGGGCAGGAAAGTGATATAGATATTGGCCCGCTTATTTGAAAAGCCACTGCATTATTATGCCAGGCAGCAAACAATTTACAGGGCTAATAATACATAGTTATTTAATAAATACAGTTAACAAATTATACTTATTACGAAACATAATCCAGGCGTAAACCAACCCATATAAAACGAAAGGATGTCATAAAAATTACACTTAATGTACAAAACGATTTTCTTGTCTCTGACAATGAAAAACATTCCTTCCAACAGTACGGAACAAGCAGAAGATTGTGTTGCTCTTCACTAATTTTAACCTCGCAATAATTTCGACCATACCTTCACAAATTCGAAAGTAAAATTGTGCAAAACGTGTTCTTAACTTTTAATGCTGTTTATCAGACAATGCTGAGTATTCGTGTTAATCTTTTTCCTAGTTTGCATCAGATTTGTGTTTCATTTGTTTTAGATATCAATGTATAAGCAAGATCAGATAATACATATGAAATAAGTTGTTTAATGAACAGGTAAATAATTTAGGAAGATTAAAATTGAGTTGTGTTGAAGTTTCAAACCTGACTATTAGTTTATTGAACAAGTTGAAACAATAACATACAGCCCTATTCTCTACAGACCTTTTTGGTGCTCTAGCATATAATTGACTAAAGTCAACAAAAACGTTATTTATGTATTAACATTGGTTTGGTGACACCCTTTTGACTTGTTGATTACCGATCGCATATTCACCATATTAAACGTAATATTCAATATTAAATATCGTTATTATCCATACAAGTAAACTAAGACTAATTGAGTATTTCTGAGTAATAGAATAATGTCAGTGTCCCATTCATGCTTCTTTCCTACACTTGTTTGTAATACACCACTTATACGGCATGTGTCCCCTGATACTATGCATATACAAATAAAGTGAAAATTCTTGTCAGTTAGTAAAATCTAAAAGGCATTCCAAATAAGGTCCTGTTAGAAATTCCAATTGTCCCTCCTTTAACTTATAAATTCAGTATTTGCATATGTCGATCGAAGAAGTTTATTCATTCTACATCGACTTAATTTTGATGATTAAAAATGTGCAAAACATGCTAGAATTGGCAGTCATGAAAAAACACAGCGAAATAGTGTAATTATTGTCTAAATAGAGGCTTTACCTTTATACGCCGACCTATATGGCCTGTAAACGTGGGAATCCGTCCTAATTGGTCATAAATGTGGTTACCATAGAGCTTATTATTTTCGAGTTTGTATGGTCACCATATGCTCGCCGTAAAGCAAAAGTGAGTGCAAGGCCGAAAGTCATATATGCATACGAGTACATATTTTTTTTCAATTTACTCGAATCTCTGTGCGTGTTTAGCCACAGCCGACGCCTCATGGTCCAGCTGACCCAGATAGAGAAGCTTGCACATTCAACTCTGAGAAATCCCAGACGAGAGTACAAACACAGCGAAATGCTGGCATCCAAACTGTCGTGCGCAGACCAAAAGGTGAGCCATTCGGACATACACGTTGGCCTTATATATGCAGAAAGTCTACACATATATGTATGTATGGAATGTAAGCATCTGATACCTATATCCTATGCTTAAATGAGGATTTTGTTAATTTCGCTTATTCTTTGTAATAGTCCCGTAAGATGATTCTACAAAAAAGTCGATATATATTTCATACTAAAAGCGTCGATTTATTTACTTTTACATTAGTCATAGTTTGCTTGTATGAATAAGAATTAAATGCATATTTGACAAACTATTACCATACCATAATACAAAACACATAATATTATCAAAACAGACGTGAAACGTTCGCTTTGATGTGATTGTATTCAGGAGACGCCATTGTCACTTATGTCTTGAGGAATTCAAATATTTTAGGTATTGTCAACAATTTTGTCAAAATGCTACTTCCGGTGGTGAAAAAAGAAATAATGAAGAAACCGTTATATCTGTCTTGTTTTGTTGTCTTGTTGGTGTTGACGCTTGAATGAAAAGGGCTCTAGTGCAGTTTTTATTGGTTGTCATTTATTTAACGTTATATTGTAGACCTTTACCACCGATATAAAGGGAATCTAGGACAGTTGCCCCCCCGGACGTTTGCCCCCCGGACGTTTGCCCCCCTATTTGTGAAGGGCGGACGTTTGCCCCCCAGCTGAAATTATAAGGCGGACGTTTGCCCCCCAGCTGAAATTACAAGGCGGACGTTTGCCCCCCAGCTGAAATTACAAGGCGGACGTTTGCCCCCTCTACTAAAATGTCAAGGCGGAAATTGCCCTCCCTTTCTTCTCAAACTCTGTATCCCGCCTGTAAATGTCTTCCCGCCATATTAGAAACATACACAAACGGTACTACATGGTGCTACAGTACATGAAATGTGTTAGGTGTAACAAAATTTTCTATAATTTTTTTCATAGGACTGGAATTAAGTAAAAGTTACAATCTAGTTTGCCTTCATATCTTTACATCGCATCAGGTTCCGAGACAATTTACCCGTTCTAAAACTCTCGCCGTCGAACCCGCAAGACTTCGGCTTTAACAGGTTGTTTGCTACACATTTCCCGCGATCGCTTGCCACTTATGCGTAGAGTGTCACAAACAGGTTAACTGTCAACGTTTTAATTGAATCTCCTGGATTTAATTCGGCCAATCAAAGAAACCGTATAATTAAGTACAAGGATGTTAATCGCCGTTTTTTACATTCTTTGTAAAATTAATGAAATTGACAGATTGATTTTTTTGAAAGTCCGCCCTTACGTTATGGGGGCAGGGGGGCAAAAGTCCGCCCTCAAGTTTTGTTGAGGGGGCAAACGTCCGGCTTTGAAAATCGACAGGGGGGCAAAAGTCCGGCTCTGAAAAACGACAGGGGGGCAAACGTCCGGCCTGCATTTAAAAGAGGGCAAACGTCCGGGGGGCAAATGTCCGGGGGGGCAAATGTCCGTACACCATATAAAGGAGGTCGAATGGAGGGACTACGTATTCAGATGGATGGACTCCTGTCAGAAGGCCAACCAACCGGAACGATAACGAAAAAGCTCCCGTGCAATCGTGTATTAAACTGCTCAATATCTTTGAAATTTACGTCTTTCGCCACTGAAATAACGCATTTACAAGAGAACTACTATGGATGCCCAAAATGGATTTAAATACCTTAAGGTTTTTAAAAGTTTTAAATGCCTATTAATTAATGTCGATATGGTGTTAATGCCTAGGGATTCATGTCAATAATGATTTACAATATCTAATGGGTCATGCTGTTAATATATGTTAAATGCTTAATGAATCATGCTGATATGTGGTAAAATGTCTACTGTTTCATGCTTATATGGTTTGGAATGTCTAATGAGTCATGTTAGTATAGTGATAAAACCTTATTCAATACTTAATTGCTACAAGAGGACCAACACTGTTTGCCATGCTTTTGTTTCTATTGCCAAAGTATCACATGTAGTATGATTAATTTTAGCATTGCAATGTATGTATATATAATCAAGTACAGCTATAAAATCGTGTTCTGCTCTGTAATGTAGTAGCGGATTCACGATAATGGCATTGAGAAAAAAAACAGGGAAAAAAACAGAATGTGGGTTACCTGAGTAATACAGAATGTAAGTGACCGAAGTAATACAGAATGTCAGTGGCATGAGTAATACAGAATGTAAGTGGCATAAGTAATACAGAATGAAAGTGACCTGAGTAATACAGAATGAAAGTGGCATGAGTAATACAGAATGAAAGTGGCATGAGTAATATAGAATCTAAGTGACCTGAGTAATATGGAATGTAAGTGGCAAGTAATACAGAATGTAAGTGGCATGAGTAATACAGAATGTAAGTGACCTGAGTAATACAGAATCTAAGTGGCATGAGTAATACAGAATCTTAGTGACCTGAGTAGTACAGAATGTAAGTGACCTGAGTAATATGGAATGTAAGTGGCAAGTAATACAGAATGTAAGTGGCATGAGTAATACAGAATCTAAGTGGCATGAGTAATACAGAATGTAAGTGGCATGAGTAATACAGAATCTAAGTGGCATGAGTAATACAGAATGAAAGTGGCATGAGTAATATAGAATCTAAGTGACCTGAGTAATACAGAATCTAAGTGACCTGAGTAATACAGAATGAAAGTGGCATGAGTAAATACAGAATGTAAGTGGCAGGAGTAATATGGAATGTAAGTGACATGAGTAATACAGAATGTAAGTTACCTTTATAATGGAATGTAATAGACCTGTAATGTGGAATGTAAGGAACCTGTAATATGGAATGTAAGGGACTTGTAATATGGAATGGAAGTGACCTGAGTAATACAGAATATAAGTGACCTGTAATTTGGAATGGAAGTGACCTGAGTAAAATGGAATGTAAGGGACCTGAGTAATACAGAATGTAAGTGACCTGTAATATGGAATGGAAGTGACCTGAGTAAAATGGAATGGAAGTGACCTGAGTAATATGGAATGTAAGGGACCTGTAATATGGAATGGAAGTGACCTGAGTAATACAGAATGGAAGTGACCTGAGTAATATGGAATGTAAGGGACCTGAGTAGTACAGAATGTAAGGGACCTGTAATATGGAATGGAAGTGACCTGAATAGTATGGAATGGAAGTGACCGGAGTAATATGGAATGTTAGGGACCTGAGTAATACAGAATGTAAATGGCCTGTAATATGGAATGGAAGTGACCTGAATAGTATGGAATGGAAGTAACCTGAGTAATATGGAATGAAAGTGACCTGAGTAATATCGAATGTAAGGAACCTGACCCGAGTAATACAGAATGTAAATGGCCTGTATAATACAGAATGGAAGTGACCTGTAATATGGAATGTAAGTGACCCAAGTTATATTGAATGTTAGTGACCTCAGTTATACAGAATGTGGGTGACTTGGGTAATATGAAATGTAAGTGCCCTTAGTATTACAGAATGTAGGTGAAATGAGTAAGATGGAATGTCAGTGACCTGAGTAATATAAAATGTAAGTGACCTGAGTAATATGGAATGAGTGATATGAAATTGAAATGACCCTAGTAATATAGAATGCAAGTGACCCTAGTAACATAGAATGTAAGTGACCTTAGTAATATGGTATGTAAGTGACCTGAGTAGTATGTAATGTAAGTGATCTGAGAAATGCAGAATGTAAGTGACTTGAGTAAAATAGAATGTAAGTGACCTTAGTAATGTGGTATGTAGGGGACCTGACTAATACAGAACATAAATGACCAGAGTAATACAGAATGTTAGTGACCTGAATAATACAGAATGTAAGTGACCTGAATAATATAGAATGTAAGTGATCTGAAAACTAGGGGATGTTAGGAAGCTGAGTAATAAGGAATGTAAGTGACTTGAATAAAACGGAATGTAAGTGACTTGATTAATACAGAATGTAAGTGACCTGAGAACTAGGGGATGTTAGGAAGCTGAGTAATATGGGGAGTAAAAATGATCTTAGTTGTACAGAATGTATTTGACCTGAGTTATAAGGAATGTTAACAAAACAACAAACTGGACTTTGATACTTGCAGTTTATTTTCACCACATTTCTTCTGGCAAGCTAACAATATTTTAGACAAAGAGAGGAAGACAAACCAGCTGGTCTAAATGTGTCAATATATTGTTCGATTATTTAATGCAGCATATGTGTATTGCATTTTTATGCAAATCCAAGCAGCCATGTTTTAAAGCAATAATTCATCTTTAAAAGAAAGAAAGTGTATACTTTTTCAAAAGAAGCATAAACAACTTGTCTTTCTTTACATGTACAAGTACTTTGAATACAGCAAAACAAATGGATTTACTTCATTCTGATATTCTTGTTTAAATGGATGTCATTATATTCTTTATATTTCAAATAAAGAAAAAGTAAAGGAAGTTTTAACTCTTTTATTCTTTAACAAGGTGCATTTGTCTTAATACTGGACAATAGGCTTATGATATCTATGTACTTTCTAACTGACTATTTAACCTATGTTAAAAAGAGTCATACAAGAAGCAACTAAAAGCATATGGTACCACTTACATTGTGTCTATATACTTAGTTTAATACAGACTTTATTGAAATCAAATTATCTTCTCATATTTATAAGAAAAATGCTGTACAATTTGTTCAAAATTTTAACACTAAATGTGATAGTTTGGAGTAAAATTAAGACTATTAAGACAAAAAGTTTCACAACTATATACACTTTAAAGACAAAAGAACCAACCAAACATTTGGTCATTTTAAATACTTTCAAATAAGAAAACAACAAGTTTATTTAATTCCCTGTGGATAAAATTTTTTCAATTCATATATATAGGAGAAAAATTTTGTTACACAATATCTGGCCATTTTAATAGTAATTTATCTTAACACCCATTCTTATGAACACAAAAAGCCCCGCTCCTATGTAACTGAAAGATATACTTCACATCAGTTGAAATACACAATTTCATTTTCCTTAACTTAATGTCACTCGGTGTAACATGTTATAAAATAGTGAAAAAGGGAAATACAACAACATAAATAGCTATCACAATATACAATTTGTAATTATATGGCTGTCAATAAATTTTGTAATACAAAAAGAAAACAGAATGTATCAAATCATATAAGTTAAAATATTTCACTTAACTGTTTAAAATGTTGTTGTAACTTCACAAACTGTAAATAACAATGTAAAATCTCAAAATCTCAAAAAGTCTGACAAAGGAATAAAAGTAATATCTGACATGTCTTCAGACAAGTTTATATAAATTATTATATAAAAAATCTTAACATAACAAAATAATAATAAAAATATGTGCCATCTTGAATATTGTAAGAAAAGGAAACTTGTAAGCAAAATATGTGGTCTTGAATTTTATAATGCTTAACTTCGAAAGATTATTGGCAGCAACAAACAACACTGCCACTTCCTTGTAGTAATCACATACAACTGGATTTAGTCTTACCTCCAAAAAAGGCAAATAATATTTCTACAAAACCTTTTATACTTCTTGTAATACATAAACAAAAATATTTTAAGTTAAAATTACAGAAAATAAATGACCTACTGTAACTCTTGTTTTATTTTTTATTTTCTTGTTTAAAGAATGAGCAATTATTGTTCAAGTGTAGCAGTGGTGACTTGCACTATGTCAACAGGCCATATTTTGTGAATTTACATTATTTTCAACATTGTTTTGTTATGGATCACTTCACAAACTGCTACAATGACTTTATATAATTTACTTTTTCTACATATACACAATATAAAGGGAAAGCATCAATGTATAGAAATCAAGAACTCTTCTTGAGTGGACTCCCTTTTACAACCTTAATAAACCTTAACTAATAAATATACAAACAATATAGTCCACAGGTTTCACACATTTTGTGAACATTGTTGACATCTGAATAAAGCAAAGAAAGGTGGGTGGAGCAAAACAGTCATAAAAGCAATAAATTACAAATGAAATTGGAAAAAAAACAATCCGTAACAACAACAGACAAATGTAATAGTACTTGTTTTCACAAGTATTATTTCAAAAATTCCTAACCGGGATATGCAATAGATTTAGCAACACAACAGACAACAAATGGCACTGCTGCTACAATAATGAAAGACTGAAACATTGTGGTTTGTACAGCATTTACTTCGATCAACTCCAAATACTAGGCAAGCACAACACAACTCATGGTGGAACCACAGATATACATGTACCTACCAAATGATAAGTACATTGGTATATCATCACAATTTTGCTTGTGCTGATAAGTCGACTACAGAGAACTGTCCCTAAAGATGTTTAATGCACCAGTTAAAGCTAAGGGCTTTTTGGTCATCTGAATCAGGACAACAAAGCTTTTTCACTTTCAGAAATAGACTTTTTTATGTATTCATACAGAAAAGTTCTAGGTGTTGCAAGTGCGGGTATCTACGGCATCACTCAACTAGAAGCTTCGCATGTAAGCAGAGACAGATGATACAATACAGCAAAGTGGAGGACCCCAGACAAATGTAGCATTTCATCTTTAGAATTGAACCAAATGTTCATACATAATTATTTTTTGACAACAACTCTATGTGGGGACTGAATGACTTAAAGGATACATAAGCAATCTGTTTATACTGAGTAACAATGATAGCAAAGAGAATGAGCCAAATTAATTCAATCAATATTTACAACAAATTATAAATGATACTTGCCAATATGGCCTTTATTTACTTTCTGAAAAAAATAACAACACTAATACAGTTTGTATATTGAGTTATGACAAAAATCCTTGACTAAAATGTGTTCAACAATTGTGGTAAGGTAATTCAATAAATATGCTGTGCTGGCACTTTAAAAATCTTTTGATTGTTAACTTCTTCGCTGTCATTACAACTCGTGTATTGCTAGCAGGCTTTTTAAAAAAAAGTTTACTAGTCCAAGAAATGCCTTTATAATCACCACTTGCATTGTAAATTTATATAATCGGAGAATTGTGAAAGAAAGATCTGAGAAAAGGCTACCTATTCTCCTTGTAACTGTACTGGAGTAATAGTTTTGATGAAAAAGTACTTTGTTATTATGGAAGGACAACAATTTTAAGAGGTTAAAAGGAAAAACATTTTTTACAATAATGTGGCAACCATACAAGCGTATGTGAAATATTTTAATTATTAGCAGATCTTGAGAGAAAGTTTATTCTTTACAATGTTTTATGAATTTTATAACGGTCCACAATGGAATGAAAACAATTAGATCCCAGGTTAATTAGCTCATATTCTATTTAGGATTAGTATGAATTAATACATAATTTCATCATTTTTTTTTAATTTTAAAAAGTAACATACACATTTTCTAATCAATTGTTTCACAATCATCTATAAAAACCAAAGCATGTTATTGACAAAAATCAGTATGCACTTTACTTCTACAATTGCAGTATCTCTAATTGTTTTACAAACTTACAATCAGGATAATACCAAGTCTTTAACTAAATGCCATATAGATCTAAATCAATATATCAAAGGTAGCCAAAGTGAGCATCCTATAACATCAGCATATTATGCATATGTTCAGCTAAGTCACGTCAAAACCTAGATATAATTCCTTTGTTTTAGACATTATTTCTTTCTAAACCCATTTCAGGAATCATTAGACCCATTCCAATGTGATCATTTGATTGTGTAAAGATAAATAAACCAGTATTATCAAGACTGATTTAATTTCATTATCTGATCTCTTAACAGTCTGATGGTCTGCAATGTTTACACTTGACAAGATACCAGATCCTGTGTAAAACTAATACTTTGTTTTTGTGATATTTATGTTTGTGACCGAGTAATGCTCTTTATAATAAACAAAGGTTACAAACATGTTGCATACAGTATAAGGACCTACATGAAAATATGACTTTTTCAACACAATATGTACAACACTTGTCTATACAAATTCTGCTAGAGATGAACACACATTTCCTGAAGAAAATTGTCTACTTAAGAAGCTTCATGGATTTCTACTTTGTGATATCTGATACATGTATAATTTAGGAATAAAGTGCATATTCTTTTATCATCTTTAACTTATTTATATTTATTCAATAATTTCTTATTATTTTTAAACAGGATCATGGGCAAGTAAGGTACATGTAATATCGTATATATTATTAATTATAATCTTTTAAATTAATTTACATATGTAAAGTAAATATCATATTAATTTCAAAATATTTCACTGATTTTTATCCTTATAATGTCAGTATTTTTCAAAACTTATTAACAACAAATAGCTGTTTCTGTTAAACAGATCATCAACAAATAAAAGTTATTACGAACAGCATCCTCTTTTCTCAGTTTCCTCCTCAGCCAGGTGAACATTTTCCTCACCACGACTAAACCCTGGTTTTATACCATCCCACCCATCTTCTATCTTGACACGACCCTCTTCCAACAACTGGTATATATCCTTTGCAATAGTAAGGAATGCTTCTTCTACATTCTGTCCATTCTTTGCAGATGTTTCAATATAGCGAAGACCATGAACCTGGGCAAACTGAGAAGCTTCCCTGTACGTAACCTGGCGCCCGGTATCACAATCAGATTTGTGTCCCACAATCATGTACACAGCTTTATGAGGCTCTATGTGGAACTTTGCCTCAGCCAGCCAACTTGAAACATTCTCAAAACTTTGACGCTTGGTGATGTCAAAGACAATCATGACTCCAACAGAATTCCTGTAGTAGGATCGTGTAATTGATCTGAAAAAACAGCAATCAGAAAATTATAATCAATAAAAATTTAAATAGTTTCTTAGGAGAAAAAGACTTAACATAATAAGGACAAACATAAAATTCATTTAATGCCAGAATTATCATTATAACAATAAACATTAGTTATGCATGGTTTCTCTATCAACAGTAATCAAGAGCAAAATAAGAATAATAAAAAAAATTAACAGGCATGCATAATAGTCAGAAACATAGCTTAGGTTCATGGCACTGATGAAATCTCCACGTCAGAGGTCACACAAACACCATAACCTCTGATGTGGCATAGAAAACTAGGGTCTAGGCTTAAGCTGCTTTGACAAATAATATTTTAATATTTTTATTAAAGTATAACAAATTTCTTAAAATTGCTTTTTTTGTTGTTTTTTTTATTACAATATACATGTAGTTGTTCTTTTTTAATTTATTTTTTTACTTATTACATTTACCTCATGTGCAACATTTTTACATTGACAATGCTTTCATGTGCACAAAAATAATATTATCTATGGTCACATGCTTTTTAAATTAATAATGGCAGTGATGAGTAGCAACATCAAACTGGTGAAAGGAGTATGGACCCCTTTGTATCACCACAAATTGTGATAATAAAGCAACAAATTAATAAAGCAGCTGACTTGGCAAGTTAGGTTGGTAAGACATTCAGCAAAATATCACATAAGTAATCCATTGCAAAAGTTATACAATGCAAAATAATGTGTCTAAACAATAAGGCATGACCGATCAAGAAACATAGTACAATAAGGAGTAGCCAAGCAAGTAAGAAAGTTACCTAGTTACATTAGTAAAGGCAGTATCATATCAAACAGACATTAAGCATTAAGATGCTAGCAATATATAAATTCTAGGCACAGTATCAGATATTATTGTTAATTAATTTGCACATGTGCAGTTTCATATTATAAACAATGTGTTCTCTAGTTCTTCCATCAATGCTTTCTCCAACAAAACTGTTCAGTGCATAATATATCAGGATCACATTTAAAGAACAATTGGGCTCATCAATTATGTTAATTTGTGAACTTTTTTTCTGAACAGTATGTTGGTAAATATTGATAGATACTTGAGAAACTTATCATCTAGAAAGTACTTAATTACAAAAAAATATGTTAGACAAACCATGTACATAGACATACATTAAGCTATCCTGTTGCATCATGTACATATATATATATATTGCATTCAACACATATTATAACAATTTATTGGGTACATTGATCTACTATAAATTGCAGTAGTGCAATTAATTTGGGGTAGATGTCCAAGTTAAAGAAAATTTACTGCATGTTTAACCCGAAGACAATTCTAGCACCAATACAAAGTGTCAGTCATGAAAATGCGGGGTGGGGGGACCTCGTGCAGCCATGATGAATAAATTATTCCCACAAGACCCACTGGAATGGGAATTGCGTAATTTGTGTATTACGTTTATATATCACACACACCTGAACCTCTCCTGTCCCGCTGTGTCCCAAAGCTGTAATTTTACCCTCACTCCACTTTTCACTTCCATCAAACGTGCGAAAAAGTCTACTCCCACAGTTGGATCGCAAACCTCAGAAAATTTCCCATCTGTAAAGTGTTTCAGCAAGGAGGATTTTCCTACTGTGCTATCACCTATAAGAATCAGCCTAAACTGGAAGTCAAATATCGGTTCCACCATTATTTCGAGATATTTAAAACAAGAAGTATTAAATCATGGGATGAGTTCCCATTTAATTAAATGACATTTTACTGAACATATCAATGTAAACACAATGACATCCGGTTGTCAAATTATACCTGTAGAGGACTATGTAACAAATGTATTGATTGGTTGAATGTATTTCAGCCAGGCTCCGAACTCGCCAATTGGAATGCAGTTTACAACATTAAGTAAACATGGCTGCCTGTTGGGGTCAATATGAAGGTATGGCAGAGTCTGTGTTTAATTATGCTGAAAATGGTATGTATTTTATTATAAACTGTAATAGACTGACTAAAACCAACATAAACCACGAGTTATCTTGTCATATTTTAGATAAAAAGTCACAAAATCTGTAATAATCGAAAGAGAAAGTAGGAATTGTGTAGCTGTGATAATTACACGACCATTAAATTACACTGCTTAATACAATGAACTAAGCACGAGATAGTAATTATAATAAAGATAATTAATCTCTTTGCATGCTGCTACTGATGATGATAAATGTATAAAATGTGTTAATAAAATTTCTATATTTTTTTCTTTTCTTAATTTATTTAAAACAATTATGTTATTTTCAATGATCTTACACAATGTTTGCATCAATCTTTTTTTGAAGATTCAAATTATAAGATCTATTTCTTCAATGTTTGTGCATGCATAAAATGTTCGATAATACTGATGATGATGATGATAATAATAATAATAATATAAAGATATGTTTTAATAATAAAACTTACTAATTTTATAATTTATTTTATCGTCAGTAGTAGTAGTGGTGAGAAAGAAAGTGAGATAGCTACATACCTAAAGGATGTTTTGGCATCCTTCTGTCTCTAGAGAAAATGGAGTCTGCACATGAGTATTTACCTAGTCAGCAAATGCGGAAGCTGCAGCTTCATCTGCACTTGTTGCAAGTGTGGTCCTTGTTAGTTACTATCGGGGCAGCAGTGGTAGGCTGGGTTCTCTGCTGTTTGTGGCTCTTCCTTTTCTCATGCTGGATCTTTCTCTTCTCCCCAGCCTGCTTGATACCAGTTTTGACATTTGCATGCGAGCTAGAGCAGTCGGAGGTTGCTGTTTCCAGATCTGCTGGGTTGATGTTAGGTGACTTCAGATTCCTCTTGCAGACATCATTGTAGTACAGTGCAGGTCATCCGCTTGGCCGTGTTCCACGAGCTCGCCATAGAGGATGTCCTTTGGGATGCTGCTATTGTCCATCCTACATACTTGTCCGAGCCAATGCAGTTGCCCCTGGAAATGGGTGGTGAACATGCTTGACATGCCTGCCTGGGCTAAAACATCTGCGTTGGAGATGCGATCCTGCCAGGAGATGCCTAGGAGTCGTCTGAGGATGCCCATGTGGAAGGCGTTCAGTCTTCTTTTTTGGTGGGTGTACAGGGTCCAAGCCTCATTGCCATACAGAAGGGTGCTCAGCACCTTATCTTTATGTTGAGGGTCAGCATGCGGTTGTCCCACACACGCTTCGATAGGCGGCCCTGGTGGTTGCTTCTTTGCCTATCCTCACATTCAGCTCAGAATCCAGGGATAGGTTGCTGGAGATTGTGGAGCCGAGGTATGATCCAGGGTGTGATCGCCAGTGGTGCTGACATCCTAACCCATGATGTAGGTCTTCTTTCGTCTGATGGCGAAGCCAAACTCTGTGCATGCCTTCGCAAAGAGAGTGATGAGTTGCTGAAGGGCGGCTTCCATGTGAGCAGTGAGGGGGGGCATCATCATCAAAGAGCATCTCCCAGATGAGGAACTTGCGCGCCTTGGTCTTTGCTCTGAGGCGGACAAGGTTGAATATGTTCCCATCGCTTCGTGTGTGGAGGAAGATGCCATGTTCAGACTCACTGAATAAAAAGCACATGACCAGAGAGAAGAATATGCCAAAAAGTGTTGGGGCCAGGACACCCTTGTTTCACTCGGCTCTTGATTGGGAAGGGATCTGATGATGCTCCGTTGTACTGAACAGTACCTGACATGTTGTCATGGAATGACTCGACCATCTTCAGAAGCTGGGATGTGGGGGGCATCCAATCTTGTGGAGGAGGGCGCATAAACCAGATCAACTGACCAGGTCAAATGCCTTGGTAAAGTCGATGAAGGTTAGGTACAGGCGATGTCACTGTTCGTGGAACTTTTCTTGCAGCTTCCTGAGGGAGAACAGCATGTCGATGTTGATTGCTTGGCCTGGAACCCACACTCTGACTAAGGATACACGCCGAAAGCAAGTACCTGTAGGCGGTTGAGGACTACCCTGGCGAAGGCTTTTCCCATGATGCTGAGGAGGGAGATCCCATGATAGATGTTGCAGTTGCTGTGGTCGCCCTCGTTCTTATAGAGTGTGACGACCTTCGCATCCCACATGTCTTAAGGTTACATTCCGTCTTCCAAGCACTGTTGCAAAAGCTCATGCAGATGTCCACGGAGAGAGCTCTCTTTTGTGACCTTCCCAACCTGGCGGGATTCTGTCACTGCCTGGTGCTTTCCCAAAGGACAGCAAGTCAATTTCCTTTCTGAGCTCCTTGATAATGGGTGGCGAGTCGAGGTCTTCTATGGTGGGCAGTGGGGTGGTATCCTCTAGGGCTGTGTCAGTAACATCATTTCATCTAGAGTACAGCTCCCCATAGTGCTCAACCCATCTCCATGTGCTCCACACAGTCCTTGATGATGACGCTGGTGGTGGACTTGAGGGGTGCGGATTTTGGTGACACTAGGTCCAAAAGCTTTCTTCATCCCCTCATACTTGGCATGGTTGTTTCCGCAGTCTGCAGAGGTCTGAATGTCACTGCAAAGCTTCAATAGTTGTTGGTCCTGGTGCGTTGTTGCGGCCAGTGTTTTCTCACTGGGCTTCCTCTTGTACTTGAGAAGGCCAGCACCCCTAGTGACTAAGGCTGGCTTCATCAATTCGATCACGGCCTCAAACCAGTCCTCGTTCTTCCTGGCTCTCTTCCAGAAGGTGTCTGAGGCGGTCTGGTATATGGCATCATGGATAAAGTCCCAGTGTGCTGTGGCGCTTTCTCTTTCAAGGTCTTGTCAATGGCCTTGGCAAAGCATTTGTGCAGCTCAGGCTTTGCAGTTCTGGCCTTGTCGATATAAGGTCGGCTCTTCTGCTTGGAGCGGTGGATCATTCTGGGTTGGAGACACCCCATGCTGCCAACCAGGGAGTGATTGGTGTCGCAGCCGGCACTATGGTAACTGGGCACGTGGTTCGGCATGGGTTTTCTAATAATGACAAGGTCCAGTTGGTGCCAATGCTTTGACCTGGGATGTCACCAAGACACTCTCTGTGGTGGGGCTTGGTGAGTAGAAAGTGTTGGTAATGGTGAGGTCATGGAAGGTCATGGAAGGAGCAGAGCTCAAGTAGCCACTGTCCGTTCTGCACCTACAAGGGCGTTGAAGTCTCCAGGCAGTAACAGGTTTTCTGTAGCAGGGATCTCTTTATTCCTTGTCTCGAGCTCCTCAAAGAATGCATCTTATGCCTCTGCTGTACAGAGTTAGGGGGCATAGGCGCGAAAGATGTGTGTAGGTCTTGAGGAGGTGGAGTGAGAGGATGCATTCTGTTCTCTGTGAAGGAGGTCTGACTGATAACAGGATGGAGTTGCAAACTGCAAAGCCAACTCCATAGAGTCAGTGCTCATCTGATTCTAGACCTTGCCAGAAAAACATGTAGTCCTTCCTTGAGACTGCCACTGGAAGCAAGGCGTGTCTACTGGAATGTGGCGATGTCGATGTTCTGCTTGGCAAGCTTCTGGTCGATGATTATGGTTTTCCTGGCATCATCTACTTGCTGAAAGTTGTCAGAGAGGCCAGGACACATTGTTCTGATGTTCCAGGTTGCCAGCTGCAGTGCTGGCTGTTTCTTTTCCTTTTTCTTTCAATGTTTGCCTGGTGCTCAATTTTACAACAAGCCTGTTTATTTTGTCTAAGCTTTACTCATCCGATGTAGCAAGCAAGTTGTGGCAAAGTAGTACCTTATTGCCTGGGGGCTGCCCAGGTTGAGGTGGGGGGTGGGGCGTAACTTCCCAATGGAGTCAAAGGACTCCTCCCACCGTTGAGAGAAACACCTAATGCCCGGCTCTACGCCAAATAAGCCTGGTATCTGCTGCTCCCCGTATCGAGCCTATGCTGAGACAGCGAAGCTGGAGTGACCTCTCCAGGTGCAGGTCTGACGGAGATCCTAGAGTGCCCAGTGCCAGGATCCCCTCTCGGCATTACTGGCAAAGTCCTGCGGAAAGGCAAGCCAATATGGCTAGTGCCAACACAGCTGCAAGAGGTACCAGAAGGCATCGCAAATTTCAGCCAACTGCCTACGGGTCTCCGTACCGAATTTTTTTATCTGGGTTAATTCCCATAGCTTTTGAACAGCCACAGCCGACCTACAAGGCCGAGAGAATTTAACATATATCTTTGACTTTATATAGATAGTTTCCATGTGATGCCATAGGCACTGATAAGACAGTTTGAAGACAGAAGCTAATGCAGGCAGAAATCTGGAAATCTAGGCTGTATTAAACTTACCACTGTGCTTTTATATTTCAGTCTATTTTACTGAATTTTATATCCTATTTTACAGCTTTTACAGTATTTTAAATATCAAAACTATATTTTGATAGTTTAAAAGATAAGAAAAATACAACCAAAAGAGTTACACTGTTAATTTCGTTTAAGGATGAGCCAACAATTTAATTCATTTCTGAAATTCTTTGTGCATTTATCAATTTTAAAAATATTGTATTCTAACAATATGAATTTCAAGAGCTTTCCAATGGTGTATAGCTTTTAACTTTTGGACCTCAAATGAAGAAATTACAAGCAAATTAAATTTAAAATTCTATTCAATTCATCTGAAAATCCTTTGAAGCTGCCATCAAAGATGGCTGCTACAATAAGGGATCTTCACTGATGAGCAAACTCTATAAGGCAAAGCCAGATTTTGAATTAAGCTCTAAAGGATGCAAATATCAAAGATTTTTGCTAATCACCCATACTGATTAAAATTCAAAACAAATGAGCACATATTGTGAACATCTTTTTGTTGAGAGCTAATTATATACAGATTCATGACTAGTTAATATTTTATTGATATGTTAAAAGAACTAAATGGAACATTTTACTATTGGACATTCAGTGCATATAGTGTTGTAATATAAAACTTGATTTATTATAGATTTATTTATAAAGGCACATATACAGTCAAACCCCAGTCGCTCAAACACTCACTGGGATGACCTTTCAGTTCGAGAGAGCCGGGAGTTCAATGGAAGAGAAATTCATAAACAAGTCAGTTTGTCAACCGTTTTTGTTACGGTATATGCCACTGTGTTATCAGCCAACCTCTTTTTTAAAATTCTTATGCCTATTGATATTACCTTTAGACCTGTTTTGTTTTAGTTTTTCCTACAAAATCTATTTGGAAGTACTGTGTTGAAAAAACAATATACAGAACTGACAAACAAAAGTAATCAAGAAGAATAACAGCCAGTGATGACTTTGTAAATTTTAGAAGGCTACGAATCAAAGTGCAACCCTCTGTGGTATATAAAGTTTGCAAATACATGTACAGCCCAACAAGGAAAATCATGTAGACAATAGCTAAGCTCTAGTGCAAAACTCTCATCTATAGTTCACAAATGCTTATCACCAGAAAATATAGTGCATGTAGTCAGTGAGTGCAACATGACCAAAAGTAGAAGACATCAATTCCTTTCTACTAGTTAAACATATGGAGCCTGTTTCAAGCAGGAATCGTTAGTACTAGATAAGCAATCATTATTGCTGGATTGGAGCCCCTTTACTACAACACCTCAATAACCTGGACTACTTTTTGTTCTTAAAACTAATGTTGATAATAGAAAATGATAATATTAATATGGATTAAGAAAAAAATGTATTAAGAAGTGTTATTATTAGTAATAGTAACTTTCAATAATTAATATCTCCTTATGTAGAACACAGCTGTTATATAGTGACATGTCAAAAAGTAAGAATCAGGATAGTGACAAAACACTATACATTTGGCATTCACAGTAATCTAATCTTTGAAAATAGTGTGCTTTTTAGCTCACGTGAGCACAACATGCTCCAGGGGAGCTTTTGTGCTACCGCTTCGTTCCTCGTCCATTGTCTGTCGTCAACATTTTAGCTTGTGAACACACTAGAGGCCACAGTTTTTATCCAATCTTCATCAAACTTGGTCAGAATGTTTGTCTGCATGAAATTTTGGATGAGTTCATTATTGGGTCACCTTGGGTCAAAAAGTAGGTAACTTGTTAGATTTTAGGAAAAACTTGTGAACGCACTAGAGACCACATTTATAGCCAAATTGCCACCAAACTTGGTCAGAATGTTTGTTTGGGTCACGTGGGGTCAAAAACTAGGTCACTAAGTCAAATTTGAGAAAAAAAACTAGTGAACACACTAGAAACCACATTAATAGCAAAATCTTCACCAAACTTGGTCAGAATGTTTGTTTGCATGAAATCTGGGATGATTTCATTAATGGGTCACATGGGATCAAAAAGTACGTCACTAGGTCAAATGTTAGAACAAAGTTTGTGAACACACTAGAGGCCCCATTTATGGCCCAATCTTCACCAAACTTGATCAGAATGTTTGCCTGCATGAAATCTTTGATGAGTTCATAACTGGGTCACGTGGGGTCAATAAGTCGGCCAGTAGGGCAAATCTTTGAAAAAAAAGCTTGTGAACACACTGGAGACCACATTTATGGCCCAATCTTCACCAAACTTAGTCAGAATGTTTTTCTGCTTGAAATCTTGGATGAGGTCATCGTGGTCATTGGGTCACCTGGGGTCAAATATAGCTCACTAGGTCAAATCTTAGCAAAAGCTTGTGAACACACTAGAGGCCCCACATGTGGCCTAATCTTCACCAAACTTGATCAGATTGTTTGCCTTCATGAAATCGTGAAATCTTGGATGATTTCATAACTGGGTCACGTGGGGTCAAAAAAGTAGGTCACTAGGTCAAATCTTAGTAAAAGCATGTGAACACACTAGAGGCCACATTGATGGCCCAATCTTCACAAAACTTGGCCAGCATGTTTGCCAGTGTGAAATCTTACATATGTTTTGAAGTGGGTCATGTGGATTTAGTTGGTTACTTGGTAAAATTCTAGAAAATGTTATCAACCCAGTGGCCACACTAATAGTCCAATCTTCCCCAAAGATTTCTTAAGTAAATAACTTGAAATAAGTAATTTCTTGATGCCAGATTTGAGCCTACTAAAAGCCTGTGTCATCAGATGAGAGATTAAGGGCCGTCATATCCCTCTTGTTATTTATTATTAGTATTTTTAATAAAGATAAATATGTTTTTATATTGTTTGTCATTTTGTGTAGATTAGTCATTGCCTGGAGAAGGTATACATATCATTTTTATTCATTTTTTTCATATTGATTCCTACAAAGAAATTGCCTGGAATGAGTAACTAAGTGAAAATGACTGCAACGGATGGTGAAGGGAGACCTCTCCTGGGCTCTGCTGACACCAGAATCTCTTGTACACAGAGAGCCTGCTCTAGGTATGGTCAAGTAAATTAAATCTGTTAAAATATGTAAAATATAATGATCAAGAGTTGTTATTTTCAAAATATGTATAGTCAATATTAGGATAATGTCTGTGCATTGTTGGAACAAGTCACTGTATATGTTTCAATCAATTATGCATCTAAAATGAATAAAAATCTTTTGTTATTGACATCTTTTCTTCCTGTGAAGGTTACCTATTGTGTTAAAAGTGAAAATTAATAGTTCTGAATCAACATGTAATACAGACAATATATTCTTACTCAGAAGTCAGGAGCAGGTCAATGTTGAAGCACAATAATTCTGACCTCTGCTAATCTTGGGTGTTTTGAGAGTCAGCATTCTTGTGTTGGTGTGTTGTGATACATTATCTACATTGACACATATTGTCACCATATGATCCACATGGCTGATGCATGATTATTTATTGTAGATGTCTACTTTGCGTAGTTAACAATCTGAGTTGTAAGTGTCACCTTCACTACTGCATTCATGTGCTTCCAATGTCATTCTCAGAATGAATAAGACTTTTTGTTGGAATATTATTAATGGGTAAACATTTTTTTCTTTATTTTTGTTTCATGAATTAGAATATTTCATGATGAACCCTGGACTTAGCATTAGGGAAATATTAATTTGTGTATATGATGACTTGAGTCTTGAGTGCTTTTCCTATTTCCTTTTGCACTGCACTAGAGTTAAAGCCGTAATGATGCAGGTCCAGACACATTGTCTACCAAATTGTTTTCACACTTTTCGGCTATGTAAAATGGGTAGCACTTTTTTGCTTTTCTTTACATAATTAAATGTTGATTAAGAATTTGTTTATTTTTTGTTATTTCATTGTTTTGTTAAATCATTTTTATGAAGCATTTCTTCGTACAGGAAAATTTATTACAATAATTATGCTCTTTTGCTACAACTTATATTCTACATTCATGTACAGTGCTCCGGAGGGATTAGCTAATTGTTTGTTATATTTTTACATGAAGGGCATGTCAACCATTCAAGAGAAGGATTGATTTACCACTGCTTCCTTATTTAATTCACATCTTCTCACCAATTTAGAGAAAACAATTCACATTTTGTGTTTGTTTAAACCAATACAATGTCAGGAAAAATCATAGCTTAGCTTCTGTCTGGATAGGAAAAGTGACAGGAGGGTTATATGTACATAAAATGATGGGAGGTTTACATTCAAAATGGCTTGAGTGCTAAAGTTCAGAAGGGTTTTTGTCCCCTTCTCTTAAACCAGTAAAATAAATCCAACACGATTAATATTTTACACTCCTATATTCCAAGAAATTAAAAAACAATGGATAAAATGTAAAAAGAAGGTATTTAATTTGAGACTTGATGGCTACTGTAATGGCTACTATAATGCACATAATTCATTTAATAATTATACAATTCATTTTTTTATGAAACAAAGCATTGTGGGTCAATCTAAGATCATTTGGCTTTTCAAGTAATTTTTTGGAGGGGTACCCTGAGCTTA
Source organism: Sinonovacula constricta (assembly GCA_007844125.1). Lineage (NCBI taxonomy): Eukaryota > Metazoa > Mollusca > Bivalvia > Cardiida > Solecurtidae > Sinonovacula > Sinonovacula constricta. Next base: position 15,649,846 of record CM017556.1, read on the forward strand.
TGCTTGTGAAGAACCACTAACATGGTACATGCTTACTGCAAATCTTAAGCATTTAAATATAAATTGGGACATTTGAGCCTCCATAATTGCAAAGGCCCAATTAATTATATATCCAATTTGCTACTGGCACTTATCATGCTAGAGAATATACAAAAAGCACAGGGACAGGAAAAAATAATGTTAACTGAGGTAATTTATCAAAAACAGTTTCTCTTTTTGTATGTATGTACACACAATTCTTTTATTCTTAGTATATAAAGCATGACTTGATAGGTGTAACCATTTGAACAAGGGGAGTAGAGATTACAGCTGTTCTTGGTTGGTTGTGGATTATTTCAAACGGGTAATAAACATATAGCCAGCCCAGCTGATCGATCTTGTAAAAGATAAATATATATAGAATTATCTGTAATTATGTTTCAAGTTTGTGATACGATGACATAATGAATGGAGAGGGGAAAATGGTAGAAAGAGAGGCGGGAAATCTGTAGTTAGTAAAAACAACTCACACCAGACAAACCGGTTTAAAACCATCTCACTTACTAACCATGACACTTTAATGGTACTTATATAAACAATGCCACAAGGTAGAATGATGTACGCGGACAACAAGAAACATCTTTACAGAGTACAACATAGTAACACACAAACACACCTTGATTACAGGCTTATGCAAATAGTTTATATCTAGATCAGCAAACTCTCACCAAAAGTTAACATAAGAATCTGGATCTGAATAATTTGTTGTAGAGCTTGAGCAATATCTTGAGTTTCATTTAGTTTTTAACCAAAAAATGAAGTTGTTTGTATGAGTTCTGAGCCAATGTAGCAGAATAAATGCTTATTATTGTCATGCATTTCAGACGGTTTGTGAAGGCGTTGGTGCTAGGTCAGACTGTGTCACTGCTGATATGTGGTACTGCAGTCAGTACTGGTCTGCTCCAGCAGCAAGGAGTCAGCATTCCTACAGGTAAATATACAGTCTCAAGTCAGTACTGGTCTGCTCCAGCAGCTGGGGGGAGGGGTCAGCATTCCTACAGGTAAATATACAGTCTCAAGTCAGTACGGGTCCACTCCAGCAGCTGGGGGTCAGCTTTCCTACAGGTAAATATACAGTCTCAAGTCAGTACTGGTCCACTCCAGCAGCAGTGGGGTCAGCATTCCTACAGGTAAATATACAGTCTCAAGTCAGTACTGGTCTGCTCCAGCAGCAGGTGGGTCAGCATTCCTACAGGTAAATATACAGTCTCAAGTCAGTACTGGTCCACTCCAGCAGCAGTGGGGTCAGCATTCCTACAGGTAAATATACAGTCTCAAGTCAGTACTGGTCCACTCCAGCAGCAGTAGGGTCAGCATTCCTACAGGTAAATATACAGTCTCAAGTCAGTACTGGTCCACTCCAGCAGCAGGGAGTCAGCATTCCTACAGGTAAATATACAGTCTCAAGTCAGTACTGGTCCACTCCAGCAGCAGTGGGGTCAGCATTCCTACAGGTAAATATACAGTCTCAAGTCAGTACTGGTCCACTCCAGCAGCAGGGAGTCAGCATAACTACAGGTAAATATACAGTCTCAAGTCAGTACTGGTCTGCTCCAGCAGCAAGGAGTCAGCATATCTACAGGTAAATATACAGTCTCAAGTCAGTACTGGTCTGCTCCAGCAGCAGGGGGTCAGCATTCCTACAGGTAAATATACAGTCTCAAGTCAGTACTGGTCTGCTCCAGCAGCAGGGAGTCAGCATTATTACAGGTAAATATACAGTCTCAAGTCAGTACTGGTCCTCTCCAGCAGCAAGGGGTCAGCATTCCTACAGGTAAATATACAGTCTCAAGTCAGTACTGGTCCACTCCAGCAGCAGGGGGTCAGCATTCCTACAGGTAAATATACAGTCTCAAGTCAGTACTGGTCCACTCCAGCGACTGGGGGTCAGCATTCCTACAGGTAAATATACAGTCTCAAGTCAGTACTGGTCTGCTCCAGCAGCTGGGGGGAGGGGTCAGCATTCCTACAGGTAAATATACAGTCTCAAGTCAGTACTGGTCTGCTCCAGCAGCAGGGGGTCAGCATTCCTACAGGTAAATATACAGTCTCAAGTCGGTACTGGTCCACTCAAGCAGCAGGGGGTCAGCATTCCTACAGGTAAATATACAGTCTCAAGTCAGTACTGGTTTTCTCCAGCAGCTGTGGGGGGGGGGGGTCAGCATTACTACAGGTAAATATACAGTCTCAAGTCAGTACTGGTCTGCTCCAGCAGCAGGGGGTCAGCATTCCTACAGGTAAATATACAGTCTCAAGACAGTACTGGTCCACTCCAGCAGCAGGGGGTCAGCATTACTACAGGTAAATATACAGTCTCAAGTCAGTACTGGTCCACTCCAGCAGCAGGGGGTCAGCATTACTACAGGTAAATTTACAGTCTCAAGTCGGTACTGGTCTGCTCCAACAGCCGGCGGGTCAGCATTCCTACAGGTAAATATACAGTCTCAAGTCAGTACTGGTCCACTCCAGCAGTGGGGGGTTCAGCATTCCTACAGGTAAATATACAGTCTCAAGTCAGTACTGGTCTGCTTCAGCAGCAGGGGGGTCAGCATTTCTACAGGTAAATATACAGTCTCAAGTCAGTACTGGTCTGCTCCAGCAGCCGGGGGGTCAGCATTCCTACAGGTAAATATACAGTCTCAAGTCGGTACTGGTCCACTCCAGCAGCAGGGGGTCAGCATTTCTACAGGTAAATATACAGTCTCAAGTCAGTACTGGTCTGCTCCAGCAGCAGGGAGTCAGCATTCCTACAGGTAAATATACAGTCTCAAGTCAGTACTGGTCCTCTCCAGCAGCAGGGGGTCAGCATTCCTACAGGTAAATATACAGTCTCAAGTCAGTACTGGTCCACTCCAGCAGCTGGGGGTCAGCATTCCTACAGGTAAATATACAGTCTCAAGTCAGTACTGGTTTACTCCAGCAGCTGGGGGGAGGGTTCAGCATTACTACAGGTAAATATACAGTCTCAAGTCAGTACTGGTCTGCTCCAGCAGCAGGGGGTCAGCATTCCTACAGGTAAATATACAGTCTCAAGTCAGTTTTGGTCCACTCCAGCAGCAAGGGGTCAGCATTCCTACAGGTAAATATACAGTCTCAAGTCGGTACTGGTCCACTCCAGCAGCGGGGGGGGGGGGTCAGCATTCCTACAGGTAAATATACAGTCTCAAGTCAGTACTGGTCCACTCCAGCAGCAAAGGGTCAGCATTCCTACAGGTAAATATACAGTCTCAAGTCAGTACTGGTCTGCTCCAACAGCTGGGGGTCAGCATTCCTACAGGTAAATATACAGTCTCAAGTCAGTACTGGTCCTCTCCAGCAGCTGGGGGTCAGCATTACTACAGGTAAATATACAGTCTCAAGTCAGTACTGGTCCTCTCCAGCAGCTGGGGGTCAGCATTACTACAGGTAAATATACAGTCTCAAGTCAGTACTGGTCCACTCCAGCAGCTGGGGGTCAGCATTACTACAGGTAAATATACAGTCTCAAGTCAGTACTGGTCCTCTCCAGCAGCTGGGGGTCAGCATTACTACAGGTAAATATACAGTCTCAAGTCAGTACTGGTCCTCTCCAGCAGCTGGGGGTCAGCATTACTACAGGTAAATATACAGTCTCAAGTCAGTACTGGTCCACTCCAGCAGCTGGGGGTCAGCATTACTACAGGTAAATATACAGTCTCAAGTCAGTACTGGTCCTCTCCAGCAGCTGGGGGTCAGCATTACTACAGGTAAATATACAGTCTCAAGTCAGTACTGGTCCTCTCCAGCAGCTGGGGGTCAGCATTCCTACAGGTAAATATACAGTCTCAAGTCAGTACTGGTCCACTCCAGCAGCTGGGGGTCAGCATTCCTACAGGTAAATATACAGTCTCAAGTCAGTACTGGTCCTCTCCAGCAGCCGGGGGGTCAGCATTCCTACAGGTAAATATACAGTCTCAAGTCAGTACTGGTCCACTCCAGCAGCCGGGGGGTCAGCATTCCTACAGGTAAATATACAGTCTCAAGTCAGTACTGGTCCACTCCAGCAGCCGGGGGGTCAGCATTCCTACAGGTAAATATACAGTCTCAAGTCAGTACTGGTCCACTCCAGCAGCCGGGGGGTCAGCATTCCTACAGGTAAATATACAGTCTCAAGTCAGTACTGGTCCACTCCAGCAGCTGGGGGTCAGCATTCCTACAGGTAAATATACAGTCTCAAGTCAGTACTGGTCCACTCCAGCAGCCGGGGGGTCAGCATTCCTACAGGTAAATATACAGTCTCAAGTCAGTACTGGTCCTCTCCAGCAGCTGGGGGTCAGCATTTCTACAGGTAAATATACAGTCTCAAGTCAGTACTGGTCCACTCCAGCAACAGGAGGGTCAGCATTCCTACAGGTAAATATACAGTCTCAAGTCAGTACTGGTCCTCTCCAGCAGCTGGGGGTCAGCATTACTACAGGTAAATATACAGTCTCAAGTCAGTACTGGTCCTCTCCAGCAGCTGGGGGTCAGCATTCCTACAGGTAAATATACAGTCTCAAGTCAGTACTGGTCCTCTCCAACAGCTGGGGGTCAGCATTCCTACAGGTAAATATACAGTCTCAAGTCAGTACTGGTTCTCTCCAGCAGCTGGGGGTCAGCATTACTACAGGTAAATATACAGTCTCAAGTCAGTACTGGTTTTCTCCAGCAGCTGGGGGGGGGGGGGGGGGGGGTCAGCATTACTACAGGTAAATATACAGTCTCAAGTCAGTACTGGTCTGCTCCAGCAGCAGGGGGTCAGCATTCCTACAGGTAAATATACAGTCTCAAGTCAGTTTTGGTCCACTCCAGCAGCTGGGGGTCAGCATTCCTACAGGTAAATATACAGTCTCAAGTCAGTTTTGGTCTGCTTCAGCAGCAGGGGGGTCAGCATTTCTACAGGTAAATATACAGTCTCAAGTCAGTACTGGTCCACTCCAGCAGCGGGGGGATCAGCATTCCTACCGATAAATAGACTGTTATGACCAGTGTCGCTTGTAAGTTTTATTAATACAATGGCACATTCACTAAACGACAAAATGGTGTAACAGAAAGGACAAGCCAGCAACAAGCTAGTACAATAATGTTTTATTTCAATAAACAATTAAATCTATGGCATAATAAAACAATAAAAAACAAATCAGACAAAATTAAAGAATGCAAAATAAATGTTAGCTTACAGGTTGTCCCTTTAGGAGGTGTCCCTTTAATAGTCCAATTAGTAATCCAATGTTAAATAATCCTGAAGAGTTTTCGGTAGAATATCCTAGTAGATACGCACAGTTAAAATAATCCAAAGGTAAAACAACACAAGAATGTAATTTATATTATTCCAAATTCAACACTTTAATATTTATATCACGGTAGAATATAGTCAACGTAAGTTCCAACAAAGAAAGGTTTAATATAGAAGCTGCAAGTATTTCCAAACTATCTGTCCAAACTTCCTTTAAATTGGCTAACACGCCCATATATAGACCCAAAGAATTTCTAGAATGCAGAAGTCTATAGAACATTCTCGAAACCCAGAACATTCTCAGAACCCAGTTAAAAATAAACAAATGAATTTTCTAGCATGATCCTTTTCTTTCTAGCAGATACGCGAACGCTATGTCACTAATACTACAACGATAAACAACCCCTTAACCTGACTAGCGTACCCTTAAACGCTGGTGTACTACTGTACATAACAATACAGTCTCAAGTCAGTACTGGTCTGCCCTGGCAGCAGGGGGTCAGCATTCTTACAGGTAAATAGACAGTCACAAATCAGTACTGGTCTGCTCGAGCAACAGGGGTCAGCATTTCTACAGGTAAATATACAGTCTCAAGTTGTTGTTTACTAAGATGCATTGCACTGGCACAATTATGGTCATATTTGCAACATTTGCTGTTCAAATCATACTGAAGGAAGATACAAGACAAATGTCTGGGTAAAGCCATCCCCACAACAGCTGGAAGACTGTCCCAGATGAAAGTTCTTGTTCTGAAGGAAGCTCTGTACATGAATGAAAAGTTCAACCGAGGTTATTAGCAATTGTGCCTCTTGTTATTCATAATTAGTTACCAATTTTTGTCAAATTTCCAATGTCAGACGTTTGAGAGATTCAGCATCATGACCAAAGACATATTAATGAATCTGCTTGCCGAACAGTAACAATAGAAAGATAAAATTGTGTATTTTTCTTTTCAGCCCAGTGTTTCCTAAATTATGTGTTACTTGCACTTGTCTTTGGGATCCTTCTTGCATGTCGCAGACAAGGGAGATCACTTGTCCAAGTCCTAAAACAATGGTGGTGGCGCTACTTCTTGCTTGCTCTCCTTGATGTGGAGGCAAACTACCTGGTTGTGAAAGCATATCAGTATACCACTGTCACGAGTGTACAGGTAACACGTTTAGTATAATGCTATGATAAATATATATATATTTTCCGAACATCGCATGCCTACCCCACAATACAAATCACAAAATAACTCTTTAATTTACCTGATAACTTGAAATACATCTTGTTGAAATAAATATTTCATAACAATACTGGACTCTTTCAATGGCATCTTTATAGTTACTTTTTTACTGCTTTGTGGTAGAAAGAAATAAAAGTCTCTAAACTTTATAATGGAATGATTAACTTTCTGTTCCAGCTGCTTGACTGCTTCAGTATCTTTATTGTGATGTTACTATCATACAAATTTCTCCATGCTTACTATGGCTGGCAGCACATGGGTGGGGCAGCAGTCTGTCTCCTTGGCATGCTGGGATTGGTGCTCACTGATGTTCTCGTCGGCAAGAATGATAACACAGGTCTGGACCGTGTAGTCATATCAATAGTTCTTTCGCTTTTACAGTCATATCCATAGGCGGCTCCTTGCCATTGTTCTCCTGTTTGTACAGTTATATTCATAGGTCTACCATTTTTCAGTCATATCCATAGGACTGACTCTTGTACAGTAATATCTATATGTCTGCACCTTATAGTCATATTTGCAGGCTGCCCTTGTATGGTCTTATACATAGGCTGCCCCTGTACAGTCATGTTCATATGCTGCCATTGTACTGTCGTATCCATATGCTGTCCCTTGTAGTCATATCAATAGGTCTGCCCAATTGTACAGTAATATCCATAGGTCTGCTCCTCATAGTTATATCCATAGGTCTGTCCCTTGTAGTAATATCCATAGGTCTGTCCCTTGTAGTAATATCAATAGGTTTGTCCCTTGTGGTCATATCCATAGGTCTGCCCCTTGTAGCCATATCCATAGGTCTCTCCCTTGTAATCATATCCATAGGTCTGTCCCTTGTAGCCATAACCATAGGTCTGTCCCTTGTAGCCATATCCATAGGTCTGACCATTGCAAGTCATATCCATAGGTCTGTCCCTTGTAATCATATCCATAGGTCTGTCCCTTGTATTCATATCAATAGGTCTGTCCCTCTTAGTCATACCCATCGGTCTGCCCCTTGTACCAATATCCATATGCTGCCCTTTGCAAATTATGTCCACATGTTTCCCCTTGCAAATCATGTCCATATACTGCCCATTGCAAGTCATGTCCATAGGCTGCCCCTTGCAAGTCATGTCCATATGCTGTCCATATGTCTGTCCATAGGTATGTCTTTTGTAGTCATTCATATCCATAGGCTGCCCCTTGCAAGTCATGTCCATTTGCTGCCCCTTGCCAGTCATGTCCATAATTATGCTGCCTATTGCTAGTCATGTTCATAGGTCTGTCCCTTGTAGTCATATCCATATGCTGCCTCAAGTCACATCCATAGTTCTAATGGCTTTTTATTGACAATTACTAATGAGCACTTTCTGGTTTAAAAGGATTTGATATTTGTTGGGTAGTAATTTGGGGAGTGCCTTATAGTTTAGTAATGTCCTATGATATCAAACATTTATTACCACTTACACTGCATGAATGTACTGAATTTGAACTAGCCGAAAATAATGAAGTTTGCCCTAAAAAAAAGAGCAAGTATGTATTTCGAATGCAGTCATGTTCACACTGGGCTATATTTGTGATCAAATATGGGTGCTTTTTACCTTTTTTGCAAACTAAGGAAACTATCCAGCAATTGTATTTAGAGAAATTAACAATTTCTTGGGAAGATCCACCATTGCCAGCTTTCTGCTAAGCTCCCTCACTTGAAAAAGACCTTGTCATATTCCAAAAACAAAGTCAACACATCATTATTTGAATAATCCTGAGGGCGCCTGTGGCCGACCAGATGGAGCCACTGACTTGAAACTTCTCAGCTACTCACCACGTGGGTTCAAGTCCCAGTTGGGGAGAGATTTTTCCATCTAACCTGCGGTGTGCCGATGGTTCTACCCAGACATAAGTTACGTCTGGGGTCTTTCTTCACCAGTAATTAACTGGACATTGCCAGTATGACCATAATTTAGTCATTGGATATAATGGAACATCTCAACACCCATTCTTACTGTCCTGTCACCAGATCAGCCAGTACTGGAACCAAAACAAAATTTAAGCCAGGAATGATATGTCAAAAATGTTTAATGAAAGATTTAGAAACAGAAACTTACATACAAATCCTAAAACCCATACTGGTCTCTCTAGCATGTTTCCATTAAACAGAGGTACAGAAAATAATAAACCCGGCAATTGCAATGGTGTTTATTGTGTTCTATAAATAACTTTTGGGAAACAAGTCTCATATTTTGTAGTGTATCTTTTATTATGAATGAACTTCAAGGTATGTTGTAAGCTCTCTTTAATATTGCTAAGCAGAAATTGATGGGCCTTAGGTAAAAAGTATAGATCCAGATCAGCCAACTGGTAACAGACTGATCATGCTCTACATTTTCTGCTCCTAAATAACTGTCAGTATGTCTTGTTACCTTTGAACATTGTTGTTAAGAAATAGCTAAGAACCTTTAGTGGATTAACCAATGATACCGGCTAAGGGTTTATATACAGTCGGTGACTTTGGTATTTCAGCCAGCAATGTTGCACTTGGGGACATCCTGATCATTATGGGGGCCAGTATGTATGGTGTGTCCAATGTATGTCAAGAATATGTGGTCCGTACCTATGATTACGTTGAGTACCTGGCCATGATAGGGCTCTTTGGAAGCTTCATAAATGGTGCTCAATTGTAAGTGATTGAATTGTCTTGGAATTAATGTACTAGTATTGAATCATGAAGTTACAAATTTTGTCATTTCATCCAAGTTTTTTTTTATTACATGTACTTGTATTTACTATTTTTCATCACATATTATAATTTAATAATTGTTTGTTCTTTTTATATAAATAATCTTTGTTTGATTTTAATTGCTATATTATATGTTGATTCATATAATCACATAAAATAAGTTTGGGTTAATTTTTTATGTATCATTTTTGTATTTTCAGTTGCCTTTTAGAAAGAGATGAAGTCAGCACTCTTGAAATTTCATATGGAACAGGTATGTTATGACGTTCCATCTCTTAGCCAGCTTAGTTCCAATTATTCAGGTTTAGACAAATGGGTGCTAACTGGTCAGGATCAACTCTTTGCTGCCAGGCTTCAAGCAAAATGTCATGTCATCAGTGGACTTAAGTTGTAATCAAAGACCAGTTACTAATAATAGTGTAAGGTAAGTAAGATAAGAATTATAATCAAGAAGGAATCAGAAGACTCAGACCTACAAATTATTTATTTGCTTGATATTGACTTGGCTTGTTGGTTTGAGTTGTTTGTATTTCCAACATTTTGAATTATTTAAATGTGTAATGGTAACAACCTGGTACACAAGCCTGCATTGTTAAGTGCAAGTTTTCTTTTCAATAACACATTTAATTGTTGGTCATATATTTTTTTTCTAATGGTTATTAAATTCATTAATTGTAAGATAATGTATACTATTCAAAGTAAAAACACTTCTTAACCTGTTTTGCATAAAGAATATATAAAAAGAGATAAAAATTATTTTCTACTATATGTTTCAGTGTTGCCTCTGGTTGCATTTGTCCTGAGTCTATTCCTGCTCTACTCCACCATGACTGTGGTTATCAAGATGACCAGTGCAATGACCGTCAATCTTTCCATCCTCTCGGCAGATTTCTACACACTCCTCTTTGGACTATTCCTCTTTAACTACAAGGTAGGTCCTCCACAACTTCATAACTCGCATTCTCAAGCAACTGACTTTAAACTTAAACTTATCAGATCCTTTAGGAAGGACTCCAACCTATGATGCTCTAAACTTTATGACCATGGTCCCTGGTCTTATTGTCGTTGGAACTGTAAGCTAGAGCCCCTTCTCAAGGGTCAAATTAATTATGTTGATGACAGTGATCTGGATGCCGGCAAAGTTGTACAACTTCATTTCCTTGTGATAAAATAATAGATCAAAGTTCAAACATAAGGAAATAGCATGCTGCAAAAAGTAAATATGATGCAGTTTGTATTTCTGCTGAAAACAACCTACTATCATAGTATTTGTTAGGTAAACCGTGTACTTTTTTCAAGTACATTATGCCGATTAGTAGTTTTTACTAAGCTGTCCATACTATTTTTAGCCATTTGAAATTTGCTGGGAAAGATTGATTACATGAAATGAAATGCATTAGCAAGCTTCCATGGAACAGTTTTCAAATTATCACTTTATACCTAATGGCTATGTATGGAGGTCAATTGACCCTACAGACAAGTCCTTATAGATACTATAATCTGGAAAGCTGGATTTAATCACACTATCAGAGCAAGGTCAGGCAGTTATAACATGTGCATGTTTCAAGAAAAATTATTACTTTAGTCACTAATGTTTATGTTAGCTAATTAAAGAAAATCATGTAAGATTCGGGTAGATGTTGTGAAACATTTAAGGCCCATTATATTGATGTTAGACCAATTAACTGCAAGGGTGTTTTTTATGTAAGACGAAATCACAAAATGAACATATTTTAATGAAAGGTTAATTCCTTTCTCTGGACAAGTATCATTTATATATTTGAATCATATGTCAATAAAAACATGGTTTTTTTTATACTACAGTTGTTAAAAGATAATTAAGTTAAAAATTGGCATCTCTTGCTTTCAGTTTTAACTTATGCATATGATAAAAACACACAAAATGGCTCAAATGCCACTGTGTTGATATAAAGCTCATATTTAAAATGGTTCTCTTAAAAAATGGACTAATTCTGGATGGGCAATTTATTCTCTTTCTAAAATTGAGTCACTTAAAATAAATTTGACCTGATAAATCATTTCAGTGCTTCTTAGCTGAGTTAACAACATCAATTATCATAAGTATTTAATTATTATTATAAGATAAGGATCTAAGGACAGAAATTTAGATGGGAGAGTGATTTTTTTTTAAATAAATATACACCAATTTGTGACTCCGAATGTCTTTGTTGCTATGCATTTTTCAGATGTATTAATATGCAGTAAAGAATACATAAAACTCCAAGTTTCTTTTGTTATATCTATTGAATATTTTTTTGTCTGCAGTATTTCTTTTATTAAAACCTCAAAAGAATGCCAACACCTAACCTTTCATGATTACAGTAACTGTAATATAGCAGAATCTGGGGGTATTAATTATCGCCAAAAGTAGTACTGGTTTGATTTTTTGTTTCATTTTCAGTTCCATATTCTCTACTTCCTGGCCTTTGGAACAATAATAATTGGACTAGCTATCTATTCTCTATCACCAACTGCTGGGAGTCCTGAAGGCAACCTGTCGTCTGCAAATGAATCAGTAACCAAACCATCAGGACACCAGTCTGGCATAAACACTTCTGATACCATACCTTCTGGGAACCAGATAAGCACAAATAAAACAGATACCATATCACCAGAGAATATATTAGAAAGTGTTTCAGCAACAATTCCTCAAGAACTAGGTGCAGCAGAAGATCAAACTGTTGGTCACATAGGTCAGTGATCAATTTAGTGTCACAGCAGCAAGTTAACAGGTTGATAATTAATAAAATTCTTTTGTGTCTTTAGCAGCAAAGTCGGAACTGTGATCTGCTAACAAGGCATGTTTTTAGCTCCATTTATTGTATATGTATGTTTTTTATTTATTTATTGTATTTGTCATGAAACTCTCTTCAATAGACAAATTTTTAAACCTTTTTGTTAAGATCCATATTTCTCGAAAGCTGTCAAAGATACTTAACTCACACTAAGAATATTTGTTCACTATTAACAGCTGAACCTATTTCAAAGATGTAGGTAAACTTAAATTTAATTTTAGCAGAGTAAGTCACCTTTTTTACTTAGAATTTTTAGTCAACTATTCAGCACTGAAAAAAAGTGGAGTTAACTGTCTACAGACAGCTCATGTTTTAACGGTTATCACCAAGTTGCTAATCCAATAAAAGTGTTGGTATATTTTCCTAAGATTTCTTATTTACTTTTGCTGTTCATTCTATAAACATGTTGGCCATGTCAAGCTGTTATAGCCAGAAGATGACTGGAAACATCTGGTTATAATAGTATTGCATCATCAACAGCCAACTTGAAGAATTCTACCTGTCAAAGTTTTTTCAGCGCGGATGGTCATGAGAAGCTAAATACTTTATCATTGGCAAATTTCTCTGCCTATAGTGCTTCACTTTGATTTATTTTTGTCTAGTCGGTCAAAAAGTTCTTTAGAACGCAAGTATGCTGTTAATACCCCACCCACCCCATGAATGAATACTGTTTTCATGTTATCCTTCTGCTCATCTTTCTCTCTATCAATTACTCTTTATTCTCCACCTTATTTGGATAAAGATGAAATTCGGAAGAAAGATTAATACAAATGGCAAAATGATGGACATTGATTGTCAAGACATTTCAAAAATTATAACTGAAGTTAATGCCTTTTTTACATTATTTTTTCATACTTTTCTTTCTAAAACCGTAAGTCAGTAGTGCTCAGTTGGATTTATCAAAGATAAAACATGAAGAAAGATTGTGAAGAGAAAAAGAAGACATTAATTGACCATTGTTTATTTCAGTTTGGAACAGTAGTGGTTTTTCGGGGTGTAGATGAAATATTAATGCATTGATGAATTAATGCAGGAAGCATTTATAGAGAAATGGTGCACTTCAAATGCAGTTAGTTTCTTTGGTGGATTTTGAAACTGCATCAAATGCCATTTATTTATGTCCCCACTTAAAAAAAAAGATGGGGCATATTTACAGTAAAACATTGTGCTCACCTGTGCTAAAAATGCATCACTAAAAGATGGTATCCTACAATTTGCCCATATCTAATACATGTAACAACATATTACTCCTGTTCTGGGGAATTCATGCCTAACTGCTGCATAAAATTATTCCATAGTTTGAGTAAAGGCTGATATCATTTTACTCCAATAGTAGGACAGTACAAATCATGAAATATATAAACATAAACTTATAAATAAGCAGGATAAGGATTCCAGCTAAAAATAGATATTGATGTCAGGACTGATTACCAAGATGATCATGTAACATGGTCTCAAAAGTGGTCACATGGTTTTCTTAGTTTAAAAATAGCTAATTGCACAGCGTTACTCAGACAAGAAATACCTCTTCATGACAAGTTGGGTGTTATGCCTACTTTTCACATGGATGTAGGGCACCAATAAACAGCATTTCAAGGGAACTTTTCAGGTAACAATTATTTATTTGGTATCATGAAAGAAAAAATGGTCCAAACTTCCGGTTACCACTTTTTTAAAGGTTAATGTAATAAAAAATAGCATGTTACTAAAGTGTTTTTTGTATTACCAGAGCAGTCTGGAAGAGACATTACGATCATTTGTGTTCGTTATTAAATGATAAGTTAAAAAACACTATTGCATATTCAGTCTAATTTTTAAGTACAAATGCTTATTTTGTCAATATTTCCCAATATGCTTAGTAAATGACCATTGGTTATTAATGTTTACAGTGGGGAGAATTTGTATTTTGGGTTTTACGGCACACCGACACCTGATAGGTCATACGGCGCCGAATACATTGAAGTTTAAGGACAGTATAATATTATCAGGTTAAAACTGGGGAGAATTTAAAAATGGTTTATAAGAAAGCAATGCTTAATAATCTGATCTTAATTTATCTTTACTCAAGTTGTATTTTTGAAAAATGGATATAGAAGAAAAAAAATAATCACAAATAATTTGACAATTTATTTTAGATTGTGACATTTTGTCAGGTTAAACATCTGATTACTAGACAGCCTTTCAAAAGCATATAAATCTGTTAAGCACAACAACAATAAAGGTTTAATTGCAAGAAAAACAATGCAAGCATGATACGTTTGTTAGAAATTATATTAATATGTTGTTCTTTGGAACCTAATGAGTTGAAAATATTTAAAAACTTGGTGCAAACACAATCTTTAAAATTCATTATTAGTGTAAGTAGAGTTAAGGTACAGTTTCAATTAATATGAACTTAACTCATTGTACCCTAATGACGCATTAAAGCGGCACGAAAAACAGCCTCCTCATGCCGGGAGACGACTTATCGCGTCGCATTTGACCTGTGTCTGGCGCCGAGCGCCGCGTTAAGGCGGCCCTGAAAATGTCTCGGCTACTGCCGAACGCCGCGTTAATGCGTCCATCATATTTGCTGGTTAAAACTCATGTTTTCAATCACTTTCGAGTCTCGGCCAATCAAGTACATCACAGTATCGTAAATGCTAATGTCATCGTAATCTAAAGCTATCGGCTTAAATCCTTTTTTGTTTTTTCATTTATTGTATCGAGCAACAGAAAAATCGGCGACATTTTCTCTGATTGAAGTGATTCACATCTAATTTGAAACATTTCTCGGCTGAAATACGATCGTAAAAGCAGTTTTCAAATGATAAATTTATACTTCGATCTCAGCCAATCAGAAACCTTGTTATATAATATATTGGAATTTCATGTAACCCGGATGTAAACACAATGAATTAATTATGTCGAGACAAAGAAAAACGGCGATGTGTCTTACTGTTAGCTTTAAAATTCCTACTTATACGCATATGTATCGGCGGATATGTGGAATTACCTACGTCAGATCCAACAATTATATGATAATTGCAGATATCAATAGATAAAAGACACAATCTAACTCTTGGAAATCGCCGAAATTTTCTATCAAATATGAAGTTTAAGAGTGTTATTTTCTCAAACTACCGGTAAATCGCAACTTTAAATCAAAGATGGCCGACTGTTTTAAAGTTACTCATTATATAAAATATTATATAAAGCAGTGTTATGTACGTTATAAACATGAAAAAAACTTGATGAGGTCAATATTCTTCACTTTAATAATTTGAACTGTGTTAATTTTGATATTGTCAATCTTACATGTTCTTCAGATTTCACTCTTTTCTGAAGTATTTCTTCTCATATCGTGTTAAAAATTACATGGTTGTGTAAAGCACTTTCTGTGCTTCAAGTATGTGAAAATATCCCTTTAGAGTACTTCCAAAATGACATGTTTATTGTGTCGTGTATACACCCACCCCCAATATCTTCCACTGACCGGTAATCCACACCAGATGTGTCTCGGCATGAGGGGCAGATAAGACCCCCACCAGGTGTAGGGCATAACTGGAGAAATGCCTCTAGGGTACAACTGGTCAATTAGCTGTAGGGCACAATGAGTTAACAAATCATTATTAATCATAAAATAATGAAAACATCATTTAATAATCTTTAAAAGAGAGCATTTTAAATGCCATTTAATTTTATTGTTTTAAATAACCGTTTTCATCAACAAACCACCAGTTATGTACAGAAAAATATAAGTAAAAAATTGCATACCAATAAATGACGAAAATAATGTGAAGTAATGATTTGTGTTAAGTTTTCGTTTAACGAGAATCATTATCTTATGAATACTAGAACTTCATTTGACATCATATGAAGAGAACTTTTCATTTGACAACACATGAAACATAGAACTTCCACATCTGTGAAACATGAATTGTAGAACTTTTTCATCAGTGGCACAAGAATAGTAGAGTTTTTCATCTGGAACAATTTTTAACCGACAAGAAATCTGCAACACATGGATAGAAGAACTTTCTACCAGTGCCACAAAAATAAAAGAACTTTCCATCTGTGACACAAACAGTAGAACTTTTGATCTGCAACACATGAATAGAGCTTTCCATATGTGACACACGAATAGAGCTTTCGATCTGTGACACATGAATAGAACTTTCCATCTGTAGCACATGAACAGCTGAATTTTTCATATGCAACATTATTGATAGAACCTCTCATCTGATATCTGTGGAACTTCTCATCTGCAAAATATTTAAAAAATATCATCTGGGATACATAAATGGACTTTACATCTGCAACAGATGAATGATAGGGCATTTCATATGATATCATAAGATTAGAAGAACATTTCAACAGCAGATTATTTGTAGATAAAAGTAGATAATTTTCATCCGAGAACCCATGAATAGTTAAACATTTTATCGGACTACCCATAAATTGTATGGGAAAACTAAAAGAAATTAACTGTGTGCTTTATTTATAAGTTCACTGATAATTGTTGTACATTTCATTTAAAAGCACAATGACACTTGTGTATTTTAACTGAGAGCACAGTGAGTCGAATCAACATGCCCCTCCCCGGTGTGTGTGGCATGAGTACATATACAGAAAAGTAATGTTTCAGTTGCTCAGTCAGATGAATCTTCCTCCCTGTCCCTCTCTGGTGCAGCTCGCTTCATAGACAGTAGAGCCTTCTCTCTTAGTTTCATCTCCAACTCCTCCCCATCATTTACCTGTCCATCACCCTCTCTGTCACTGCCACTCTCGTCCTGTAAAAAAAAATTCTCATCAGTGTTGAAAACAAGGCTACAGATTATCTGTCTGTTTGTATATTATACATACTAAATACTTAGTTACTGGTTTTTGTTAATAACTGAATGCACAGACAATCTTTATTGATAAGAGACTTAACAGCAAATCATGAAGATTCTGATCTGGAGCTAAATTATTTACCTAAGCCTGAAAAATATATATATACAAACAAAAAATAAAGAACATATGAACTGAAGTAACTTTTTTTTTTTCAAATTAAGAACATATGAACCGAGTTATCTTATTTCAATGACTCTGATTACTAAGACGAGACATTATTAAGTGCGAGATTCCATTTGCAACATTTTGGCAGCTTAATTCAAGGGCATTTGTGTTTTCAAATATAGGTATGAACTACTTTGCATTGTACT
Organism: Sinonovacula constricta; assembly: GCA_007844125.1. Taxonomy (NCBI): domain Eukaryota; kingdom Metazoa; phylum Mollusca; class Bivalvia; order Cardiida; family Solecurtidae; genus Sinonovacula; species Sinonovacula constricta. The sequence goes on from CM017556.1 coordinate 15,667,065, forward strand.
TCCTGTCTGCAATTTTGAAATTCAACATAATGCAACCCTGTTTTTTTATCTACTTATTATGTTGCAATTATTTTTCTTGATTTATATACATCTTGATATTTTCTTTGACTTAAGCATTGATTTTAGCCAGCAAATTTATAAAAATAAAACCGTTAAAAGTTGTAAATGAGCAAGCAACACTTTCTCAAATCAGTCAGTTATTCTGATTATGTGGTAATAGCTGATTGGCAAAGTTCTTTGAGCAGTCATTTATTAGTGTTCAATTAAGGCATGTTTGAACCCGGTCGGTCCACAGTTATTCTGATTATGTGGTAATAACTGATTGGCAAAGTTCTTTGAGCAGTCATTTATTAGTGTTCAATTAAGGCATGTTTGAACCCGGTCGGTCCATTATGCTGACACCGACAAGTCAGGCCTAATGCTGTCCCATTAGCCTCAAGCGTTAGGAGGGAAGCAACTACTACCAAGTCTTTGGTTTGACCTGGCGACCTCCCGATCCTCAAGCCGACACTCTTCCACTTAAGCTATTGCAGCTGGTTCGTTTATTACGCTTCAAAATTAAAGAACAAATATGCCTAGGTGGTTTTGAAGTGGTGATTTACAGCAGCCGGACTGTTCTTACTTATTTATCCTGGTGTTGCAAGACAAAGACCCTTAAACATTCAAAATTTTTAACTTCTGTAAATTCTTATCACTAAATTGATAACATTGGATAACATCCTAACTTCTTTTCTGGACAACAGATATTATTTTACCTGAGCAATTTTCTTTTGTTTATGCTTCTTGTGCTTCTTATTCTTTTTGTTCTTCTTCTCCTTTTTCTTTTTCTTCTGTGTCTTTTCTTCATCAGATTCCGACTCCTGCGAGTTCAAAAATACCCTTTAATTTAAAATCTTTTTGTTAAAAAAATAAACAACTTTAAAAAAGAAACTTTTTAGATAAATCTTTAATTTATTGTGGTTCAAAAAATAAAGGCTATAAAAGTCTTTTCCCACTTGATTGAGACTATGAAACACACCTTAATTTACTTAAACTGATTTACTTTAGTTAATCTAAAAAATAAGTTCTCACCTCTGACTGTGAATCTTTCTTCCGTTTTACTTGCTCTCTCCCTTCTTCATCTCGGCTGACGCGTTTTACAACAACCACTCTTCGTAATTCCTCATCTGATCTTGCTGCCTCACCTTCCTCCATGTCAGATTCATCCCGAGCTGGACGCTTCTTTATGACTCTCTCATCCGGACTGACTGATCCAGCTACCTCTGAGTGACTATCACCATCTCTTGAGGATTTCCTGCCATTTCGATGTGCGGACGATAGTTGGGATGATGCTGCCATTGAGGACTTCCTCCTTCTTAAAGAACTATCAGGGGAGGATGAACGATTTCTAGGTGATCTAGACCTATATGAGACACTGGGAGATTTCCCCTCCTGTCGCTTTGCTTCAACCTGTTTGTCTTTATGTTCAGGTGACGGTTGATGAGGTGAACTGTCATCCGACACTGATCTGCGATGTGGTCGTCTTTGGCTGGGAGGAGATGCTTCCCTGGAAGATCCCCGCCGGGAGGGTTTGGATCGCTTTATATCTTCCTCAGCAGATGGCCTGGTTTTCTTACTTGGAGGAGAATCTGACATTTCACGACTTTTTTCGCGCCTTCTACTTTTTTCAACTCCTCTTTTTGCAACCGACTCCTCCCCGGAACTACTATCATCAGCTTCACTAGAACTATCATCACTGTCTTTCCTGGATCTTGATTTTGCTTGGAGCATTTCTGAAGTCTTCGACTTTGCTACTTTTCTTTGGACAGTTCGTTCTGGTGATGATTCCTCTTCAGATGAACTAACATGTTTTCTAGGTTTCTCATGTCTAACATCTGGTGATTCTGAATAGTATTTCTGTTTTTGTCTGCGATCAATGTCTGTTGATGGTGAACGTTGCCGTTGCGGTCTTTTTGGAGGTGACATACGCCTGCTAGCTGAGTACCTGGACTTGTCTGGTGAACTCAAAGCTGGTGACCTACGTGCAGGTGGTGTACGTCTCCGCTGCTGGGGTGAAGGTGATCTGAAGCGGTCTCTTTCTTGCCTGGGACTACTTTCTCTGAACCGTCTGGGTTCCTCTTCAAAACGCCTGGGTGATCTGTACCGAGGAGGGGATCTGGAGCAAAAAGAAGGTTTTCTGTAACTTTTCAATTATAAGTTATGTTGCTATTTCGGTTGACTAAATTAATAATTTGGAACCATGGGCAAAGGTCATTTGGCAACTTACATCTATTATTGATTTTCATTAAGGAAGAAAGCAAAAACAATATTGGAAAAGAGACAAGTGACTCCTTTCATCATGTATTTTTGCATTTTTGTAAATACATACCTTGGTCTTTCATAATATCGGTCTCTTTCTCTTGCATCTCTGGGTCTGTCTGAAAATCTGTTTAAAGCACAATAGTTGTTAGAAAAAATGTAAAGAAAGGAAATGTATGAGGTATTGTTATATAAAAACATAAAATTGGCACAGTTTTTAAGTCTGATAAATAAAAAAAATAAAAATAAATAAATCTGCAAGCTAAAGGTTCCATGTTAAAATCATTAAGGTCAAATTCTGATTAAAGTTAGATTAAAATGTAATTTTAACTAACACAATCTGTAATTGTAAATAAGGGTGTTGTTTGGTAATATGCCAGTGTAAATGGTATCTTTTAGATATCAGGCTTACCTTCCAAAATTTCTGTCCATGTATCTTGGTGATGGCTGGCGTCTTCTAACATCTCTGTCATCTCGCTCTCGTCTCCCTACATTAGAAGTTTAAAATTAATACCTGTTGATAGCTACAGAGTAATACTGGTATCCTCATTATGCTCAAATACAAAAGCCCTGCATGAGATTATCAACAATATCACACATTTCCATACTGCTTTGTGAGTGTGTGTGTGTGTGTGTGTATGTGCAGTTTTACATTTAAAAAATTATGAAGAAATGAAGTTATAGGAAACTATTTTTAAGAGTCAATAGGTTGCATTTGAACTTTAAGTTCAAATTATTGAGAATGAGGTATCAAATATGGATTTCAAAATATGAAAATATTTTGTTCATGTTCTAATTTAAATTCCAAACATATATTTAATAGAATATTTGTTGTATTTGCTGGTGTAAAATGAATTTTATTTCAATACATGGTGAGCCAAAAACTATTTTTCTGACCACTCAATAAAATAAAATAAAATCCTTCATCAGAAAGAAAAGCACCTCTGTATTTTATATTAAAGACTTACTAGGCGGAGATGGTGGTTCATCATCATCTGAAGAGGAGGAGCTTGATGAATCTGACTCCTCTGGTTCTTCTCTCTGTTTCCTGTAGGTTCGTCGTTGCTGGATGCTGCCTCGTTTACTGGACTCCCCCTCACTCTCGTCCATCATTGGCTACAACAGTCGGAACAAATATATTATTTTTATTGAACAGTGTTTGTTCCATCAAAGCTCCCGAAAAGGAATAGCAAATTTGCTTTGGTCAAAGAAATGATTTTTTTTTTTTTTGTTAACCAACAATCTAACTGTATGACTAAACTCTTCATTGCCAAACTTTTTTGTGCAACATTTAGACAATTCTAACAATCAGCAAAAAGTATAATTTAAAGTTGAGAACTAGATTCAGAATGAGGTGTCTTAATCAATATCTGTTCAATTTGAAGGGTAGACATTTATCAAAGCATAGTACTTTTTGACTACATCATAGCCATACTAAATTTCTGTCTTCACCTTGATTCAGCTTCATGAATACAACTCAGCATCCAGCAGAAAATATCAAACTGACACCTGACTCAAAAGGGCAATCATGGAAAATTCTATAGGTACCATTATTATGGCTATAGGTCAGAGTTTAGCTTCGAAATAAGCAAGGTTCTATACAGTTACATGAGCAAAATAGTACCATCTTAGAGTTGATACATGGAAAATTGATAAACGCTAATTTAAATGTCATTTAATTCATGTTCAAGATCAATGAAAGATAAATAATTGTAGTTTCTTCTTCATATAACAAAGAAACTATAATGACATTAAGAACTTACCTTTCTGGTTTGTGGGGGCCTTGCCTCGTCAGAACTTGAACTAGAACTTGAGTCACTGTCTTCACTGGAAGATCTAGAAGAAGAAAAAAATACACAAATATGAAAGAGACCAAATGCTGACCTTAAAGACATTAATGTGTATTTGGTTCCCAAGCAGTATGACAGGCAAATGCATTTAATGGCTGTACCCAGTGGCCTTTATAACCTAGATAAAAAAAATATATGTATTTGTTGATCAAGCAATTGGCAGCTAAAATAAATTAAAGATAAAGGCAGATTTGTTCTTTTCTTTATCTATTCTCTGGGATGCAAAATAGACATAGCCACAGTGGTAAGTCAAAGGAATGACAATTTTGGATGGTCAATAACAGGAAATCTCAGCCAATTAACATTCACTGCACTAATTAATGTTTAAATAGTACTTATAGATTACAAGGCAATTTTCTTTTAGTTAAAATCTAAATATGTTATGTGTGAAAAAAAAAACTAAAACATTATTGAGCTTTACTCAAACAAAATAAGTGTTCAGTCTGGAAATATGCATCGGATATTGGAGTTATTAACAATGTATGGGATGTCAATGAAAATAAATACTACTGACATGACATTATAATCAGTGATCTTTTTGATTTTTGAAATGCTGGGCCCTGGGCCCACTACCCCTTAAAAAATGTGGGGCCATTTTGAAATTTTCTTGGCCCAAGCATGAAATCAAATTGTTGGTGTAGAAGCTTGCTCATCTAGGTAGCTTTGTAAAACTAGTTACTTCAGTTTGATTGATACACAAAGACATTTAAATGAACTACATCCGTACTTAATGAATAATCACTGTCAGCATCGTGACTAGTTTCAGTAGTTGGTGAAGACAGCATGCATCTTTAGTTTCTTTCAGTAGAATTTGGTAAATTGGGACCAAAATAATCCAGGAAAGTTTTGCATTTCATCATCATTTTACCAATTCTTAATGTTTGCCACAAATGGGTCATTCACCAGAGACGGTACAATTTATGACATCAAAATTATGACAATGAAATAAATGACTGCAAATATCTACAGCCACCTGTTGATAAACTCCTTTATAATCTGTTAGATTTGTAAGTTTTCAAGAAGTTTCATGTGAGAACAACTGATAAAAGTTTTTTGTATTGTAAGCCTTAAGTGATACTCTGCATAAATTATAATTGCAAATGAGACCTGCAATTTGTATAACTTCTCAATGTAACTTTACATGAAAGTTGACAGTCTTTGCTGTTGGGGACAGATATGGAGCTATACTAATTTGACCAATGTACTTTGTAAGAATGCCCTTTTGTTCTATATGTCGCTAAAACTAAGTTGTCTCCAGCGCTAAAAAAAATTGCATCTTTCCTAGTAAACATTTCTGGGGAAAAAGCCAAGGTGATACAATCATCATTACACTGCAATTTGAGTAAGGCACTTACTTATTAAAAAATAGGAAAGGACGCAATACAACAGCTATAAAAACTCTTCTCTTTTGTTTTTGAGGCAAAAGTATGGATAAGCTTTTTAGTTTTTTCATTAATGACATAAGTGTTGAATTTAAATTATTGCGTAGCTTTGTATAGAAAAAGGAAATGATTTATAACTTAATAGACATCTAATTTGAAGCAATCAAGCCTACATGTTGGCAAATCATTTAGATTAAATATGGAACTTTTTTCCACAATTCTCTTCTGAATAAAAACAATCAACAAACTACTGATATTAGTGAAATGTAAAATACCTTATAACTTGAACATTATAATGCATGAATGACTATTATTACAGATATAATAAGGAAAATTGGCATATGAAAATGATCTGCTTATAAATAACTCTGTCATAAAAGTCTCTTTTTTATTCCTTTCTTTATCCCCATCTTTTTCACAATTTTACACTTATCACTATCTTTTTTTCTGCCTTGGCCTCTTGTCTCTTCCCTAAACCATTAAAATCTTATTAAAAGTGCAGATCCTTCACTTTTTCTCTTGCTTAAATCATTACAAATTTTATTAAAATACTGATTTATGCACGTATTAACGTCTAGTTGAGTTCCACCAAGACAGTTAGTACATTGCGTTCTCCAGCATAAGGTGTTGCCCAAAATGACTATACACTTTCAATATTTGTATTATTAATCACCCCAGAGAACAGATCATGGAAACACTAATATACCATTGGGTTCTGTTTGCTAATAGCTATCAATTGCCAAAAGTACTGTTGGAGTAATAAGCAAAATTATGCATTTCCCTATGTAATCTTAAGATTACTAGTGGTCGCAATTATGTGCATTTGCCTGACCCTATGACATACTGAACAAGGGTAAAAATTTCAGTCAGCATCAATGTGTTTAAGATAATGAAACAAAAAGTCCTCCTGATCATTTACAATGAAAAAATAAAATAAAATGATTTTGCACACAACCACAAAACAATTGTGTCAAACACAAAAATACATAGAAATAAAGATTATAAAAATGTTTTTAATACAACAATGACCATAAGTAGATTAAAAGAAAAACATGCAGAAAAAAGGAAGTGACCAAAAGAGGTCCTTTATAGATGGATAACTAAAACAAGATTAAGATTTGTATTTATCAGTTTTACACCAGACTTACTTTTGCCTTGATGACTGCACAGGCTTTCTGTCCCTTACGTCAGCCATGCGTCCTCTAGGCGAGGGGGATCTCTGACGCCGTGAAGGAGATGGTTGTCGCACTCTACGTGGAGAGGGAGAACGCCTCCTTGGGGTTGGACTTTGACGTGACCGATACCTAGGAGGAGACTTTCTTCGCTCTCTGTCTCGCGAACGTGACTTACGACCATCACGTTCTCTGGAACGTCTATCTCGGTTTGGAGATCGTCGTGGTGAGCGTCTTCTAGGTGATCTGACAAAATTTAAGATCAAATATTTCATATAAGTTTAACAACTAAGGTCAAAATAAAAATAAGTGATCCATTTTATTGCCTGGATAATGTTTTATAAGAATTAAATTAACAGTTGTATTTGCAATGACAATTTAAGTAGTAGGTGGCTAAAATCTCATAGGAAATGCTCTCTTCAGATCATGAGACATTAAATGGCAACAAACATTAAGCCAATATCATTGAAGCTCAACTTAAATGTATTTGAACTAAAACCATAATAACACTTACATACAAAAAAACAAAAAAGTTTAACAAACCAAAATGTAGTGGGTACAAGTAAGCTATTTTTGCTAATTTATACCTTGATCTACGATTCCTCCGGTCTCTTTCTGTGTCTCTCCTCCGGTCATGTGACCTTGATCTGCGACGCCTGTCTCTAGACCTGGACCGAGACCGCTGTTTCTTGCGGTCGCTACTCTCCTTTGATTTCTCAGCACTGACTTCTTTCTCTGGTCGCTTATCTTCATCAGCCAAGACAGCGGGTTTTTGTTCTGCTGGTTCTGCCTTGGTTTTCTCATCACTCTCTGCAGATTCAGAGGCTGGCTCAGCTTCAGGCATAGGAACCAGATCTACAGCTGTATGCCCATCCACTTTCTTTGTCTCTCTACATTATACAAACATAGTACTCCCATAACTAAGAGCTTGAATGAAATAAAATTTATTATTTATCAATTTGATATGTATAAGGCTATGAGATCATTAACCAGCAGCAAACACAGTACAGTCAAACCATAGTCCCTTGAACATACACAGTGATAAGTCTAGTTATTTTGATCATAAAAGTCAAACGGGAAAGAGGAAGTAAATGTTGTCAGGTGTTATTAACAAATTTCAAGCCAGTTTGTCAGCTGTTATTAATAGATTTCAAATTTATCAAATGTGTTATAAATTCAGGTTTCTGCACCTTTACCTATGTATACATATCACAATCATTGTTTATACAATGTTCCGACATGTTTCATTTTTGTGTATTGCAGAAGTCTTTCAGTATTTATTAAATGAGGAACTTGTCTCCTTTCTGGTCTTTTGTGATGTCATGTACCTGATTCTTTATCATGTTAAAAGCAACAAAAACCATACCAATCAATACATTTGAAAACATTACATATAATTTCTTTTTGTAAGTGTTAGTGGGCTTCTTAGTTTATCAAAAGAGATCAATCATTAATATATTTCTTTGAACAAGTGAATAAGTAGGATAAATAAAAGAATCAATTAAGAATTACTTAATGCAAAAATCAATCAATTAAAGTCTAACAGCTGCTGGAAGTGCACATTTACACGCCACACACAGCATAGACAATAATTCTGGGACTAATCAGCAGTGATCACTGTTTGAATTATAAGAAATAAACATACAGGTTAATAGGATGTAGGAATCATTAATCTGTCCAAATGTTTGAACAATAAGTTGTACTATCCCTGCAGAGATTTAAATAGAGTAAAGAAGGCAAAATGCAGGTGTCAGTTTCGTTTAATTAATCCAGTAATTCTACCAATCTGGTGGTAATAGCAACCAGGCTTTGACTTTACAAGTAATAAACACACAACAAAACAATATTCCAATGAATACGAAAAATAGTATAATATTTATAATTACTTACCCATTTTCTTTTACTTTTTCTCCATCAGATGTGGATGTGTTAACTGTTTTAGCTCCATTCTGTGGTGGTGAATCACTGTTGTGTGGTGATTTTGAGCCGCTCTTGTCTCGTCTGTCTCTCCGTCTCCTTGGGGACCTAGACCTGTCTCTTCTGTGTCGGGGAGGAGATCCACGCATGCTGTAACATATGATTACAATCTGAGAATTCCTTACCAACTCCATGCAATAATAAAATAAGTATATAAATCCCAAAGGAATGCAAGTAGGCTGTATATATAAATGAAAATAATAAATGAAATCTTACTTTCGTTCTGCTTCCTCCCTTTCTCTCATAATGGCATTTCTAATCTGTTCTTCAGAGACCTTTAAACTTGCTTGGATTCGTTCTTGTTCTGCCTGTGGAAGTAAAATCAATGAAACCTTTATCAACAGTAAATGTATAAACAAGTACTCAAGGCGCCATAGAGAGCATGCAACATGATGAATATCCTGGAAACTGGATGTTCTCTTAACACTTGACAATTTATTACAACAACATGCCAGAGCAATGAAACATACTCTGATGGGAATTAAACTTGGGAACTAAACTATCTGCTACTTTGCTTCTGTCGTGTTGTCTGCTAATCCTTTTGTAAATGACAAGCTGCAGTGTTAGCATCAGTATGCTTGGTTTCTTTTGTTGAACAAGACCTCACCAAAACAGCTGTGAATACCTATTTATTCCTTATACAATTTTTGTAAATGTAGGCTACAACTTTAAATGCGGCATACTTGGTTCTTTTCTCTGAAAAAGGTCTCACCGAACAGCTGGGATTTTCTGTTATTGACAGATACACTAAAGTCCCCATAAAAAATGGCATTCAGAAAGAAGCACTGCTCTCCAGAGAGGCACAAATAAGAATAGATGGTACAAATTATACCTGCAATAATACAAAAAGGAAAACATAATTTAAAATGGAACTGCACATTATCGTTGGGTGCTGCTATCTGATAAGAATCAGCACTATTTATTAGGGATGTCAAAGGATACTAAATTTTGTTTCCGAATACACGTCGAACGATCCGAACGGATATCCAGATATAAACCTTAGTTAATTCTAATGTTGTAGTCGGATGTGTGCGGGGTTACTAATGTTTCCATTGACAATTCCAATTAAATCGTCATTTCAATGGAAATAATTAAATCAACATTCCATAGGCATAGGCACTTCATGATTTTAATAATTAATGAAATACGAACAATATAAAACATTTGGTAATTTTGGACAGCTTTCGTGTTTGAGGGCTTACAAAGTCAGTCATAGACGCTTGTTTCTTCGTATCGGGAGTCACCGATGCCACCATAGAGGGGTGCTTATAATTCAAGTGGTTGAGGAGGTTGGATGTGCTGCCGCAATACGCTAGCTCTACGCTGCAGTATTTACATTTTGCGTGGACTATGTCTACGGACCTCACAAAATGTGGCCAAACATCAGACTGAAGATTGGAAGGCATAACTAATGATTTGTTTAGGAAGTGGATATGAATAAGTCAAGATCACCGTGATTGAATGAAAACATAATAAATTCATCAATTAATTTATACAATCCAAACGGACTTAATTAAACATGAGTAACTGATCTTTGCCGACAAAACTTAATTGTCTACATAATTGTAGCTCTATCTCTTCTTAATAAAGCCAAACAAACGAAATTAAAGATAATAATCCTTAATCAAAATGGAGAAGTTAAAGCTTCAAACAATGGCTGTTAATTGGCAAATTATTTTACATAAGCTTCAGCACATTTCTAAAACTGTGCAGTTCATCAACAAAATTAAACATAGTATTCGCTTAACAAAATGCATCAGTAGAAGCTTCAAACGTTGGCGGTTAATTAGCATGTTATTATACATACCATCATGCTTTAGCACTTTTCTAAAACTGTGAAGCCAAATATACAATACTGCAGGTCACCACCTGTTAATAATCCGTAACACCTGCGCTTGCGTGAATGCACACTGACATGACAGCAGAAAGATAACTTAGCAAAATGGCCAAAACATTTAATTTAATGTTTAAAATTTTACATTTTTTAGCGAATATCCGGATACCAAAGTCGATTTGGATATCCGATGATTCGAACGGATATCCGTTGACATCCCTACTACTTACAGTTGAGTCTTAAACAATTTATATCTTTTCACCTTTGCATGTAGTTAATAGCAAACAGTTTTGAATTGCTTATAAATAAATGAAGAATGACAAGATCTATTACACACCTGTCTCTTTTTTATTTCCTCTTTCTTCTGCTCCACAAACTTGGCAGGAATTCCCCCAATGTTGTCCTGGGCACTACAGAGGAGTTCCCACAACTCCTGCATGAAGATCCGGGCATTCTTGGCATTCAAGAAACCTGTCAGGTTGATTTGCATCTCCTTGGGATCTGGATACTGTAATGACAAAGTCAGGGAAGGCCTCGCATGAGATGAAAGAACATCATGATAAAGTGTTATGTACAACCTAGATCCGGTAAATGGCATTCAATGTAAGGTTTATACATTTGGAAATACAAAAGCTGTGAAATAAATAATTTGAGTATGATAAAGTAAATGAGTCGGGGACAAACTTTTAAAATATATGCCATTGGTCTTAATATATAAAAAATCAGTCATCAGGTAAGTACTACAACCCTTCTATCCTGAGATGGTTTGGCTACGTAAACAACTGCCTGATGTCTTCACCCTAATTTTTTGGTAGTGGACATCACCGATGACCCCTCAAAAAGGGTGATTCTAAAGGTAACTTTTATCCTCAAGTAATAAAATAGGCTCTGTTTTACCAGTGTACTGATCAATTTCTACTATGCAATAGATGTCAGTGCTATAATTGATCCAGTAAATGGATTCAGGTTAGTAGACAACAAGTATACTTTTAGCCAGTACATAGCCTGTGGTACCTATTTTTCATACTGTTACAAATCCATGAATCTTTTCCCAATGTCATCTCACCTCAAGTGTCACCCTGGAATTCCATGCTCATATGCTTAGAACCTGGTCAACAATAACAGAACAGTAAGGAGAATGCTCTTTACATGTGAAAGCGGTTAAAACACCACAGTATCACATCATTGTACCAATAGAAAACATACTTGACAAAAAATGAGTAACCTAGTGAAATCCTTTTAAAGTATATTATCACGAAAATATTTAAGTTCAAATGATCACACGCACACACACACAATCAAAAAGATTCTCATCCTTTCAACAATGGCAGTTTCTAAACTGTTGGCAAAGTCTGGTAACATATAGTATTCAATCTGTGCAAGCTTAAAGCACATGTAGAATGGTTGACTTACTTTACAAAGATAAACATGTGCCTTTTGATTGTGATACTGTTTGTAAGCACTGTATCTAGGAATAATTAAAGGTTATTTTTCACTAAAGTGTCGTACAATCTGGAAATGCATCCAAATATATTAATGTATTGTACAATTCAGAGTAAAATATCCTTCTTATTCTATATTCCTGTTCAGTTTATTGGGAGTTAATGGTATACACTTCGGTTTACCACTTCCTGTGTTCTTACTTATTTGGATTTATACATTTTTCCAAAGTAAAAAAAATATATACAAATATATTTACAAAAATATAAATCAAAAGAAAACTTAAAAATAGCCAGCAAAATTTTACATATAATGACTGACTCTTGCGTTTTAAATCAAACTATCAACAATGATCTAGTGTTGTATTAATACAATTTCAAATGTATTTCATGCTGAAACAAACACTCAAAATTACTGAGTTATTTTATTTTGAAAACTGTTATGATAGTAAATTAATTAAAGTATTTAATAATAAAAATAATAATATATCAAATCACACTATCATTTAAAGATAACAAGAGAAGGATATCTAATAAAGTGTAGTGGTAATAAAATGAAATGTCCAAAATAATTTTAAAAGTCAGCTAAATGTTTAAAAATAAAGTTTTGGAAGGGAAGTAGATTTTGGCATTGAGAGATACATAATAATGCTTGGTGTTTTGATGCTTTGTAATTTATTTATTTTTGTTCTAGATGTTGCAATTATTGTCCTTTAACATATCTGAACAAAATTCTTTCAAATAAAGCTATGTACTGGCTGATCCCATAGAACGAATCAACTGCATTCATTCACAAAATAAATGGATGAAAAATAAATAGAAACACTGTCAAGCTATGAAAGGCGAGGAGTAACATACTAATCTTGGAACTGTCCATTACAAAGAAACATGTGAAATGCCACATAATTATTGTGTCAATGTCCGATAAAATGGAGTACGCAAAATACCATTCTCAATTCCCACCATTCAATATTCTTTAAGATTGAACCACAAGACCTTTAACTTTTAGCTACAATAACCACTGCAACAGTTTGCAATTTAAATCTCCAAAGAAAAATGAATCACATCACTGAAAATAAGGACACAACGAAAACCAAAATAGCTTCTTTTGGTTTACCATTTAAAATTATGCAAACATTGTCAGCTTTTGTATTTACAGAGTATGGAATCAAACTTAAGCTAATTGCTAATGATACTTTTAATACTGATGACTACATGCTATGTCAGGACGTAAAGTATGTACATTTATATTAACAGTATAACTATTGAGAAACTACTTAATCTTAGATATGAGATGAACGATTTCTTGTGCACACAACACAAATCACGACTTGAGAATAATAAAAGTTTAATAAATTGGATACAAACCAATAACATGGCCGCATTCTACGAGATCCGTTGTCATTTTTGACAATTCTTAAATCTTGAACGTGGCTGTATACTGACATAGCAAATCCTTGACGGGACTCGTAAATTCATCAAGGCGATCGATTTTTAAAGATCAGCTCTGACATTAAAGGGAAATAGCCAAGAATAAGTAGAATTCATACAGAAAGAGCAACTTACAAAAAGATGTTTACTGAAAAACCTAACAGGTATATAAATATTCTAAAAGTTTTTGTTCAGCTTTTTTTGTAATTCTTTACTTTTCATAATTTGTATACAAACAGTTTTATAATATAAAAAGAAACATAATTTGATGGATTAAAGTTGACCCATAAGCAATCATATATTTCATGTATGAAGTGTTTTACTACAAAAATAAATTTTGTTGTTTATCTTTAAACTGTCATTTTATAACAGGTATCTATATTAAACAAGCTTTCAACTAGTAACAATATTAAATATATCAACAATTTTTAAGAACTTTTTTGGTTAATTTTAAAGCACAAAAACAGTGTTTACCCTCTTTTCCAATTGATTATATACAAATTCTACGACGACGTCATCTTCATTATTCAGCAGTTCTGTCACTCTTGTAGCTATCCATGGTTTCATTGTGTCAACATTGACTTTTGACATGTCTACCTGAAAAAAGGGAAGAAACAGAAATATAAGCTTAACTCTTAGGTTTTGCAACAAACATTTTATTATTCTTTTACATTTCATTTTCATTATTTTTTCCTTTAAATCCTGACAATGTTTTGTTTTTTTTTAAATTAAATAACAGAATACTAAAAAACATTGGTTGTCTATCAATCCAGCATTGACATAAATAAAAAAAAAAATAGTATAATAACAGTAACGTTACTAGGGAAAATTTATAATAGCCGAGCATTTCAAAAATATCTTAAATAACTTCCTTTGGAAACAGTCTTACAAAATGAACATACATCTCTTTAAATTTAATCAATATTAAGTTGCAATGGTCAGATCTACACCTAACTGAAGTCAAGTGAAATTTAAGTTAGAAAATACTTCAATTTAATTTAAATGCTTGTAATATTATAAAATACTATTTTTAACATGTTTTCCAAGTAAATACTTTACATAAACATCTCTATTTTTTATATTCCTTTACAGCTTAACAAATTTACTATTATTAGCAAATAGTATTGAATAACTAGATGGCAACCAAACTGTTATTTTATATATAAAACAAATTCAAATAAGAAGGTATACATTCAAAAACAGATTAAAAGACATGCCTTTGTTTCCAAGCTTTCGCCAAATTTCATTGATTTCATCAACTTCTTCTTCTTGTCTGTAAACCTGTTGTCCTGGTCGGCACTTGTGCCCTGAAGGGGAAAAAAAAAATTCATTTTTAATTATTCCATAAAAACACCACAGCAGACAATTAAAAGTGTTTTAAACGTTTGAAATGGTTCTATGGAATACTACTCTTAATGCTAAAACAGAGGCAACTTTTCTATCCAAGTGAGCATATTTAAGGTCCAGTCCACTAGTTAGTCTTTATCTATTAACAGTTTCAAAACATTTACACACTAACAAGAAACTATTTGTTTTGGGAAATTAAATGAAGTAAAATAAAATCTAGTTTAAAAAAAATAAAAAAATTGCACGGATCAGACTAGGGCCAGGATTTTGCAAGGTTAGCCCATAATTTGTAGACCATCTGGACAGATGCTACATTAATGGTGTTTAAAAATATGGATTTTTAACTTCACTTCTATGTAACTTTTATGTAAAAACTTTGTTAACACCTATGTTTAGGATGTTAAAAAAGCCACTTATTTTAAAACTTCAATAAACCTGATTATCTTTGTCACAAACGCGATTTCCATTGCAATAAACAGCCTTTTTG
The DNA here is from genome assembly GCA_007844125.1 of Sinonovacula constricta. Classification (NCBI taxonomy): domain Eukaryota; kingdom Metazoa; phylum Mollusca; class Bivalvia; order Cardiida; family Solecurtidae; genus Sinonovacula; species Sinonovacula constricta. Next base: position 15,682,282 of record CM017556.1, read on the forward strand.
AATGCATCAATCAATGTTTGTTTGTCTATTGTCCCACCAACAGTATTTCAGATATCTGGAGACGGTGTCCACTTTAAGCAACTATAGTGCTGCCTTAACTGTGAATAGCATGCCGTGAACACCTGACATAATACCACACCCAGTCACATTATCCTGACACCTGGCCAACCAGTCGTGGAACTACCTATATATTTATTGCAGCGTTAGCAAGGGAGCTATGCCACTACCATTTTTAATGACTTCGGTATGTCGCGGCCCGGGATTGAACCCGGGGTCTCCGTACTTGGAGGCGAGGCTCTACCAACTCAATACCAGGTCCGGTCATCAACAGGGTTGTCACTAGAAATATTTTGAGCAGGCTCAATTAACTTTTGAGGAGGCTAGGCTATGCGAGCGCCAAAGGCACGAAGCGCTGCTAGGGGGGTCCGGGGGCATGCTCTTGACTCATTTTCTTTTTTTCCCTTCAAATTTGAGGCGGCCCGATTTTCATTTAAGGCGGTCAAATTAGCCGCCAGCCACCTCCTAATGACAACCCTGCATCAATCAATGTGTACGGAATCCTGCTGCATAATCAAATAAGGTATAGTAATGATTTGCCACACTTGAATAACTGTTTGCCACCTTTGTATGATTTATCACATTTTAAAAACATTATAGGACATAGCCCATGAAAATGACGCTCCTGGCTATGCCTGTCAAAGGAAAGCAACTCAAAAGATTTTAATCCAAGCAGATGAAGGAAGTACAACTTTGAAATAAGGGGGACAAGTACAGACAGAATAAGATGCCCACTAATACCCTGCTTAATGTATGTGCGTCTATATACAGACCTGTTTAAATATAAATATATTCAAAGTACCTGTATATAAAATTATACGCCCTGTCCAATTTTAAATAACCATTAAAATAAAACAAATGAAAAGGTTATCGTGTAAAATAAGCAATGTGTATGTTTTCACAAGACTATAAAATCAATTTAGAGCCACTTCTGTAAATAAATTGCAAATAGGGCTGAGCTCATTTCAATTAATCATTTAATCAGTAACTACAATTAATCGCCTTAAATGTAAGCATGTCAAAAAACAGGTGCCATTCACGACCATTTATAAGGCAACTTGATTGTCACTATCTTAAATCACACCAATTTACTTTTATCATAGGACGATCATTAAATGGCCACATTATACACTTGTCATGTTCATAAATAAATTAGGTTGTATAAGTTAGCATTATTTTATAACACTTTTCAATGACATTACTAAACTTTAAGTAAAGAATTTTACAATTTACATTTTATTTTATTTCTATCATCTGAGGCAGGCTGTCAACCAAGTCTTCTCAAAAAATAAAAGAAGAAATATAGGAATATTTTTGCTACAAATATAGAGTTTCTCTTTGAACTAATTTCATTAACTGGCACTTTAACTAATAATTCTTACCTGTACACTTACTGTTTCTACAATAATCAATGTACAAAATTTCTACTGAAAAAAATGAAGGAAACCATTAACTTTGAACTACAGCATCACAATCCAGGCAGAAAGCTACTGAAAATCAAATCACCATCACACAACTGGTAACCTTAAATACCAGTATCGTATTGCACTGCCTTGCAAGGTGACCATATTGATGATGAGAAGCACAGCAGCATTGTCCGAAGGGGTGCAAGTCAATCCAGCCACACTGCCCTCAGAAAGCAGTCAAACCGGCCACATTTTTAAATATATCCTTATACTGAACAAATATTTATGCTTTGATTTTGTTTTATTTAATTCTTTTCATATATTTTAATCATCATTAAAAAATGTTAATAAATATAAATATTAATATTATTGGGGTTATGGTGCTGATAAAAAAAAAATGTTTGTACAATAAAGAAATCATAATGAAATAACAATAGTAACAGTGTAACATATTCGATCGCGTATGCAAAACGTTTTATGAGAGGGAACTAAACTGGAAGTAATCATTGTTGTCATGTTGTAAAAAATGCTCTAAAGTATGAAACCACAGACTAGTGGTTGTCAATACAACTACGGTTACTACGTCGTCAAAATACGTATCTAAACTAAGGCGTGTTTTTCACTTCGGACTAGTTCAGCCACAGGACATAAAACCTTGCGAAAATGAAAGTGGGCACAACACTAACAATGTTAAACTGGATATAACTTTTGATTTAAACTGTTAACAAAGATATGCATATTATTTAACAAAGATGTTTCTTTTGTCCTGGGTGTCTCTGCATAACAATACCTTAAAGAATCCTGCGTCAGTCATGATTTTCGTTTTCAATCGATTGGCGTACACCGGATATCGTGTCCCACAATGCCACAGTGGCGGACCACGTGGTTAAACATTCGGAATACTCGGGTTTAATAACAAGAACATCAAAGTGCTTAAAGTCAAATGTAAGTTAACTATTGAACATGTCAGACGCGTGGTAGCACATGTAGCTATTTATACTGTAAACATAACGTGAAGATGTTGCATTAAATTCTTTAACATTAATTGTGGTATCCGACAGTTTAGACCATGTATTTTTTTCTCAAATAAATAAGACAGTCACTGTTACATGAAAAGGCCAGGACAGCAAAATGCCGTTTATTAATGTCCTATATCCGTGTGAACAGTGAATCATAAATCCCCACTTGTATTTCCTATCTGATCCACGCTAGCTGAAAACCACTTGATAACTTACATTATCATCATCCTGGTAGTCCGCCCTGAAGTCGACATTATTTTCTTAGCAGAGATCATTATAATGTTTAATTAAAGATTTGAAAGAAATTAACATTTAGAGGAATATTCAGCAATTTGTACTGTCTGGCAATATAGGCAGGGTTCAAAATCGTCTTTACTTAGTCTAAAGAATGAGTTTATGCAAAATTTATGCCATAAACTTGCCAAAACAGTGAGAACGATATTGTAACATGCAGCTGGTATAGGCAAACTCTTGGATACCGCCTTTAATGGCCCGGTTATTCTGTTTGATCTAGTTTACGACTGTTTGTCGAATGTGGAAATTGTTTGGCTAGGGGCGGATTCAGAAATTATCCATCCTGTGTTTGGCTTAGTAGAAGAAAAGTGTGTTTAAAAAAATAATAGAAAAATAGATATAAACCTATTATCGCTAGATTATTTGTGGATAAGTAAATAAGAAAAGGTCAAATCAAAATTCCCACAGATATTTAAATTTTATCGACCAGTAGACAAAGGCAAACAAGGTAAATGTAAATGTGACAAAAACATAGAGACGAGACATAACACACATAAACATCAGTTACCGCCTTGGAACGGTCAATCGGCAGAAGGGCCGACTGGGGTGCTTAAACCTGGTTTGTGGAGCGCTCAAACCTCACACTTCCTGAAGGTTTTTCTATCACACAATCAGTGTAAATAGCAATATCCCGTCAAAGTGAAACAACTAACAGTAAGCACCTACATCGGGAGTTAAAACAGATGCAATGAACGTATATACATACATAATATCTAGTAATAAAATGACATATTAACATATGTACAGTATGTACAGTACATAAAAGCCTCGGCAACGTTAAAATTCCAAATGAGAGATTAGTTTGAAATATAACAGCCCAAGCACTGATATATTATAAGAACAAATAAAACAGCCCAAGCGCTGATATATAATGCAATCAATTTAATCATGACATATAATGCCATGGCATCATATGCCAAAAGTGAAATGTAAAAAAAAATACGAAAGAAAACATCGAATTTTAGGAAACAACCTACCAATTAAATAAAATGTAGTATTGTTAAGAGGTAATAAGTTAAAGAAGCATATCATGAAAAGCCGAGGATTTATCCGCAGTTGGCATATTATATAATGAAGGTACCAAAAATCCCGATGTTATACCTACTGTGCAATCTCACGTAAAGGGTATGATGACTGCTCAAGTTGTCTCCCCTATATAGGGCACGACTGGATAGATGAAGCGACAAGAATTCCAACAGTAACTGTCCAATTATGGCTTTAAGTCACTGTTTTCATATAGTCTTAACAACCTGTCTGGTCATCGTGTAATTTAAAAGCAATGCAAGTTCTTGACTGTAAAAGGGTCGATTGCAAGCAATGCAGTACAACGAAGGATTCCCGGGTTGTAACCGTCTGCAATACATTTTCTGATAAGTTTTGTAAAGTAGTCAGAAAAGTTATTGAGACCATTGATTTTCTTTAACTTGCATAAAACATTTCGATAAAATGCAGGATGGCTTATGCCCTTCTGCATAAGTGTTTTCATGCTGCTATTACACTTAGAAGCAATAAAACCATTGCGTTTAAAGAATTTTAAAAAAGCCTTTCTTAATTTATGACAACGAAAGCCTTGCTGTAACCGTTCAGAAGAAATAAACCGGTTTCTAGCATTGAAATCTTCTACTTTAGTACAAACTCGTGCAAACAGGCGCGTATCTGGGCCGTTTTGGAAGTTACGCACAATTAAAAGAGAAAAAAATCTTTGTAGTAATACTTTTGAATATATCGGTTCTTTTCAAATGAATAACAGGTAAAATGCGGACATGCGAGGAACTTAACGCAAAATATGAACGACTAAAATCCCGATGTGTATAAATTTAATCATTTTAAACCTTTTAAACTTGATTGGTTTGGTAATAAGATTTTATAACAGAGAAACTACGGAATTAATTTGTATCATTCCTAACATATCGACTTTCTTAGTGTCTTTGGTACTTTTTGATTTTCGATTTTTCGAACGAACGTTACGCACGTGCGTAAAGTGCGTAATGGCAGATACGCGCCTGCGTGAAAACCTTGTAAGTTGTGATATGTAAATACCATAGGAGGAAGCACGGGGTGAATCACCGTCAAGGTATAAATAATTCACAATATTTAAGTTGAAATCATCTCTCTTGTCATAGATTTTAGTTTTAGTAGAGACGTTGTCATTGGAAGTAGCGATCTCAGTGTCTAGAAATGCTGCTTAAAATGTTTAAATAACAGATGTGTTTAAAAAAAATGAAGCTTGTATTTTAGCCGATTGAAATAGCTGAATAACCTCGTACATGGATATCCATGGACTGTGCGTGATGTCATGTGTATGCGTCTTTTGTACACTTTATATGTTAGATAGATACCTCATGTATATAACAAACCCTTTTCATTAACGTATATGAACAGAATGATTGGTTTTATATTTATTTTATTTACATCCTGAGTTTTTTTAGCAAAGAAAATGAGAAACAACAACAATGTTGTGAAGGGTCCCGGATGTTGGTAGTTTCTAGTTGACGCACGTCTCTGCTAGCTGAAAAAAAGACAATAAACAAATAAATCATTAAATTATCTGTCTCGGGCTGAGGTGTGAAAATCTTTTCACACATAGACATATCCTATTCTCCGTCTCAATCAGGTATTATACTATATGTTTAACTATTTACTGAAACGACCGGACTAATCCCAATATAAGCTCAATTTATCGATGTGATTATTTACCGAAGTGACCGGTAGTACCCCTTGTGAGATCGGGAAGACAAAACACGCACGCACGCACGCACGCGCGCGCGCGCGCACACACACACACTTTACATTGACACCGGTCGGTCGATGTAACCGGTGGTACCAAGCGCGATCTCCAATAATATCATTTGCTTTCGGGACAGAAATTATCACAGTGGCAAAGCGAAACATAACCAGAGTTAGGAGTGTGTGCTAATGTGGTTAATGGTGCCAAGCAATTCTATTAGCTCTAAAATAGATAACTAGGATGCATTGTAATTAAAGACGTTAACCCTATTAATCAATTTATTGCTAATAGTCCATTCATGGTTTAGTATGGATGAATTGTTAAGTTAGGCAAATTTACGTTTGCTATATAGACTATCCCTTAAGAGTTTGTCTGGATTCTTGGTCGAAGATTAAACGTCTTTGTATAAGGATGTTGTTATTAGACTGTATTATTTGTTCTAAGTATTTTGATTTTTTCAACAGCTCATTAACATTTAGGCCCAATAGTGAATTTATTAACGAGACTTTCCCTACATAGACACTTCATTATAACTAGTATTTTTATTAAAACAAATTTCATTTGTCATCTTGTTCACTTTTCTCGCAAACATTAAATACATCTAAGAATTAAACTTGTGACTATTTCTGTCAAGGCAGAGTGCAGCAGAACGGAAAGGTTTAAGCAAAGTTGGTAGATGGCCATACAAGAAGCATTCTTGTGAAATTATTTTAAAACTGATGCGGGAGTTAGGGAGAGAAAATCGTTAAAAGACTGTGTTTTTTCCAGCCCTGGCAGCAATATTGAGCAGAAAAGTGAAACAGTTTGAGTATTTTGGATAGAGTTGGATTGTCATATGAAGAACATTTCCAAGTCCATGCAAGGATGAAGGACGCCATTTAACCTAGGCCATACTGTCGGGTAATGTCATAGAGCTTAAGAGCCGAGGACAAATGTTATGAACAGTATTGGTTCATGTACAAGAATCTTAACACATTTGAAATATGGGGTTTTTAATTCCTAACTTGTACGTACATTTATAAATGAATATCAACCTTGATTCAAAAATGATGGTTCTTACTTTTACTTAAAACAAATCATACTTCTTAATACATGTTTATCGTTGGTTTTGGTAGCAAATACAACTGACAATCGTCTAGGAATTCATTTCATGCTGTCAGCATGTATCAACGGTTACAAAAGGGGTAGGGTAGCTTTAAAATAAGGTTGTGTTAACGCAAAAAGCTTGGGGTTTTCCATTGTATAAGGTAAGGGGACAATGTAAATGAAAACAAATCTTGATAAAACTCACTTTTTATTGTGTTTTAATTATCCCATGCAAGGTGATAAAATATATTACAAAGGATAGCAACATCAAATTAGTACTGAAATAATTAATTTATTTACAAGTAATATTACTTTAATATTGGACATGCAAACAGCTCACTTATATAAACAAATACACTAAGCTTAATTATAAAGTTCTTAGACAAAATATGGACCATAATGAGGGATTGGCTAGTTTGCACAGATGCAGGACAAATAGGTGACACATATTCTTGTGTATTTTAATTGTTCGGACACTATCAAGCCAATCAATTTATTGTTTATAAATGGTGTATACACATGTGTGAATCCCCGTGTGCAGTTTGAAAATTTACATTTGTACGTTTTTGAGATTAAAACTGCTTAAAATTGATGTAATGCGTTTGATCTTTTCAACATAAAGACAGCAGCATTTTAAACGAGAGCATCCATGATAATACTTGAGCAAAGGAAATGTGGTTGTTTCTTCCTCTGTAACTCAGTATGGTTGAACAGAGCATTGCTGTTCTTAAACAAACAAAATCAGAATAAAAATTTGATCAACTGGGACAATGACATTTTGAAAAATGGAGGCATTATTTAAATGGGTACTACTAGTAAAATTCTTTAACTACTAATATAAACATGTTTTTATGTTTAATTTTATAATTAATCACTGCATAAAAATCATTTTTAATTTAAATTGAATTAAAGCTTTTTCTCATTTCACATGGAAGTATTGTTGTTTTAAGATACAAGGTTTTTCAAAAGCAACTCATAAATTAATTATATATCAGTTTTTATTAAGTATAACAATAAATTACAAATATCACATCACACAATAAACCAATAAAATAATAAAACTTATCGTGGTTTAATCTAGGCATGTTAAAGTGATTCTGAATTTTCTACACGACTTGACAATGTTCAAATAACATTTTTTAAGACTTAAATTAGTTAGTTAAGACATAAATATTACAACCAATGCAGAGTCCTCAATTTCACAGAATAAACCAACAGTTTCTGATAATAACCCATGCAATAACTAACTTCTCTAAAGCACAGATGAACAAGAATCCACTTTTTGTTCATTAACATTAAGCACATTATGTTAACATATGGAGTAAAATGGATGTAATTTATTTTATCTATCAACTAAATACAAGAAAATAAACCCACAATTATAATCATTTTTGTGAAGATTTCACGATGTTCTGAATGCCCTATTTATATGCCAAGCACGCCTTACCTACATCCAAGAACACTTTATCTTCACCTATATCTCTATAGATAAGTTATCATTATTTATTCAGTAACGCCTATGAATGTATCATAAATTATAATTATTAATTCAGTTACGCCTCTAAATGTGTGATAAGCAAGTCATTGCACATGCTTCTAATTAAAACGTAAGTATTGAGATTAAACCCCTATTGAAATCTAAATTTGTACATAATAAATTAAATAAAGCCATGCAACTAATATATATCTTGGATTGAAATGATACTGCAATGTTGTGCAGCCATTCATTGACACTGTGACCTTCAAGATCTGCTGCACAAAAATCTCCAGCATTGCGAAGGTGGCTGAAGTTTAGAGCATGTGAATGCAGCTTCAATAAGAAGTGACGATAGGGTGAAAATGATAACAGGATCAGGAATCAGACTCATTCACCTCCCTGTAAAAACAAAGACAAATCTTTATATTACATGTCACTGCTTTAAAAGGGTGGGTGTTTAATAATGTTTGATTTAATACAACACCTAACATAATTATTGCTGATTTAGCAAATTTCAGTTATTTTTGACCAACAGATACACCACAGGTAAACTAAAAGAACTTGCATGAAAGTGTTTATGTTGACAAGGACTCGGACCGTCTTAATGAGGGATTTGCAGCTTTTTAGTGCTTATATAACTTACATGTAAATGAGTACACATACTCTTATTACTTTGGTTGTATCATCCATTTAATTAACTTTCAATTTATTGAAGCAATCATTATTACCGTATTACTTTTTCTCAACAACTTAAACAGGTAAATGTCTATCATTTAAGATTATGCAACAGGAATTTTGTTAATACATACAAAAAATAATCACCAAAGTTGGAAAATGAAGAATGTTGAAATTTGATAAAGCTTTTTTTTTTTGTGCAATTTAGACCTATAAAGAAAAAAAAACATCAATTATTAGGTGCTGTTTTTAATAAAAGACTGTGCATGTTATTTACTTGCAGACCATCTACCAAGTATTGATATTACGAAAACATTTTATAGAAAAGGAAACACAAAAGCTGGGAAGTAAATGATTACATTTAAAAACAATGACTATGCATGCTTTATAATAGAGGTTGTGCAATATATCATTTGCTTTACAGTACTGCTGTAATGTACTTTGATTTGAAAATACCTGAAAATTGCTCATGCAAGAGGTTTTTGAATTTAATTTACTATAATACATTATATTTATGTGTGGTGTTTACCACGACCTTCAGTAAATGTATTAGTATAAAAGTTAATAGTTATGATGCAGAGAAATTAAAATCTGAAATATAGTTAGATGGCAATAGAATTTCAAAAGAAAATAGCTTACATCTTTTCCTCTTCTAACCTTTAACTCTAGTCTGTAAAGACAATACAACATATTATCAACACACAATTTTATGAAATAAAGCAAACAAATAAACATGCATAGGGTTGTAACACAATCTGGTCATTAACGGAAATATAAATGATCATGCACTGTTCAGTGTACAGTAACTTTTATAATAATATGTAATAATTTTATATTAAACCATAAACTGTCAATGTTATGTGTAGTATTCAAGAATTGATAGTAAAAACAATCCAAACTATTTATGTAAAAATATACCGGTATACATTTTAAAATAATTAAAAACAGCAACATTCAACTGATGTTCAAGAATAGGCCTTGACTTGAGTACAGACTAATTTGTCAACAAAGGTTCTTCGATAAATTTCTCCTAACATTAGTTAAAACATATACACAATATACCCTCTTGACATATACTAGCTAACAAGAACAACAAACACTCAGATGACTGTAATACAAATTTGTAAAATGATTCACTATATAAATATCATATCCCATTGAAGAAGAAAGGATGTATTATCAACATGAGATTTTTAAAGTCCATGAAAGCATGAACATTACCATATTAAGAGTTGACAAAACACACCATAAACCTCAATAGGATATGATGATATTTACTTTATTATACCAAATAATGAAACATAATAAAAAGTAGCCATAATTTTTGTCTAGAACTAAACATACTGTAATCAAGCCATGCACTCATTTTATTAAGCGCACACTGCCAGTGATTCGATGTGTTACATCATCATTATAATTATAGCTTTATGCTATGATGTTGAATAGCAAATTTGAATTTGTCAAACAATGTGTATATGGATATTTAACCTCAAAAGATCAAACAACAAATACTTAACACATCAAGCATTCACATTGTTAGCTGATGCTAAAAGAGCTGTAAACTGACAGAGCACTCCCTCTCTTTTCAGTACTGGATAGTATAATGTTAGTTGTTATTAACTTGAAAAAAATATCTTTACAACAAAGAAAATGGGGCATATTTGTGCCAAAATTATTTCAGGGTTACCTGCCTTATTAACAAGGATTTGCAGATGAAAGTAAACAAGTCTTCAAGGTATATAGTGAGTTTCACAGTTTTGCAGAAATGGACAATTACCAATTAAAGGTTTAGCATTGTCAACGCCAGCCAGAGTCATGACAATAGCGCCACTTTTTTCTTTTTAAATTCAAGAAATTTTTTGTGTTTGATCATTTATGCAATCATCAAAACATTTTGAATACAAACTATAAAAGTCTGGTATTCCCTTAAGTATTTTTTCAAGATGGGTAAATGGGTTAACATTTAATGCATCTTTAACCACTCATGAATGAAAAAATGACATGGAAACTAAATGAATAATAAATAAAATGGGGTTCTGAAGAAGCATGCTATCAAGTTTTCACAATCTTACCTGTTTCTTTTTGCGTTTTTCCCTTTTTTCGATCTGTTTTGGGCAGATTTGAGAATTTTTCCTGAAGAATGATTCTGAGGGGTTTCTCTATCACTGCCTGACATGTGTCCATTTGTTTGCCCAAGCGGTGTGTTGGCACCATTCTGATTATTCTGTGAATCGGGACTGTCTGGGCCATCTGAAACAATTATTGATGCTTTTTAGTTAAAGCAAATGCCATAGATGTATTTCTGATGAAATTGAATGGTTATTGTTTAATATTTCTGGTTTGGGACAACCAAAAGCATTATAACTTTTTAAAGCTATTTTAACTATGAGGAATTCCATTTACCAACAATACGTCTACTTTTCCATGGACCTATATAAATTTTAATCATTGAAACACTGATTTTACCAAGACAAAATATTTGTAATAAAAGAAAGAAAACTTTCTTTTGTGTAAACATCACAAAGACACAAATGTGATAATTATAGCAACATCAGTCTATTTTAAGTGGAAGAAGATCCCTAAAAAAAGGTTGAAAAAACCATCAGTGCACCACAGGTCAGCTCAAACACTTCTCATTTTCAGTCTTTAGCCCTGAAACACTTGTGGTGATAGAACACAGGAGTTGGAGGTGTAACACTACCATTCAACCTTTAAGTTACAAAAAGTTTATTAAGTTGTTAAGATCTTTTAAGTTTTTTTTTTTTTTTTTTTATTAAAGGTTATCGAATCAATTATAAAAGTAATTAACCTTTGCCACTTACTTTTTTCTGACATCTGATCAGCTGATGGCAATCCGCTCACAGCCTAAAAAGAAAATGAATAATTGGGTTAGAAAAATAAATCTAAATAAATCCTTAAACTGAAATATGTGCTCAGCAATACTTTGATTGCTTGTTCATGGCAACACAATTTAAACATTAAGATATTTGTAAAACATGTAGGCTCCATTTGCTGCCTGGTTTCACCCACTAACTCATTAACAAAATTCATGTTTAAGGTCAATGTGACCCTGACCTTTGCACAGATCCCCAAAACTAAAGGGTGCCCTGTGTTCCTACTAAGGTTAAAGATTGTGGGCTCATGCATTTTTCTACAAATCGATTTTAAACAGTGGTCTTTTGACCAACCTATATTCGCAAAACCATGCCCTGTCAAGTATGGCACTCAAACCAAGGACCTTCCAAACCACAGTCCACAACATTTACCACTTGACCATGAACACTACATGAACAAGCTTTCCAAACCTTTCTACAGCAAGGATATTTCAATAATAAAAGACAATAAATTAATGCCACCATGTAATTTTCAAGAAATATAAATCCATTCTATTGAATGAGAGCTTGTTTTAACAGTATAATTACCGCAGCCGATGTCACCGATGATTTAGAAAACAATCTGTCAGCATCTTTAAACTTTCTATTTCTTTTGTCAGCTTTGCTGTTTGTATTTCTGGAAAGAAACAAAACAACATTTGTTAAGACTAATATCATCATGTTGTGTGTTTTTTTCAGAAGCATCTTAACAATAGTAATGATATTGGAAAATTATTTTTAATAACGGTGTATTTCTTGGTACATTGCTGTTAGCAAGCAGTTAAATCATGATCCAAATGTAAGAGCTACAGCGGACACATTTACCTGTCCCATTATTCTTTCAATAAATTATATTTAAAAAATGTTACAATACTCGAGATCTTAATGCTTCGAATATCCATGCTTAATTGGATGACAATCATATTAGCTTGAAGCTATTAACTACTCAATTAGGTGGCAGTCTTTTTAAAGTGGGTAAAAGTCAGCAATATGATGATTTCGAGAGAGTTGACAATGTGTCAACTTAAGCCACTATGTAACCTTCACCAGACAACCTTCATGTGTGCATGTAAAATATATAATGTGCCAACATAAAGTTTGTATGCAGTTATTGTAATAATTATGTATCTAATAATTTCATACACTGATACTTGGACATAACAGATTTTGTCGGTTTTATTTCAATGTGTGAAGGTTTTTTGTTGTAGCTGAAACAAGAATTGTGATTTACTTAATAACCTGTGCTACAATGGCATGAACCATGTCTGACCTACACACTGTCAATGCTAACTTTTTACATATTCAACCTGATTATAAGCTTATGTGCAAACCACTTCTTACTATTTTAAGTCCATTTATAGGAAGATTATTTCCAAAATGTTGTCAACTTGAAGCTGGTAAAGACCAAATGGTGGTGCCTTAACTGTGAATAATAGCATGTCATGCACATCTGGCATAATACAACAGAGTCACATTATAATGACACAGAGCCAACCAGTCGAGAACCTACACTCACATTTGCAAGAGTCAGCAAGAGCTTAGCCAGTGCCATTTTAAAAACTTTGATATATCTTAGACTGGAATGAACCTAACTTGAGAGATTGGGATTAACCGGCATTTTTGCCGATACTGCGCAGCGACATTTCTATCATTACAGCACAGGGGCACTTATGAGGTGCCCAGGGACTGAACCCGGCCGGTCCATTATACTGACAACGACAAGTCAGGCGTAATGCTGTCCCCGTAGCCCCGAGCGTTAGGAGGGAAGCCACTACTACCAACTTTAAAGTCTTTGGTATGACCCGGCCGGGGTTCGAACCCACGACCTCCCGATCCGCAAGCCGACGCTCTACCAGAACCTAACTTGATATGTGCTCTATTGTTTGTAGTGTTGTATTGAATTAGAATATTACACATAAAAACAGTTGTTGTTTTTTTACTCATCATAGAAGTTTTACAGTATTTTTGAAAAAGCTGAATAATTACACATGTGAGTTTCTTTTCTATGATTACTGACTTTTTTAACACTAATTAAATACTTCTGCTTAAATAAAACTTCAAATATAGGCTTTTTTATTTATAAGATTACATAATAAAAAGATTAATTTCAGACAAAATGATGAAATTTCATTACTTAACTGATTTGTAGAATAAATCAGTCATTTCAACAAAATTGACAGTGTGGTTTTGAGGCCATACTATTTGAAATATCCAGATATGATATGCTTTGAAAAGAAATGTGTTTTTAAATTAGTGAAAAGAGGAGAAGAATGAATGGCAAATGAGACTTGTCTTGACATTTTTTGTGATTGCTCTATGGGACCTTTAAAGTATAATGCATTACATGTTATTTGAACATACAACATAACTTAAATCTTTCACAAAATAGGTATAACTTTCATGATTTTAAAGTTAGTTTACCACTTTTGTCATTATTTTTGTATATTATAAAACATTATTTATTAACAATTGCTTACTTTGTGTTTGTGAGGTATCTATCCCATCCTCTGATAATATTTCCATAGAGTTGTGTGTCTTCCAAGTAACTGCCTTCAAACGCGTAAATTTGTCGCTCCAAATTTGCAAGTGTTTCCTGGAGAGAAAAAGATGAAAACAATAAGCACTGTGACTTATGGAAGTGAACAAGCTTAAAATGTGCACAAATAAATCAAATTTGACTGATCCTGAAAGCAACTTAAAATGAATGACAAAAACATTGTTATCAGTTAATATAATTAAGTACGAGGAAATTAATGTATAGTAGAGTGAAATAATTTATAAATATTATATATCAGATATGCATATAAATTCCTTAAAAGATGTTAAATTGGATAATATAGTTCTTGTTTCATCAGTTTTCTCTTATTTTTAATATTTTTCTTAGTATTTATTTGCTGACAACTTAAAATTTACATGGTTGGTTAAAATAATAATATAGTAGTTAAACTCTTTCAGATTACATCCATCAATGACATCTTTATTGTGTTATTTATACAGTAAAACCTTGGTAAGATGACCATGTGTGGTTCTTTTTTAAAGTGTCCCACTTAGCAGGGTGGTCCTCTAAGGGAGTTCTGACATGATTTCTATTAAAAGGTGAAATATATTGTACTTATAGTGTATTAATATCTAGTTTATTTATTGTACTATAGTTTTTTGAACTGTCTATATTATATTTTACTGTTTATTTTCTAATATAAGAATTTAGTCTTTTTCACAAGGACATAATTAAACATAAAAATAAGTAAATTTTCAGTAATAATAATTTTATTTCAAATTTGTGAACTAGAAATTTAAAAAAGAACATATTAGCTGTTTTTCGTATGTTGACGCATATACATTCAGTAATACATTTAATTTCGTAAATATCATGTGTCAGATTGTAATTACACTAAAAGAATTATTTTATCATTATCTGTCTGCCTTTGGTATAAACTTTCAAAGCCTGCTTCTGGAAGTCTTCCTTGATGATGAGAAGAAACAAGGTAATTTCACCAATATCTTATTATACCACTTAACGATTAATGTGTACAACTTTTGATCAGGAATTGGTTTGTACAGACCAAACAAATTGCCACCACCATTAACTTTCGTACGATTACTGAAGTCAATTAGCAGTGTCATAATTTGAAGTTGTAAATTGTGCAAGCAACCTCGTTCACTCCAACGATATTTGCTGGCGTGATTAACTGATTAATGACACTTGTATAACTGGACCCCCTGGTGCTGGCCCGAGTAACAAGGATTAAGAAAGGTGTAAATCTGTTAACTGGTTCTGAAAAAAATGGCCCTGGACCGGGTAGCTTAGCGGAGTTTAACTGTACACAATCACTAATAGTCAGTCAAAGGACCTAATACTGCTATCAAATGGCAGTTTACCTAAGGTAAGAAGTTGTATAATTGTAGAAGTACTTCTAGAATATATACAAAATAAATGTTCATAACTGATACATGATTTATGGTATACACAGACTTTCTTTCTTTCTTTTTTTTAACCGATAAAACTTAGATTACCAAAAAAGGTTAGGGTACCAAGTCCAACAAATATGCCTTCGCATTTCACATTTTTTTTCCCGTAATTATAAATGCTGATAATATTTTTTTTTATTTTTATCTTTTTTCTTAAATGCAAAGTCTTATGGCTTCTCCTGACAGACCATGTGGCAAAACACAAATTAAGACCACAGCTAACAAATCTAATTCCTTAAAGTTTATTTAAATATGTACTTTCAGAAGGTTTACACTGTTTGGAACAACTTGGCAATTTCTGAAGTGTACACAGTGTTCAAAATTAATTAGTCAGATTTCAGTCAGTAAAAGCAATTTATTTGGATACCCAACCTTAATTTATTGGTATTTCAAGCTAGATTTATGGAAAATAAAAGCATATGAATTTAAAAGGTAGCATGTGATATGGAAGATATTATTTACAGGACTAAGGATGGAACGGATTGATCAACAGTATATGTAACATTTACTTAAGTACGAAATAAATTGGGATGATGACAAATTCTCACTGTTATTTACCATGCTACTATTTACCCGTGTTTTTAAAGGAATTTTCATCATCAGTTTAACAATGTTGAATATTTACTCATATATCTAGTTCATAAAAAACATCTGAAAACACCAGCAACGAGGCAATCATTTAGCACATGTATGTTTATTTACAGTGGCCTACAACACGGAAGTGTGATGACGTCACCCACGATCGCCATTTGCAAAATAGGTGTCCTAGAATAATGAGGAAAAAAATCTACAACAAAGCGCTAAATTATTACTAATGGATTATATCAAACCCTAAAATCACACATAATATTTACAGCTATTTCCGCCCTTCTTCGGACAAGCTCATTTAGTTCTGTTCGTGTATCAGTTACTCCTCCACGTCCGCTTGACATTGTTTTCTCCTTTCCCTGTATGCGAGCTTATGCTGATTGGTTGGCGAGTTACTCGATCATGGGAAGGGAGATAATTTTCCCGCCTTCTATAAATAAAAGAAAAGAATGATTGAACAAAAAAAGAGCAACATGTTAAGAGTCTTACCTAAAGACATGTAGGTCCATCTTGCTCAGTGTAATGCGTTTTAAATTTCTATTGATATTTAAAAAAGACAAACACAAGAGACTCTAAATTTCGGTTTTATAAATCCAAATAACTAAATCGTCGATAAAATTAAGAAGCAGCAAAAATGGAAGAAAAAATCAAATAGATCTAGTAGGAAACGACAGAAATGTGATAAATAAAATAATGCTTGGTTTTTTGTTTTTTGTTGTTGTTTTGTAGGATTCGAAGCATGGACATCTTGGACATTTTTAATTGGATGTAATATTTCTGTTTTAAACCACATAATCTATTTACATTATACTGAAGGTGAAATATTCTCCATTCGGACAGATTTTTGTTTATTTCGTGTAGCATGACAATATGGCTCCAATGACCAGTTTGACAAATAATGGGTGAAGTGAACCCATAAAGTTTCTGTATACACAGCTTATATAATACAGGCCCGGATCCAGAATGTTTCTGGATGTGTGTGTGTGTGTGTGTGTGTGTGTGCGGCGCTCGTTTCGGCTTCTATCTTCTGTAGAAACATCTTAATAAACTCTATCATATACATAGACCCGACGAAATACAACTATAAGTAATTATTGTTGTAAAAACAAAATGAATCTAAGCCTTCTCAAATTAAGATCTCTTCTCTGAACTATACATTGGAGTTTCGGCACACCATCAAAGCAAAGCGTTTATTAAAACTTGGACCAACATGTAACAGATTGTGCACACCCGGTCAAACTACCGTCGCAGATCACTAAATTATCATTTTTTCTCAACTTAAAAATATATCTTCCCTTATCTCGTTTTTCTTTTTGTTTGTTTGTTTTTTGTTTGTTTTTTTTGTTTTGTTTTTCAACTTGATACATAATTCTTTAACACTGGGAAATTGCTAACAATGGAGTAGGGACAAAATACTTCGATAACAAAATTCCTTCTGTTCATTTTAGCTAAGGCGGACAAACACCCTCCTGTAATTTTTTTCCGGTGCAGATACATAACCCCCTCGATACATTTTCCCGATTTTGCAATAAGGTTTTTGTTAAATTTTAGATTTTTTTCCGCCTATGCTACAGTGAACGGAGGGGATTTTGTCCGGGAGGCAATTTGTTCTATAAATGCTAGAACAATTGCCACAGTTTGTGTTTTTAGTTTGCTTACATATAACTTAACCTTTTTTTGCTCTGTTCTATGTCATTATCAATCTCAAAGCCGTGACCTCGATATATTTTCACACAAAATATCTCCTTATTACAACAAAATTCTTATTTGCATCGTTTAACCCGTTTGTCTTGATCTGAACAAGTTAACTTTGTATACTGAAAATCTACTGTGCACCTTGATCGGGATGCAAGGTGACAATCGGAACAACTCGGCTATTAACGTCAATCGGAACTCCTAGGGTAATTACGGCCTCTCGGATCTATCTGGTGCAATGATACTTAATGAAATCACGATTGAAATCACGATCGTTTTGTTCGCCTGAAGTCTGAAGAAGAATATGCCTAAAATGTAATTCTCACAAAACATAAATAATGCTGACTTAACCTAAGAAAATGTATAATCTTCTTGTGTCTTAGATCTTTACAAGATTTTTATTCAAAATATCCAATAAACGATCAATAGATTTGTTAATTAAAGCCCGTAACGCCGTAAACCTTTTTTGTTTCTAAATGTACATTTTGCCTGCCTGCCGCCTTTAGCCTTTTAAGATAGAATGGAGGCCTGTCTGTGTTAAGGGGTCGGTAACATGAAATCGATTCGCATTCCAACAATTTAGGGTCCTATGTGTAAAGTGTCTTGAGTGACCTCTCGTACCTTCTAAGTGTTGATTAATTTTGAATGCAGCAATACATAGCAAACTCATTTGAAGTAAGAATCCTTATATTATGTGTTCGTTTAACAATGTGTGTTGGATTGGGTGGTGTCGATCTTTTTCGAAAAACATGTTGTCAATGCATGTTGTATAATATCACTTTCAATCTGCATTGCCGGACTAAGAATTTCCGCGAAATCAACCGATACAAACGAGGCCAATCGAAACACCTCGGATAATTCATGATTGTCTCCAATCTCCTCACAGCGATTACGTCACGCGTTGCTACCTAAATCTCTGCCCCCAGCAAGGATCACGTGACGATAGAGTATCACGTGAAGTAAACAAGGCGGCCTCTATAAACTTTAAAATTTGACTTTCATAATTTCATATTTTAAGTTACTTCTTATTTTTAATATGATAAATTAATATTTTTAAAGGAAAGATACTATGTTTTGAGGAGATAAGTCCAGAAAAAAATAAAAATAAAAAAAAAAAACTATCCGCCTGTATTTGGGCGAAAAACTTGCTGGTGGCAGTGATATAATGTACTGTCAAGGGAAGTAATCACTGCGGGTAGTTTGGATTGTCTCAAGAACGGAATTACCCGAGAACTTCTGATTGACGAGGCACGCAATGTTTCGGCGTTGGCTAGTAAGAACTTAGAGTTACTTCCCCTTCGTTTTCATGACGAGCTATACAACATAAATATTTTGTCTTGTCAAAGCAAATTCTTCTGATTAACTGTAATATAACATGTAGATAAGAGGATGATAGAATAGCAAATCAACAAATGCGCAAAAATGGAAGCTGCTGGAGGCTTTAAGAAAAAGGTTTCTCCGACTAAACCCAAGGGTAATCTCTATTCAATGAATCAGTAACAATTGATTTTGTACCTCATCCAACTTTTCATTGTATATATCATGTAGGTAGCTTACTGTGTTTATTTTTAACAGTATAGGGTATTGTCTATAAATGTTAATCACAGTTCAGGGCATATTTTTGATGTCAGTGAAGCCACAAAAAACATTACATGCTTTAGAATAGGAGGCTCAACACCCTGAGCTGCAGGAGCAGACAGCTCTGGGGAGAGTATGTTGACACAATTCTGCTGGTGTATAGTTATGTAATATTTAGGGATGTTGAGTACTAAAATATGTACTCAAGTACTCTGCAATTTTCTGATTGAGTACTCTGTCATTTTCAGTAAGTGTAGTTTTAATTCCATACTAACTAGATTTTTATCTCCAATACCTTATTATCAGATATAATTAAATTGATTGCACTGGCTAAATATGGTTTATTCAGGTTGAGTAAATTTTGCATCTCAAATTTATAATGAGAAAACTTCTTACTACTTTGAGATCTATACATCTATCAGGGTTGTCATTAGAAGGCGGCTGGCGGCCGATTTGACCGCCTCAAATGAAAATCGGGCCGCCTCAAATTTGAAAAAAAAAAAAAAAATGAAAATCAGTCAAGAGCATGGGCCCGGACCCCCTAGCAACGCTTCGCACCTTCGGCGCTCGCATAGCCTAACCTCCTCAAAAGTTAATTGAGCCTGCTCAAAATATTTCTAGTGACAACCCTGATCTATGGAGCAACAATGTAATCTGATGACACTGCAATATAAACAGTTTTGCGCTTGCTTTTGGAAAACTATGATGGAAAAGACCAATTGTTTTAAATATCTATAAAATATGAAAATTAATCAAATACATATTGTCACATGTACATATTATTAGAAATGCATTTGAAAAATTAAATATTTGTTTCAAAGCCTTGCATATACTAATGTTGTTGTCATTTTGTGTTAACTTCCACCACAACCAAATAAATGTGTAAGTGGTGTTTCCTTCTAGGCTAATATGAACACTATTTTTAGATTGACTAACATTAATTTTTGAGTGTTGGCTTAGGTTTAGTCATAAGCATTTGTAAACCTGTCGAAAGTTCTAATGTATCAAGTTGGAGTTGCTATAATTGAAGTGGTACTGAAGGAGGTACATGGTAGCTTAGTTGATGAAACAGTTGTCTCATTAACTTAACCAGAGTTTCTGGAGTTTAAGTCTCATACTGTCATACATTTCTCACTCCAGATACAACTGCAAAACCTACTGTTTCTGTTATACAAAATATTGTTGTGGGTATATACTTCCCGTAGCACAGAGGAAAATTTGCTATTATTTTGATCATCTGTTGTCTTTTATAAAAATACTTTATTCTTTATATCAGGACGTGCGTGTTCACCATCATCAATGGTTAATCGACCTTGCAAGGAACATTCATTCCTGACAGATGTTGCTGATGTGAGGGTGATGGAGCAAGGCCTACTACAACTATTAGACGACTTTCACTCAGGCAAACTGCAAGCATTTGGTAGGCTATCTTTTTAGCTCACCTGAGCTTTTATGAAACCGCTTCGTCCGGCGTCAACATTTTCTTCTTTGTCTTCATCAAACTTGGTCAGAATGTTTGTCTGCATGAAATCTTGGATGAGTTCATTATTGGGTCACTTGGGGTCAAAAAGTAGATCACTAGGTCAAATTTTAGGAAAAACTTGTGAACACACTAGAGACAACATTTATAGCCCAATCTTCACTAGACTTGGTCAGAATGTCTGTCTGCATGAAATCTTGGACGCATTCGTAACTGGGTCACGTGGGGTCAAAAAGTAGGTCACTAGGTCAAATTTTTAGAAAAAAGCTTATGAACACATTAGAGACCACATTTATTGCCCAATCTTCACGAAACTCGATCAGAATGTTTGTTTGCATAAAACCTTGGATGAGTTTGTAACTTGGTCACGTGGGGTCAAAAATTAGGTCACTAGGTCAAATCTTAGAAAAAGCTTGTGAACACACTAGAGACCACATTTATAGCCCAATCTTCACCAAACTTGGTCAGAATGTTTTTCTGCATGAAATCTTGGATGAATTCGTAACTGGGTCATGTGGGGTCAATAAGTAGGTCACTTGGTCAAATCTTAGGAAAAGCTTGCGAACACATTTATAGGCCAAAGTTCATCAAACTTGGTCATCTACCATTATTAAGGATACAATCAACCATACAAAGGCACTCTGTAGTCGAAATCCAACACATGACATCCTCGTGCGGGCCCCCCATTACATTGTAAGGGTCGCCCCTGTAGCCAAATCACAGTTAAAAATTATCGCCAGCTTGTGGCACATTACACTTCACAACGATGGCGGAAAGTAAAAGAAATATAAAATACAAAGCTAGCGCCTGATTGGCCAAAATTAAGTCATACAGTTTTTTAAATATATATTATCCTGTATGTGATCTTTTACTATTATATGTTATTGAAACAAATTTTATGGAATTATATTCGCTCTTATAAATTTTTAACATGTAATTATTCTTAAAATATTTACTGCGAGGCGGCTGTATGAGGTCACTGCATATACCGACCAAAATAGGGGGCCCGAGAGGGGGAAGTCGGGCGGTTAGAGGCATCCAGTGGGGCTTATGCTCTATTATCATCCCCTGCACGTGGCTATGTATCACCGTTTGGCACCTCTATGGGATGAAAATAATGTATATAATTTTTTTTTTTTTTAAACCCACATTCTTTTAAAAGGCCCTAGAAAAATAGCTGTGGTGAACAGTCGGAATATATTTTTGTTTTTATTATTTTAACAATTTTGTTTAACTTTTTTTTTTGTTCTTAAAATTGTAATATTAAATGTACAAGTTCCCAACGAGGTGCAGGATAATATGTAATTTTCAATTAAAGCTAAACATCAGGCGATACTATGTATTATTTATTGTTAAGGAACCGGTGGTCTGGTAGGAAAAAATATGGAATTTGTAACTGTGCACCCTACATATATGTCAAACGTTGACAATATATAATGTGATGAATATATGTTCATATTATAAGCTTTTAAAGTATCTTGGATGGGTTCATATCTGGGGCAAGTGGGGTAAAAAAGTAGGTCAATAGGTTAAATCTTATAAAAAAAGCTTGTGAACACACTAGAGGCCACATTCATAGCCTAATCTTCACCAAACTTGATCAGATTGTCTGCATCAAATCTTGGATGAGTATATTATTGGGTCACATGGGGTCAAAAAGTAGGTCACTAGGTCACATTTTAGAAAAACCTTGTGAAAACATTTAGGAGGCCACATTGATGGCCCAATCTTCACCAAACTTGGCCAGCATGTTTGCCAGTATGAAATCTTACATATGTTTTGAAGTGAGACATGTGGATTCAGTAGATTACTTGGTAAAATTCTAGAAAATGTTATCAACCCAGTGGCAACTTTAATGATCCAATCTTCAACAAAGATTTCTAAAGTAAATAACTCTTAATTACTTAATGCAAGATTTGAGCCTACTAAAAGCCTGTGTCATCAGGTGAGCAACTAGTTTCTTAATTTTTACAAAACTGTAAGCATGGTTGAAGTGATTTATGTTAAAATGTTTGTTTTAACACTGAACTGCTGAGGGATATGATTGAGAAACATTACTGTATGATATGTTTCAGGAGGTACAGACATGTTTGACAATGAACTGCTGATATGATTGAGACACATTGCTGTAATAAATGTTTCAGGATGTACAGACATGCTGTAATATATGTTTCAGGATGTACAGACATGCTGTATTATATGTTTCAGGATGTACAAACATGCTGTAATATATGTTTCAGGATGTACAGACATGCTGTAATATACGTTTCTGGATGTACAGACATGTTTGACAATGAACTGCTGATGGATATGATTGAGACACATTGATGTATGATATGTTTCAGGTGGTACAGACATGTTCGAGAAGCTGAATGAGATCAGAGAGAAACAAGAGCAGCTAGCTCAGCTCCACTTTGAGTTGGACTTACAACAGGATATGAGACGGTAGTTACCTTAAGCAATTACAAAATTAACATTATGAGGTCAAATGCTTTTGCTTTTATTATTTTTCAAAAATTGTTTTGTACTCAATTATTGATGGCTTGCAAAATTCAACTTTCTTGTTTGACTTTTTGTTTTTCAGGATGTCATTGCGAATGCTTGGCATTGCATATTTTTTTTCCTTAAACATACATTTTTCTAAAAGAAACATCTTTTCAAATGTCAACAAAATGAAGATTGACCATCAAGGGCCATCAGCATTCTCTGATTTGGAGTGAATATTCATGGGATTGATCCCATCCTGAATAAGCATTAAGATTAATGGCTTCCTTGTCAATTATGGGCAGTTTGTAGACATCAAACACTTTATTTTCAACAGGTTGCCTTCAGAAGAGGCAAGGACCAGAAAACAGGAAAATCTCAACAAGATGATCGGAAAGGTACACGTAATAAAGGATTTGTTTATTTTAACTTTTTTGAATTTGTTAATATTCATATTTTTTTGTAAAAGTTGGCCAACAAAGTTAGTATCAGTTTGTTTAGTTTTGTTTTTGAATTACATTGCAGCAACCAGTTATGATCATTATAGCAACGTCCAGCTTTTTGGTGGAGGAAGACCCCAGACAAATGTCTGTGTAGAACCACCAGCACACCGCAAGTCAGCAGGAATACCTTCCCACATTAAGTCCTTCGCCCTGAACAGGACTCGAACCTAAGTGGTGAGAGGCTAAGCAGTCAGAGGAATTACAAATTGGCGACTATGCCATAAGCGCCCCAGTTAGTATCATTACTTTAAGCCCAAATATTACTATAGTAGTTCTAGAGATCAGTTGAGTATTTCTTTATTGTTTCTGTTTTTGTGTTTATACATGATTATTTTTAGTTTGTGTGTGTTTGATATTTGGCTTTTAAGTAAAGTAAAGTTAAGCATATCACATTTCACCTTAAACATAAATTTACTTCTTAACCAATAGTAGCTGGATGTTGCGATTAGGACCATAATTGTCTACCATATATTGTGTATCAAAGCCAAACTTGACTTTGAAACATTTGAAGTTGTATTTTTTTTTTCATTTTTTATATCACCACATATATGATAGAAAATAAAATATATAAATATCATCATATTAAGTGACCAAAAGCAGACTCAATTAGTGATGGTCAATAGGTTTATTATTTATGAAGGACTAGTTTGATATCCAACTATTCTGTAGAAAGTTATTTTTCTTTGCAGCTCCAAGGTCTCAGTACATCCATGTATCCTTGACAAAAGCGAAACTGATCAATGATGTACTGAGGATTATTATGAAAATTAAAAAAAAAAAAATAAGTCATGCCACAAATTGCTCCATGCTACTTTTGTATTTTAGCTACTTGAATCTTTAGTTTGAATTACTGAGTGTTTTTTTTTTTTATTAATGACATGCTATGATTTTTCATCAGTATTTTATGGGTTTTTTGTTTTGTTTTAACTTTCTAGCTGATTGCAGATTTGCGATTGCATATAACTTCTAAGTGTGGTTATATAACTGTATAAAACATAGTCACAATGTAGTATGCACATATGATCACTCATGAAAAATTTGAATGTTAATATAAAAGACATTGATTCATTTTAAACTAATGTTTAATATTCATTATAGGGACCCTTTAATACAGAATATTAATAATAACAGCATTTTATATAACCTTTCGTTTTAACTTTTAGCATACCACACTTACATTACAACTGAATATTTTGTTTTCCTTAACTGACTTGTCAGTCAACAGTTGCAGAAAACATCTGGGTTTGATCTTCAGTCTGGGAAGTGAGGCTTGAATCAAAAAGGTGCTTCATTAAAGGCTGGGCCATTGTCCCCTCAACATTGCAACTCCCAGAGGAACAATAAAATACATGATAAAATAATTGTCTGACATTAATATTGACACTTATACAAGAATTGACATACATTAAAACAGCATGGGTAAGGGTAAGTCATGGAATATCCATGAAAAACAAACTCAGTAATACAAACAGCAAGTCTTACATTATTAGAATTAAGTCTGAGTGTGATTACAGTTACAAGATTGCCAAGTTCAGCTTTGATCATGCACACAGTAAGTGCACAATCACAAACAGTATTTCATTAGAAGAGTAATTAGATCTCTAGTGACTATTTTCTTAAAGAATTAATTTTGACTTTAATGTCAGTAATTGTACTACATTCCAGGTCCATTTTGGTGTTGTATGTACTAATTAATTGCTTGAATTTTTCAAGAATCTTAATATATTTTGAAACTGTTTTCAGCATAATTTTTATTACGAAGATTTGCAGTTTTCTATTCTGAAATTACAAGATGACACTTAAGCATATATACCTTTTATCAAATATGTCAGCGAATTTCTGGATTGTACCTCATGTATATGCAAATGTCATGCTATTCACATGATATAACATATGAGCTGTGTAAATACCTGTATATCATATGTTTCGAGTTTCTTTAATTTATGCTTTGTAAATACTATTCTAACTGTGCCATCAAGTATCTCCAGTCAACATTTCTTTTCATATTGAAGGAAATCAAATTGTATACAGTCACATATTGAGTTTGTCTGAATGCTGAAAACTGATGTAGAATAAGTTGCACACAATCAACACACTGGTATTAAAATGTACAAAAAACACTTGTGGAATTTAACTTTGGCCCATGTTTTTGTTTTGGCCCAGAAAAGCTTGGGCTTTTGCAGTGTTGTTGTTTTTTCACTGAGCATATTTTCCCCTAGATTGTATGTTTTTCTAATGTACATGTATTGGTTTTTAGAATTGAATTATTTTTATTTTGAATGTGCAATAAGGTGATTATTATTATTTTAGAATAAAACTGAAAAATTGATATTGCGTTTGTCTTACAATAAAACATAATAAAAATAGTGTGTTTACTGTGTTTGGCTTACAAAACATATTGATCACTATGTTAAGTGAACAAAACTGTACCCCAAACAGGCAACCCTTTCAGCATGCAGTGTTTTAATCTTACAAGACTAATGTAAATATCTGGGGACAGAGTAGATGCAGAAAATGATAACACAGTTCACAATGAGATTTGTATATACATGTATTTACAATCATTAACATGGCTGACATCTTAAAACAAAGGACAATTTAAATACATGTATATACTTTTACAAAAATACAAAAAAATTACAATTCACCTCTTAAGTCTAATCACATACAGGCAGATTTTTTTTTATTAAATTCCCAGTGACCAGAAGATATTAAACAGCTACTCCAAAACTTCAGTATACCAGAGTTCAGTCAGTTCATTAAGGGAGGATCCTAGCTTCCAAAAACATTCACTAGTTAAATGTTTACATTTAGCATTTCACCTAACAATACACTTCCTCTCAAATTTGGAAAAATAATGTCTATTATTAAATTCTATATGCATCATCCATGGTTAGCAACACTACCAAATGCTAAACGTCTTCCATCTACCACATAGCAAATACCCAGGCAGAACAATAATTGCTACAGGTTCTCTCAAAGTCATACATAACTACATGTATGACTGAAATATCAGTGCCACTTACTAATGCTAATGCTAATGAAAATTCTGTATTAGTCCACATAACTAGACAGGCAGCACAAGGTTGGTCATGAGTTCCCTGACTGCAGGGAAGATGGCACAGTCGGGACTGTTGTGATATCTCTCCATGAAGCGTTTCAGCATCTGTTTAACGGCCTGCAGGTTGGGGTTAGGCAGGGTCTCACCCTTCTCTACTAGGGTGATACTGTTGTCTTGCAGGTTGTACAGTAAGGGAATGGTAATGGATTGGGGCTCATTTGGCTGTGGCAGCTGGATGTTGATACGTGTCAGCTGAATCTGTAACATTACATTTCTACTGTAGACACCATGTTACAGAACAACAAAGGAGAGCCCAAATCCATTGTTTTTTCTTCATTAGGCAAAAATGTACACAAAATTACATTGATTTGCAACTCCTTTTTGATTTGCAACTCCTTTTGGTAAATAATCCATTGTCATAAAAAATCACTGCTGAAAATTTCTTTTGTTAATCTAAGATCTGCCTTATAATTTAAAAAGAAAAAAAAGAAAGATGCCGTGTAAAAAAAAAGAGGCCAGTTTACTGGCCAAATGATTAAAAAGGTGTTTGGATTACTGATTTTGTAACCATTGCCACACCTAATATTAACAATTGTACGAAGGTAAGTTGTCCCTATTAAT
Organism: Sinonovacula constricta; assembly: GCA_007844125.1. Taxonomy (NCBI): domain Eukaryota; kingdom Metazoa; phylum Mollusca; class Bivalvia; order Cardiida; family Solecurtidae; genus Sinonovacula; species Sinonovacula constricta. Next base: position 15,709,876 of record CM017556.1, read on the forward strand.
ACCTTTAAAGAGAAAATAAAAATGTGTTGGCCATAATAAGATAATTTCTAGCTACCGAAACACTAGTTTTACTTACTATTAGTACCATCTTGGCCCGAACAACAATGGCAGGGGTACCAGCTGGAGCTATGTGAGCATATGTGGGTGGGATGGTGAGTAACAGCTGAACTGACCACTTCATGGTGCGCTCCTGGTTAGCCATCTGTTATATAAGTTGATAAATTTAATAAAAGGTCTATTTTATCATTCTTTTTATCATAATAAATCTGTTTTTAGTTAGCAGTAATCTGGAAAGTTACATCACCTGACAGTATGAGGTAAAAGGAAGCGTATGCGTATATCTTAGTAAATAAATTATAGCAAAGTATGTAGCAAAGAATATTTCCTTCTCACAAAACACAACAATGTTAAAAATCAAATACATAAATCTAAGCTAAAATGCCAAGAAAAGGTGTTTTTTTTTCTCTTTTTCTTTCTTAAATATTTTATAGATATGTTATTAATAAGACAGAACAGCAACAGAACTTGACTGTGCAAGGTATTGGACAGTCATATGACATCATATTTGTGGCAAAACTCCTCCCCGTATTTTGAAATTTCCTATTTATGCCTATCTCAAGTGCTCAGAAGCAGTATTACAAAACAAAATGCAACGTTCTTTAGAGTAAAGTCATCTATTCAATGTGTGCTTTAGCCTACACCAAATGATTAAATCAATGTAAACCGACTTGACCCAGGGTTATTAGTATCATAAGTTTGTAACATGATTCGAAGATTGCCAATGATGTATAAGCCCTTATGCTTTTTTTTCGTAATAATCCAAACTAACTCTTGTCTTTCTACATCTACACCTTCCAAAGATGCTTAAACATATTCTACACAGCAAATCTTGGGCAAATATGGACCTATACTATTTGCTTAGGTCTGATCAATATGTGATTTTAAAACCTTAAAACAACACCTCGAAACATAAAATGGTTGTATACACTTGCCAGTTCTAGCCTCATAATCTGAATACAATCCTTAAGTATTCTTATAGGGGCCTGTAGCAGACGACCAAATGCTGTGATGGAGTTGGACTTGTATGGAGGACAGGCAACCTGGAATTATTGGTTAATAACTGGGATTACTAATTGGTAAAAAAAATTATACAGTAAATAACAGGAGCTCAAAACACATACATATAAAAGATTCTGATTTTGTGTTAAAATGCAAGATAAAAGAACAAAGACTAATCAAGTTTAATAATTTACACACATTTGGAATGCTTAAGCAGGGAATGTTAGAATAATTAATATGTAAATAAGCAATTCTTTTGGGTAAATTTTTTTTAATTCAAACCTTCACTGTCTTCAGGAAATTTAAGACCAACGACGCTTACACATCTTTACAAAGAAAAACAATTGTAAACGAAGAGTTACTAAGGTGCTTAAATAAAATCGAGCTGCAAAAGAGATTTTCTTTTCAAAAATACTATCAAGTATCTTTAAACATGTATCAATACAATTCTACTTTCATCAACAAACTCACCTTTAAGTCAAAATATCTCTCAAATATCTGAATTTCCTCTGGGGTCCACTGATCTTTGTATTCTGAAAATAAGTATTCAGGCATATAAAAACATAATTAAAGTGGCTTTTTTCAGTAAGCCTTCACAGTAGAATATTGTTTTTGTTAGCACCAAAAAACAGAAGCATAATAAAAGAATTAATGATGGAACAAGGGAATCAGCAATAAAGATGGTAGTGATGATAAACAACATAAAAACCATGATGATGACAATTATCTTTAAATATCTAGGTTTATGTAAAAAAAAATTATGCAACATGCAGACCATACTGCATTGCTGCTGTATCTTCATTACTATGTAGCAATGATGACTAAGTAAAGCATTTGCCAGGAGAATTCTATGATATATTCACTTCTTCTCACAGATGCTGTGATCAGTAGACCCTACCTGGTTGTGGCTGTATCTTCATATGTAGAGACTGGAGAGTGGAGGTGTTCAATGAGACCTTGAACTGCAGAGTTTCAGCCTTGAAGAGGTTCACACCTGGCTCAGCAGCAGGCAGGCTTGTTAACTGCAATAACGATAATACAATCAATATGTGTTTGGCTAACCTATTTAAATTCTCTTAAATTTATACAGGTTTATAAATTAGATATTATTTCTTTCTCATTATGAATTAAAACTTATGGCACCAAAATGTTTAAAATAATTTAGTGAGAGTTAAAATAAATGTTTTAAATATACATGTAGAAGAAATATGTTTAAATCCTAGAATCTCAATTTATTCCAATTTAAAAACTAACACAACTTAAAAGTGAAGATAAGTAAATAGAGACAAACTTTCAACAAACATCAAATTACAATTCGAAAGGTAAGCAGATTAGCCTTACATTTTTTTCTTGGGTGATGATGCGTGCAATGTGGCGACGTATAAATTTACAGCCAAGGAATCGTTCCAGTGGTGACAGAGGGATGTGGTAGGGCAACTGTTGTAGTGGTGTCTGCTTGAGGAGATTGTCAAAGGCTTCATGGGACAACAGGGTCGGGGTGGAGGCTGCCCAGGACCGCTGGGGAAGGATCCTTGATGGAGGACTCATCACTGAAATACAACAATTCTGTACACAACATCCCTCAAAAGAAATGAAACAATACCTCTACAACAAGCTTGTTTTTGTGCCATAATAGACAGGTCACATAGACACCAAATATGGTCAAAATAGAATTTAAGATGTTAATGATGAAAAAAGATAAAATATTTTTTGTAGAAATGATGCATCACAGATTATCTTAGAACCACCTGATATAAAGTTTTTTTATTCACAGCATATGACAGTAAATACAAAGTTTAAACTTTACAGCAAAAGCTGCCAATCAAACAATCACTGTATGAGACAGTCTCCAACCAGCACAAAACAATAGATTTTTGTAATTTTATAATTTTAGGTGAAACACAATGCAAACTTACACAAATCAAATGTTTATGCATATATTATTATAAAAGGTAAAGGTCTGGTTTACAGTCTACTACTATGTTAATGCATATTCAGCATATATCACAGTGTTAACCGCTTTACATTGCGTTATTATGCTTCAACTGTTTAATCAGGATGCACAATATGTAATTTTATGCAAAAATGCAGGTCAAATAAAAAAAAAAAAAACTTCTCAACTGCACATAAACACAACAATGTAATCCTATGGCACTTGAAACTTGCTATGTGTTACGTAATCAGCATCAGCTGATAGTGACCTGCACTCTTACTCTAAACTGGTTACTGGATTAACAACGAGTTATGGCTCCTAACCGTCTTGATACTTGTCCACCACATCGAAATGAAAGTTTTCTAATTTGAGCAGGATCAGTGATCTAACACAGTGAAAAAAGGCTTTACAATTTATCTCTAACAGCTGTCAGTGTATAAAATTTACATGATTAGTTCATGCTTTTTTCTTTTTCAAAGTAGTGAACACCATTGCTCACAACTGTCATTTACCTGACTGGGAATAAAACTTAACATGCTCTGAGGTTAGTTAGTTTTTTTTTTTATTGGGTTTATCATCCCACAAACAGTATTTCAGTTATCTGGAGACGGTGACCACTTGAAGCCGATATAGTGCTGCCATCACTGTAAATAGCATTCAGTGAACACCTGGCATGATACCACACCCAGTCACAATATCCTGACACCTGGTCAGCCAGTCAGGGATCAACTCTTATATTTGCTAGCATGTTAGCAAGGGAGCTATACAACTACCATTATTTATGACTTTCGTATGTCGTGGCCTGGGTTTGAACCCGGGGCCTCCTGTACTTGGAGCCAATGCTATACCAATTGCGCTAGCAGGTCCAGTGTTCTGAGGCTAGACAGGTAATACATTACATTAAAGTTGTTGATTGTAACAACTGCTGCTTCAAGCCTCTACATACACCTTTCAAGTAATATGACAACTGTAACAACTCTGTATTAAGTATTTTCTACAGTATATATACACAATATTCATAAAATAACTACATGGTCTGTAGTTAAAATGTTTAAAAACATAGAGTGCCAACTCACCCTGTGTCTGTGGTGCCGGAGAGTGCAGGGAGGGTATCCCAGGTGAGGCCGCCATGCCGTGTCGTGAAACTGGGGAGGGTCCCTGGACTGATGGAGAGTTGGGCCAATTACGTTGGCCGGGGGACGGCATGGCAAGGCTGGTGTTGGGATATGGAGAGCCGCTTTCTCCCATACCTGCCAACCGAGATGTATTTCAATGTTAAACATAAGCCAGACAGTGGTTAGTGGAATTGTTGATAGTGTGAAAATAAATACAAAAAAATAACAGGTTTGCTCCTAATTCATGCCATATTTTTGTGGACCCTTTTAACAACTTCAAGCTATGGCTCTGCAATTTAAGTCTAAACTGTATAAATAGAACTTTTTATTTTATCCCATAAGAAGAACACTTAATGAACATCAACAAAATACATACTTTGCTTATTCTTTTATTAATAAAGAAAGATATTACCGGGTAGCCATTGAAACTAAAATGGTGATACACACTAGCGGAAAAAAGAAACTGTCCATGGGTATTATATGCTATAACTTAGGAGGTATATAAAAAATTGCCAAAATTTTCAACAGGTTTCATCTTTATTTAACACCAGCTCAATTGATATGCTTATTGCATCAGCAGCATCTTGGATAGAGACCAATTTTCATATACATTCGCTAAACAAAAGTCATTTCATCAATAATGAGTACCGGTATGTCCACGAACATTTTACAAATGCACAGTTTTTTCTTTCTGCTACCATATAATAAAAGCAATAATTTCCTTAATTTCAAATTTATCTATTCTCAGTTATAAATAACTTTGTGGGGTGATCAAATAAAGACACAGAACTCCATGTGAACACCTTGTACATTTGGTTGAAAAATATGTTTATAGTATATTTAATATAAAACGTTATCTATTTTTATTGCTCACCTTGAGGGCTTATAAATGAACCAGCTGGGGACTGCATGTGTATACCCATGGAGCTGGGAGAAGGGGCTGGCACATAGGAGCCAGGGGATGGGACATGGAGCTGGGGGTTTCCAGGGGAACCAACCGCTAGGAATGTCCCTGGCGATGGGGTACCGATAAATGTGGATGGTGATGGAGCAATCTGTGTTAGAAGAAAATACTTATATATTGTAAAATAACTAGATGAAGCAAAGAGAATTAAAACAAATAAAGAGCTTTGTTCAAATGAAACACACTTAACATAACAAAGGTAAAATTGTCAATATATATCAACTGGTTGTGTATCTGAGATATAAGACAATGAATGTAGAAAACCGGCAATTACATGAAGCAAAATTTGTTTCCGATACATTTTTGGATGAACTTGAAATTAAGAACTTAAACATAAATTAAATAGAACTTAAATAAAATTGGTAACTGCCTCATTCTGAATAATGGTCAATATTTTAATTGCATTTAAATAGAACTGCTTGCAGAGTGTGAACACATAGAGACTGGTTACAAAGACTGACAAAACAAAATGTCCTTACATCAGTTCTCTGCCTGGATCCAGGTGAGCCTGATGATTGGAGACCCTGTGAGATGTTGAACACGTCCACATTGTCCATCCCAACAGGTGACGGAGGGTTGTCATCCTCTGTGGTGGATCTCCGACGAACATTGCTGCCAGTCACAGACTCATCCACAAACATACCCAGGAAGGCCTGCAGGAATAATTGACATATAATGTAGCATGTTTCTCAAATGTGTTTTATGATCTAGGAGGGAGGACAATGTAAAACATCAAACCCACAATGTAATATATAATAAACAATTAAGTAACAACATTTTTCTTAATATATGTCCTGTGCCTTTTCAAATGTTGGTATATATTGCAAGGTTCATAGGACTTTTGTCATATATTCTTACTTATGATTACAATGTTATGTGTGCAGTGTGGCAGTCATAAAAAATCCTTGCACGTAATCTATGTTGTCATTTAAATTCATCCTATAAGGGTTGTTACGTGTATTTCCTTGGATGGACATTGGACTTTGGTTCCTCAATTCCATCTCCACATGAACAAGATACTACAACCATTTAGTTTTCTCTGGTCATTTTTTTCTTAATTTAACAAGTTATTTTCATTTATAATGAACACTTTATGTGTAATTCTGCTAATCGAAATAATACCTCTGTCTCTCTTTAAAATACTATGTGGGCATTATTTTTCAATGATGTCACTACTTTCGTCTTAACTTATCAAAGAAAAAGATCAGCGCTTGGACTTTTTTATTAAAAAATAGTCGGTTTTCTTCATTGCTTGCATTTGAGAAAACCACCAGGAAGTGCGAGGTTAAAGCTCTGTAAAACCAGTTTATGCACCCCAGTTGGTCCATATTGCCGATTGACAGTTCCAAGGCGCTAACTGTCGGGTTTGCTCTTTTTGTTAAATGACTCATCACAGATTTTTTTTTATTTTTGCATTTGGCTTACATGGGAATACCTCTGACCTTTGCCTTTTAAAATGTTGGTTTATGTTGCAATACTCATAGAACTTTGTCTTACATTCTTTTTAATAATAATGATTGTGCTGCATAAAAGGAGACAATGATAACAAAAATAACCATTTAAAACACTGACTTCTATGACTGTACCAGTCAAAGCATTGCCATAACTCAAGTCCATGGTGCATAAGTTAATGCATCCATACTACAAACATAATGTCACAATTTCAAACCTACAATGTCTAGTGACAGAAGCATATGATGCACATGTTAATAATACAGACTATGTGTTTTTTCCATAAATAAAGTCAATCCCCAAATGACTCTGAACCTACAATTCTTGTATACATACATGCATATACAACAAGAATTACCATTGTAGAAAAGGAATATTCCTCAGATACTGCTTGGCAACAGTAACTAGTCAATATAACAATGAACCATTACTTAAGTCAAAACAAGTCGGCCATGACATGCCAACCATTACCCAACATGACTTGCTACTAACTTGTCCTGTAGTATTCAAAATCAAGCAAAATCTCATCTAAAGATGGACAGACTGTTTGACGGCTGGACGTGACTCCATTATAGCCTTCTATTTACAGACAGGAAGTATAATGTCACATGTGTGAGACATAACAATGACATGTAAAGGCTTATATCATGGAAATGTAAAGGCTTACCTTCAGCATGGGTATTGGGGAGAAGCCTTCCATTACTTTGCTGGTATCAAACAGACTATAGGCCCCATCTCTAACAGCAACTACCTTGTTACTACGGAAGTGGACATCAATGCAGTAGCTGTGATGTTGTTAAAGAAAACTAAATGAAAATAAAATACATGAGCAAAATTGGAAAAATGGCACACTGAAAGATTTTGTTGATTACCCCTTGAAATATGTACTCTATGAATTCCCATTTGTCATTTTTTGGTTTATTTTATTTATTTATTGGGTTTATTGTCCCACCAACAGTATTCCAGTTATCTGAAAATGGTGTCCATTTTAAGCAGATATAGTGCTGCCTTGAATGTATATATCATGCCATGAACACCTGGCAAGATACCACCCCAGTCACATTATCCTGACACCCCGCCAACCAGTCGTGGAACTACCCTTATATCTGCTTGAGCATAAGCAAATGAGCTATACCACAACCATTTTTAATGACTTAAGTATATCGTGGCCTGGGATTGAACTCTAGCCTCCCACACTTTATTTTTAAAATAAAATGTAGATAAGCTATGCTTATAAATTTTCTTGGTTTGTTTCATAAGTTACCATTAACAAGTCAGTCTTTTAAGACCACAATACTTTAAGTGATCATATCTATCTAACATGGAATTCACTTATTAATCATTTCATAAATATATTGAGTGATATGCAGTAAGAAAAGTACAAGAACATGAATTGTTGCCCTCACTTTACCCTGTATTGAACAATGTTCAAACATTCTACACTTAAATTTATAAAATATTAAGTAGAATTAAATATACTCCAGTGTTGTATTTGAAAGGATACTTGTTCCTAAATGAGATTCTGACATGTGTCGACGACTGAGGCATTATGGTGAACTGCTGTACCGACTGTTTCGGGGACTGGAGAAGATAAGAAAATACCAGTTTATTAAATATATAGATAAATCATATATTAAAAACAACAACAATTACATTTGAAAGAGTTTTTTAAAGAGTTTCAGTTTAATGAAGACACTATCCCAGTGAAGAGTTAAAAACGGTTAACCAAACTAAATTTTAATTTCATAAAATTTATTAATATTTTATACAACTAATGATGGCTATAAATTCTTTTTATGATGTCGATTATTGAGATATTATATACATTTTGATTTTCTTCCTTAATTATTTGGCATGAATGAGAATAAGCTGAGTAGTGAGTTCTTACTGTTCCTACACCCAGTATGACTGCAGACGACAGTTTGTGAAGGGAGTTCATAGGGGACCATGTCTCATGAAGTACCTGTATCAGATAAAACAGCAAGAAATGTACAACTCTTTTTATAGAGGCAAAAGAAAATAACAATCTGAATTTCAGCCTTTGGCATTTTTAAGACTTAATATACAAATAATAGGTCAGTTTTAAGTGTTTGCTTGCTCAATATAGAATACTTCACTAACTAACAAATGGAAATCATCACAAAACAACTTGGTAGATAAGATTTTAAAAATTAGTCATGATCTGGTTTTAAGGTTAGATTTTAATCAAAATCAAAGGCTGAAACAGCCAGAGCGTTGCGCAATAGAACTACTTAAACTGGTGTTAAAAGCTGAGCATGACTAATAAAGCAGACCTAAGTAAAAAAAACCTGTACTTCTGTACCTGTAATCTGAAATCTAAGGATGTGGGTTGGTGTATGTTTACCTAAGTTCTAGATAAAATCTTACATTTTAAATGTTTCAAAAAACTTGCAAATGGAATAAAGGTAAGTAACATAGATCAAAAACATATGTTTTTCCTAGCATCATAACATAATAGTTACTGTATACCTGTTTTCTAAGATCACAAACAGAATTAAAGATTCTGGCTTCTGCTTTCATATTCATTTACATTCCATTAAGTTATCATTAATGAACTGGCATTCACAATTTAATAAAAAACAACAACTGTAAGACTAAGAAGAACTTAAATACATTGTGATTCCTATTAAAATAAATGACCAAGATTTGGTGCAGAAAGGTTTCCATTGAGGATTAAATATTATTATTTCGAGATTTTCAAATGCATGTTTACACTTTCATAAAGTGGTAATGAAACATGCGGGAACGAAATTGCTGTTCATTTGACATATGCCAAGGGGGAAAATTGATGACCCACCTGACTTTTTGGCTGCATAAGTGTTTGTTCAGTTAAGCTGTTTTTAGCCTCCACTTTCTTTTTGTGAAATGCATCAATATTTTCATACTGACAACATGTAATTTCAATAAATGCCAACAATTACAAACAACTTCATTATTTAAACACAATTGACCATTTCCTCTTTTTGTGAACACTAGCAATCACTAATGACACAATCAATGTTCAATTGTTTAAGGTGTTAAAGATTCCTCAGTAAACCACACACACCTAAAGATTAAACTGAATATTTTACATTTCCAGCCTGCTTTAGAATCGTCAAAATGGCTGCCTATTTTCCTGTGCTTTTTGTGTTAATGTCAGCCTTAATAATTTTCTCGCAATAATTTATAAGCAGATGATTCCATTATTGAGTACTGAGTTTTATTATTCTTGCTTGAACCTGTGTTCTCAAGAGTTTTGTTCTTAAACCATTTACACTATTACTATGCTAGGGAATTTCAACAGGCACAAAGCCTAACTTTAATAAAGAAGATATATTGCTATATGCTTTCCAGCATACATCTGCTGCAACACCTACCGACCGTAATATATATTAGGTCTATTCCTTCCTAAAAGCCATTCATTCATTAATGTTACTGCCTTCTTCTGTTTTGAAATAATGTAAACTTTAAGCATAAGTTTCATTTGTACATCATTTTTGCAATAACAGCAAAATCACCATCATTTACTTTGAAAAGGTTATAAATATAAGAAACAACAATTATTCTTGCAGCTATGTCACCAATTAATCCGCCTACAAACTACTTCTTGATGCTGCATTGTTCAGAGCAGAAAGTAAACACAGCGTGATCCCTATATGCCGTCGAGCTTTGAGGCCATAATAAAAATTAATGGCCATTTGTCAACTACCTTTTATTACCAAAGATATCCCAACATCCTTAAAACAATACCTGATTGCCATAAAATGTTAAAAATTTAAGTAAAATATGAATCAGCACTCATTTCATTAACAAGTTAGTTCTAAAATATGTATGAATATAAAACCATACCACAATACATGTGTAATTAAAAGTATAAGAAACCTACTAAAACCTTTTTGCTGCAATTTAATGTATTTTCATGTATTAAACATTACAATTAAAAAGTTAAGCAAGCCATGTCTTAAGTTAGTACCAAGACATAACATAAAGGAGACATAGGGATATGATTTGATTAAAACATTCTTAAATTTAGAAACATGTAATTAATTAACTTCGTTATCGTTTATTACAATACATAAAATCACAGAGAAAAATTATGTCGCCAAATGCAGTAGCAGTTACAGCTTGTCATACCTGGACCAGGTAAGCAAGTGACCTAGACTTGTTGAGGTCATGTTGTAGCTGTGTTGTCATGGGAACATGGGGGTTGATGGAGTTGGAAGGTCCAGTTGTACCAAAACTAAGCACAAACTCATTCTGGTCACATCGCCATTGTACCTGTACCTTGAACATTGAACAAGACACTGGTTAAATACTTTTATAAAAGTTATAAGAAACAACTTGACAGTTTGTGCAGAGATCTTATTCTTTACAAACACTATTTCAAACTATGTCAGCCCACAGAGGACATAGCCTTCAATTTAAAAAAAAGTAAACATGCTTATGTTACCATGAGTGCAAGATCATAAATAAATCCCAAATGATCTGTTGTCAACAGAGCTGTATGTATTTGGTGGATTTGACTGTTATTAACTCAAGATTATTAAGAATCCAACATTCAGTGCTCAACCAGAGCTCTAATGATAGTAGTCAACCCCCTGCACAGATGCTTATTATGATTTAGTGATCTATCCTTTTCTGAAATCCCTGTTCTAAATCATGTAATGCAGATTATTTAAAAGGAGATTAAGTATAGAAACTTTCATTGGTGAAATAGGCATAAAAGGTGTTGTTTTTGTTTGACATGATTTAGCATTTTTAGGGTGGGGGAATGATTTCAAATATTCCCAGGTACAAACACAAAATACCAAATGTTTACATATTTTAAATTTTCTGCCATAACCAGATGCCAACATATGTTAACATTTCTAAAATTATCAATACATATACGTACCATGTGACATTGGTTGGAGCCATAATGTATTATCAACTTCTTAAAGTTGTAGGATTTGACCTCAATAATGTTGTTGAGACCTGACTGAGGATCTAAAATACAAATGCATGTACTGTCAAGACATTTAGTAAAACTACATAACACAACCAACTAGCCTGATAATTATGAGTTTATCTGGCTTGGACAAACAGTGAAGCTCCGGATCAGCCAACAACCGCTGGGAGCTGACCAGAAGTTGCACAAATTGCTGCAAAGTTTTAATACATACATTGCATTACCTAAGCAAGTAATTAATCAAATATCTAATAGACTGTGTGTGACAAATAAATGGGAATAAAGTATGTGACAAATAACTAAGAACTGAGTATGGGTAAAAAATAACTGAGAATTAATTATGGGTAAAAATAAATTAAGCTACATAAGTATTAATAAAGAACATAAGTTATTTAAGTTGCCGGCTAAATTTTAATATTGCTCCCACTATTTACTCTTATAAGATACAAGATCTTTCATGATTGACTGAGGCACACAGTCCTTTGCATACAGCCAGGACAAATGGGATTGTGTTAAGACTGTGGTTCCTGGAAAATGTGTAGTTACATGTTAATGGCATACTTTCAGGTTATAGGAAACAAACTTTATTTTTTCTTCAAAGATATCATACCAACATGATTTCTAAGATCAGATATAACTAGAAATATGTCAACATTACATCAAATATCACATGCAACATTATCATAAGTGATCATTCCACCAATGGGTACTGACCACAATAGAACTTGATCTACCTTTAATTTTCCATACCTATATTTCAATACCAATATTCCAATTAAATTGTTCAAAAGTTATTGATCAGAAATGAAAAATGCATTGATGCAGGCACAAATGCTGGGATGGACAGACAGGTCTAACTCTTAATGTCCCTTATCCAATCAAAGAATTGTAGGGGTATTAAACACATTTGCACCACCAACCATTATAGACATCTGCAAAATGTCTGACAATGGAGAAGAGTTGACACATGGCATTCCACTCATCAAGAAGTCTGTTGACTATCTTGGTGTATGTATCAGAGATGAGGTCGTGGGAAAAGATGACTCGCTGGGTGGGCCCCCCTTCACGAGGGGTGCTGGACTTGAGAGGCCCTGAGGTCAACAGGAACTGAAACAAATAAAATGGTACCATTGAAGGGTTATATAAAGCTACCATAAACTTGTAAGTTTTATAACATTAAGCATGCGCAGTTCACTTTATAAACATTTCTAGTGTTAAAATGTAAATTACTACTGATAGAGCACTGTTACATGTACAGACATTAAAGGAAATATTTATGGAAAATGCGGATGTACCAATCTGGACCATAATGGCGAGTATAATACTTTGATGTTTACAGATTTTGTAAGAAGTTTTTACTTATGTTATGAGTCATAAAGATGGAGAAAAAAATCCTGTTTACAGATCTCGCAAGAAGATGCTGCAAATAATACATTTTTAAAACATACCATTCAGTCTTTGATCATGCAAGTTAGTTTGGTCTTAAAAGCAGCTCCAAAAATTCATCTAAGCAGTTTATCTATACATGCATGGTTCCAAAAGAATGTCACAAGACAGCTTTATAGGAGGTAAAGCTGAAACAAATTGGTGTTTGACAAGGAATAAAAAATGGCTTGGTTAAAGGAAAAGGGCTTTAATGAAAATAAAATCGCCATACCTCAACTTGCCAGGATCTCTGAGGCTTTGTTATGATGCGAACTTTACACGACAGCAGGGTTCGTCTGAAGGCATTACAGTCATCTGTGCTGCAGCCTTTCGTGTCTGGGAAACTAAACAGATCATGTACAAGGTGTGTATCATCTCAAATTGATCATCTTATAAATTGACAATTAAGTTAGAGGTAGCCTAAAGGATGCCAGGGAGGGTGAAAAAACCATCAAAATTATTGTAATGTATGTTTTAAAGGACACCGTCTGCAAAATTTAAACTGAATTTAATCACCAGTTCTAGATTTATTGATATGTTTCTTATCAAAACCAAGGACAATTAACAGTCTATTATCCTTTTTGATTGTATAATGCAATATCCTCCATATTAAAATATTTTAATATTGAGTAACATTTAGAAACAAATGCGAACATATGGTTATTTTTTCTACGAAGCGTTTCTGCTTTAAACATCACTGAGCTCTTTTTTTATTGAAAGGCATGTTTCAAAGTTTTCCTCATAACTAAAAAACATGATGAAAAATGTCAGCAATTGTAAACCAAAATTTATCGGTATCATACTGACACAAAAACTAATCATTCTAACATGAAAACAAAACATACATGGCTAATAAAAAGATTCTCATTTTTAAAAGATTTTCAAAGTGTAAGTTGTACATTAAGTTCAGTCAGAGCATTTTAATCCCAGAACTGATCTCCCTATGTTTTAGAATATATAACATGCATCTGATACATAGGTATTACTTACTGTACGACATCCATCACATAGCTCATTGCCTCTCTATCTGTTTGTACACTGGTGTGCAGGATACCATTCTCCTTCAACTGAAACATCACATGGTCAATGGTATTACACATATTTATACATTCATAAATAACTACCATATGTCAGAATATTAGTTTATTGGGATTATTGTCCGATAAATAGTATTGCAGTTTTCCAAGGTAGGTACTTTCAGAATAAGGGTATTTCATTTTATATTGCAATTATTATTAAAATAATGTTGAAATTTGTGGCTTTCCATAGTGTGTGCAAGTAAAAGTGTTAGAGCATGTGTTTCCAATGAGTATGTTTTAGATACATAAAAACTGCCATTATATTTCTAACTGTATTTTTGTTAACAAAACAAAAAGGAACCATCTATAAAACGGGCGCGAAGGTCTGTTATGTAGTATGCACAGTATGTTTTATACTACTTATATTTTGTTTGGATACTCTTAACGAAGCATAAATTGTGAAGCTTAGAAATGTTTCAACAATTTTGCCTCATGCTACAATTTGCCATTTAAATCCATAACAAAAGAAAAAAAATACCTCTTCCCCCAAGAAGACGAATGGCAGTCTCTCTTCGCAAGTTGAGATGATATGTACTAGATCTGGCACAAAATATGGTGACGTTTTTGACTTCTTTGTGGAGGGTTCCAAATACTCTCCCAACAGCAACTTCCTCTTGCGATTGAATGTCTCTAGTTTAGACTCCTCCTCCTCATCTGAAAAGGACAGATTTTCAACGCTTTAAGAGTTTTGTAAACAACCTACTTCTTTGTTTATTTTAACATTATAATTTGTGTGCCACACTTGACTACTTCAAACATGGAGAGTAAACAACAAATTCTAACTTACTTAAAAATAAATGTCTTATCTAGCTCAAGAAAATTGTCATCTTTACAATTTTGTCACAAAACAACCTTCTGACGATGTTTTATTAATAATATGAAGAAGGTACTGTTGAATTTATGTTGATGAATTGTACAAGTAAATTACAAATATCCCTAGAAGGTCTCTGCTTTCTTAGACCACTCTCAGTCAATGTATATGTCACTGTGAAATTTGAATATAATATTTCATAATTTTTAAATTTGTCCTACGAAATATACATAGTATACATTTTCTCATTTTGTTGGCCTGTGACATGCAATGTTGATGCCAAAATAAATCTAATCTGCCTTTCTAATATATCTATCTTTGTGCAAGTCCACCATTATCTAAGAACATTCATCAATGACAATCAAAATTCTAATATCAACGATTAATCCAAAGATTGCTGAATATGTTCCTACTGTAGACAGTGGTGTAAGGTCCATGTGTGAAGGCATAAGTGTCTATGGAAAGCAGTTTGCCAGCTCGCAGATAGGGTTTCTGACTGTCCTCTCCCAGCTCAGCATCAGCCCCCTCTGCAGCACATGGCATAGTCTCCAGCAGATGGTGCTTGATGTCCACAAAGCGGGGTGCTTTCTCCTCTAGGGATACCACCTGTAATAGAAATAACCTTTGTACTGGTTCAGAATGATCAGTTAGTTTTTATATTGCTACATGAATTTAATAAAAATACAAAATATAACTTATTTGCAAACAACTACATGAAAAGTAAACAAATTTACCAGAAACTGACAGTCTTCTATCTACTCTATTTGCATAATCCTGATCAATTCGTCTTAAGGATTTTAAGAGTTTGTACAGTAACATTTAATTAGTATCTTATAATCAATTATTGATGCATTTCTTATTCTATCATATCCTACAGTTGATGACTTTGTGTCTGTTTAAATTAACAGTTGTAATGATACTGACCACATAGTAGTTAGGCTGTTTGGGCACTGCCACGTACAATCTTAGCTTGGGTAGGGCATCCAGTGGGTGTTCAGAGTCCAGGTTGATGATTGGCAGCTGTCGTTTAGTGGCAGAGTGTAAACACTGGACTGACCTCTCACACCGGAGCAATGTCAGCTGTAGTCTGTAATAAACAGCGACTTACATACTTCTTTTACATATGTGTCTTTACTAAAGAAATCATTAAACTTTATTTCAATTCAGGGATAAAACTTCTTCAATATGAAATACCCCCTAATCCCTTCTATCACAACATTTTGGGTAACTGGCTGCTGATTTTGTGAAAAAAGATAAAGCATGTGTTTACCATGGCCAGAGAGTGATTATAAGCTGTGTATTGAGAGACATTCTCACTTTCACTAAGAACAATATAGTGTGTGGTTAAACAACAATACTAGAAAATGTTAATTGGCACAACTTTAAAAGAGTAAACAGTCAATGAAAAAGAATGATAAGGAAAAAATGTGAAGAAGTACAAAAATAAATGCTTGTTTTTGTTTTATTTTGTGACATTTGCAAGGCAATCTACTACTTTACGAAGGGCACCTTGAAGTCTTTGTATCTGCATGATTTATACTAGTTTGGCTTAAACATTTATGCTTATACCTTGAAGAACAACATTTATTTAAATGCCAACCTATCACTGGATCCTGCTTACAGATGGTTTTCTGTATCATTGTTGAGATGAAAAAGTCATCTTGAGACCAAGTGGATAAAAACACTAAGAGGAAAATTGTTTATGCAAGCAGGGCCAGGTATTGGTTAATGTTGTTTTCTGTTATATTTGCATGACAGTAGTGTCAAAAAACAACAATTAAATATCATGAATTGTACTAGGCAGGGGTGCAAATGGAAATCTGAAGTTTTAACCTTTTAAATAAATAGGTTTAAACTAAATGAAAATCTTAAGACATGATTCATCAAATAAAAAATATTTTTAATCCAATTTAACAAATCCATAACCCACCTATTACCAAGAGTGTACAAACCAACAATAACCACAATCAAGAAAAGTGATGGACTGATGCTAGAGTGGCCAGCCTATCAAAACGATCAGTAACTTTGCAAGTGACCACATTACACATGGACATGTTCAGGTTATTTTCACCAATTGTGTTGTTCACCAGAAGTATTACTACTACAAATACAGAAGCTTTACATACCTAAGAGAGACAATGTGCTTCTGTAAGGCTTTCTTGTCTCCATTGAGAGTTTCTTCTATCTCCTGCAGTACATGCAGGTCTGAAACATACAAGACATAGATACATTAATGAGGTTATCCTCTATCTCCTGCAGTACATGCAGGTCTAAAACATACACCACATAGATACATTAATGAGGTTATCCTCTATCTCCTGCAGTACATGCAGGTCTGAAACATACACCACATAGATACATTAATGAGGGTATCCTCTATCTCCTGCAGTACATGCATGTCTGTGTTGTATGTTTTGTTGGCAAAGTAGATTAAAATTTATTTCTTATAAATCTTTCATATGTTTATAGATTAAGTATTGTAGAATAACATTCAACAACCACCAACTAAGACCTTTAATAAATGCTGAGTACAAGTGCAAGAAATAACTGATGTCAAATGCCTGATATAATAATGTTGTAAAACTGAGTCCTTGCAATGACTGGCTATACAACCAACAGCTGTTCTTATATCCAGCATTAAAGCCCATGTAACTATTGTAATGGTAAGCACCTACATACCCAGTGTAGGTAGAGAGGCCAGGTAGGTGCCCTTCTGTGAATCTACAGTGATGCGGAGTTCCTCTGAAGCCATGCAGGGGTACACAATGGGGATGTGAAGGGCCAGAGGCAGGTCTCGTATCTCACCTTCAAGTCAAAGCCACAACAAAGTTACATTTTAAACATCATAAATAATCTTTCAGACAACTGGATATATATAGAATGGTACACTTGAAATAGATATAAGCCTGCTTATTGAACACCCGACACCTTTGTGATTGCATGATAAAAACACCTGGCATGATTATGTGCCATTATCCTGCTAACCCTAGCATGACCAGTCAGGCTTCTTTACCAGCTTTCTACTGAATAACACCTGGAGGATAGCATAATGATTGAAGCATTATTTTTGTTACATTAGTTTGACTGATTTTTAAGGCAAAAGAGTTAATGTCATTCAGTCCAATCTAACAATATTTTTTTCTTTCTACCTTTCACATCTAGTTGAAATTTTGCAGTAATAAATAAAGTGAGCATAGTTATGTTTTCTTTAGTCATTTAGTAAAAATCTAATTTTTATGTCTACATACAATACACAGGGTAAAAATGACACAAATTACGATAATGACATATTCATAAAAATAAACATTTACTTACATTTGCCCTCTATATATCTTTGCAATGAATATGACAGCTCCTACAGAAAAAGTTAAAGTATATAGACATCAGTGAAACCTATATAAGTGTATATCATTAGTGCAACAGGTTTAGTTTACAATCTAGACTGTCTGTTCATTCAAGAAAAAAAACATTAAAAAAAAATAATAATAAAAAGATTTCGATCATTTAGACTATACAAAAGAAATATTTTCTCTTTAAGGATTTTAAACAATTGTTCAGTCATCAAGTAAATGTGTTTTCTCAAAACAGATACATTGTGATAGCATTATGCTGTGAATAATGAGTGAATAAAAAGTTAAGTAATGAATGAAAAAATAATAACAATAAATGAAAAAGATAAATCATAAATTTTCAGATAAATCAGCATGCAAAGATAATTTATAAATAAACAAGATAATTAATTATTAAAACTAAATAAATGAACGAAAGGTAATTAATCATTGAAATGACAAGATATGTAACATATGCCAAGTTTATTAAAGCTACCTTGAGTTTTGCCTTGGTTCTGACTTCTACAGTCTGCATGAGTATCTTTTCTATCGAGAGATGGTCACTGGTGATGGTGAGGCCGACACTGCGACACTCATCCGGCATCATGGTAGGTGTGTGGGAGATGCACAGCTGCTTTGCGTTATCTTCCTCATTCACATGTACGCTTAGCTTGTAGACTGCAGCGATTAATGTACAGTTGAAAAGGCTAAGAGCAAATAGTTACAGCTTGTTTCTTTAGAGATAATATCTTCACCTGCCATTTTTGCCATTTAACTTGCAAGCATAAGATATTGTTATTTCTGCTGATTGTTAAACCAAGATCACTTTAAAATATGTTTTCCTTGTCTTCTTAGACAAAACAAAGCAATTTATCATGTGACTGGCCAATATATTATTCAATATAATTGGAGCAGAATTACAACTAGACTGTGAATACGTTAAAAAAAAAAACACAATCAAATTCGACAAACTGTTTTGCAGCACAGTACACATAATTTTCAGTTTGTCCTCTGCAAACTTCTAAGCTACATGTGCAGTACCTTGATTGCATTTTTTAATTAATTTTTTATATGAGAATGTTGTAAAATCATGGCCTTGACACAAAACTGTCTAATGATGACAGGTGGGTCAGAAGAAAGGCTTAAACAGTCACATGACCAGAGCATGACCACAACTGATGATTTGCACCTGCTGATTGTCTGCTATTACAGTCTTGATTATTTTAAATTTAACTTTAAATTGACTGTCAGGGCCAAAATACAAGGAATGCAGATTTTAAAAATACATTGGTAAGGAGGACCTGAACTTTCTTCTTTTATCCTGATGACCACTCAAAACATTTGACCGCTATCACAAGATTGTAGTTATACATAAGAAACAGCATAGAATATCACAAAATCAAAGTCTGATCACAGTGAATGGCGTTATCCTATCCCAATCAACTTGTTAACTTGCGGGATTAAAGTCACACCATTTTGTTCATTAAATAGTGAAATTGCACAATATTGAAAAAGGCAAGATAAATGATAATCTACAAGATTTGTAATACAGGTACAAAATTATTTATGCCATCATCCTTATTTGCAAATATAAAAAAAATAATTAACATATATTACCTGTTGGGGCCTCCTGTGTCTTTTCCTTGTCTTTCTTCACTTGATCCCTGAGATACACCAGAATTTAATTGAACATGAGCAATCTTTCATGTAATAAAGTCTCATCATTACACATTATTATGAAAATATTCCCTTCAGGAATTGTCTTTTTAAAAGGATTTCATATTTGAATGTGACCTGTAAAAATCTAGATACAAATGAGCATACAATTAAGGAAATAGGGTCTTTTATGTCAATCATTTTGTCTGAAAACAGTGTAAATTTAAATAGAAAATGGTTCATGTTATTTATTTGGTCTGTTTTTGACATTATTCTTTAAAGCTTTACCCCAAACACAAGCCTTAACTTAATGCAATTAATTCTTACCTCCAGTATGACAGCACCAGACATTTACCCATGGAATACTCTTCAATACGGAGGTTGTCTCCCAATCTTTCTCGGATTAACTTCTGAGTCTGAACATGGATAAACAAGTCTAATACATGACATGTCCTTGTTCTACCAAGTGACAATTGTATTAATACTTTTAGAAGAAATGATGCTACTTGAACAACTTTAAAAACAATGTATCTAACAATAAAAATCAACAGTGCATTTCTAAATAGTTGTTGTACAAGTTGAGTTGATATGGAACCTTGGTCTAAAAAAGGCTTATTCAAACCAGAAAAACTTGATTGTTTAATACCTCATCTTATGGTTGCTGCATGTGATAAAGAAATGAAAAAGGTATGATGTCCGATGATTAACTTATAGAAAAAATAATAAAAATAATAATAATAAATACAATTGACATGTCAAGTCACTTTCAACCAAGTGCTAGTATCAAAGCTTCAGTACTAGCAGCAATATTTAATGATTATGTAACAAATCACATACCTGGGAGTGTAGAACTTCTAACTGCAGAGATTGACAGAATGAATCTGGAGAGGGAGTTAAGGAAAATACATAAATCTTATTGAACATTCACTTCAATCAACCCTCTCATCATTGTAAGGTCGTAATGGCATGAATTTAGATGTAACTTAAGAAAGATAAGGGTTTGAATAAGGAAATTGCCCTACAAAACATTTAGATGATTATTTTTTTATTTATTTTAGTTAGAAGCTGAATGTTTCAAGTGTCACTTGTAACAATTAGCAATCCATGTTATCACTACTGCAATATCATTAAATACTAGGTTGTCAAGGATACGAAGGACTCTGTAGAGGTCATGCAGAGGTTTGTCATTGTCCAGTAGCCTAGATTGGGCCAGACGATGGATGTATCCAATCTGAAACAAGACACTCTCAATGTAAAAACAATGAACAAAATACACCATCACATTTATAAGGGCTTGACATAAACGGTAGTCCGACCATCCAAAATAACCAAATTCTTCAATTCAAGCAAATGGCAGCAGCTACAAGATGGGACCAATGTCTGATGGGACAATGTAAAAATGAGTATTATTATCTATATAAATCCAAATTTTCTAATTCAATTTGTATGTTTTTTCGACTAAATGATTTGTTGACATCGTGCTGTAAGTACAGTTCTAGCACATGTGTGCAGGATGCTATATTACAATACAGTTGAAAATCAAACTGCATCAGGTAATAGGGCTGTCACTATATGTTCGTTTGTTTATTGGGTTTATCAGCCCACCAACAGTATTTCAGTTATCTGGAGACGGTGACCACTTGAAGCAGATAAAGTGCTGCCTTTACTGTGTTTAGCATGCTGTGAGCACCTGGCATGATACCACACCCAGTCACATTATTCTGACACCAGGCCAACTAGTCATGGAACTACCCTTATTTTTGCTTCAGCATTAGCAAGCAAGCTATACCACTACTATTTTTAACGACTTTGTTACGCTGCGACTTAGAATCAAATCCGGTGGTGTATTCTGTCATTATTGTGGTGTAAATTGCTTTTTTTTAACTTAAAAGTATTAAATTTACTGAAGGTAAATTGGGGATATTGACTTTGATCAAGGCAAGTATACACTTACCTGCAAAGAATGCACTAAAGCCTTCCCATCTGAAACAAAATACAGTACAAATCAAACTGACAGCAAAGTTAAAGTTCTATAAACAAAGTCATAAGACTGGCATGGTAAAAATGGACATAATGTGTTATAAATGAAAATAAAAATAACACACAATTTAAGAATTTCTCAACATTTAATTCTATCTCTAAGCTCACTTTAAGAAAGAGCACTTCATATTCATTTTATTCTAAAATAAAATTGACATTATTCACTTTTTATTAGCACACCTGCAGCAAAGATTACATGGAATGGAAGCCTCAGAGCTCTCTTGATTGAAACATTCTTGTGGATCTAGGTCTCAATCTTATCACAGCAATGGATTGTGGGTAAAAAAAACCTCTGGAAATTCTCAACCAGTAAGTTGGTTTTAAATAACAAACAGAAAATGAAGATAAATGACTTAACTGTTGTCTATGTTAAGACTATGTGTACCTACTTCCACAAATAAAAAAACTGCAAATTCAAAAAGTACATTTTGTGTATAGTTAAGTAAAAAGATAGCTATAAGAAGGGTATGTGAGTAGTACCTCCAGTTTCATGATCCTCAACAAGGATGTCAATGTCCAGGAGTCGCCAGGGTATGACGGGGCTGTCTTCCATTAATGTCAGCGCCACCTGGAACTCATTCTCAACCAGAAACTTCACACGACCATTCTCTACAAGGTAATAACACAACAATATATGGAGTAGCACTCAAAACTTTACACGACCATTCTCTACAAGGTAATAACACAACAATATATGGAGAAGCACTTAAAACTTTACACGACCTTTCTCTATGATGTGACAAGACAGCAGTTATTATGAAGATGGAGAATAAATTAAACTGCCCACAAGCCTTCTATAATGAGACATAAAAATAGCAAAATAAATATGAATTAAGCCACATTTCTTTTCTCACATTAATTGTATAGAAAGAATGTGTACGATGAGGAGCTTTTGATACTTTCTTATTCTCAGCACAGACCAGATAAAGTACTTTATTTTATTGTAAAACATGCAAATTAAGAATGTGAGAGAATATAAAAGAAAAAAAGGGAGATTCAAGCTCAGCTTCATTACTTTGTATCTTTTGTGCACCTAAATATACTTGTAAAGAGAAATAATATAGAAAGCAAGTGAAACCTTTATCTTTTTTGTGCTGGAGCCTTGACAAACAGACAAAACTAGACTGGTTACCTATGTTGGGATTCCTCATCTGCTGAGGCAGTTCGCATGAGACCAGTCTGTACTGGATGACCTGGTTCAATCTCTGTAATGTCTCCTTCTTCTCACTTGGGGTGATAGGGTCAGGCGGTACAATCTTTTCCTACCAAGGAAGACAGATGAATTATGAAGTTTATTAGTTCTGAACTGTTGTTTCCAACAGACAAAAGGAGCGGGAAACAGGTTATCTAACACTGTCATATGTTAGGTTGTTAAGACTTAAACGAAGCAAAAGGAGGATGTGATTAGTAAACAAAAAAATTATAATAGGGCACTAAGTTCAAGTGACATATGCAGTCTATATGAGTCAAATAATTATGTTATATTGTACTCTCTATTCGATCTCCATAAAATACTCTTAATTCATTTAAAAATTTACAGATAGTGTAACATTTATTTTAACCAATACTGATCTCTCTGCTGTTTACAAAGAATGCAAAAAAAATTATAACAATTATATTTGCTATACAAACATCAAATGAGTGTATGTTCTGTTTCTTAAACAAATTTATAACAAATTAAAAAAATTCATAAAACATTTATTAACAATTATAATAGTTGAGATAAAAGTTTTAATTAACCGATTTTAAAGAAAACTTCAACAAATTAACGAGGTGTGAGTATGATAAACAAAATTTATTTATGTCAAAATTAGTTTTATTTTTTTAATGGTATAGGACTTATGATGTGCCATGAAAGTATTGCCTAAGAATTTCATTGGAAAACAAAACTGAGTAGTACAGTTTTCAGACAAAATATTTGTGAACCCATTAACACAGACTGTCCTGAAAAAACAACAACAGTGTTTAAAAAAAAAGATCTGCAGCTATTAAAGGACATGTCATCTTATTTAAATTGGAATTTTTTTTTTTTTTTAAAAAGTCAAAAATCAGTCTAGCCAGTAGTGTTAGTCATTGTAAGATTAAACACACACAATATTTTATCATTAGAGCCTTAGAATTTAAATGTTTGTTGTTTTTTTACAATAAATTTACTAGAACAAAAAGAAGAAATTTGATTGATTCTCTCTTAAATTGTTTGCTTTATTTTTTAGATACATCTAAGTGACCAATTATGATCCTTATAGCTGTTTTGGTGAAGGAAGACCCTCGACAAATGTCTGGAGAGAATCACGAGTGTACCATAGGTCAGCTGGAAAAACTAAATTTAGTCCTTCGCCCTGAACGGGACATGAATCCACGTGGTGGGAGGCTAAGCAGTCAGAGCAGTTACAAATCGGTGATCCTACCACTATGCCACAGGCGCCCCGCTCTTAAATTGTACATCTGTGTCAAGCTAAAAAACTTAATAGATGTCATAATTCTGTAAAATATGAGACTATTGTAACTTTACATTCAGACAGTCAAAGAATTTTTTTTTACAGCTCTAACAACCAATAGGTGAATGCATTTAAAATGATATGCCATGAAAAAAAAACATATAAAATAAATCACATAGAAAAGTGTTATATCTTTAGGCCAGCACTCTGCCCGGTTTTCATTCTAGCTGGAGCATTGATAAAGTATATGTTAGCCTCCTAAGCACAAATTGATCAGGCTAGGGCAAACAGTGTAGATCTAAACCAGCCAGGTCCCACTGGAAGCTGGCTGATCAGGATATACAGTATTTGCTACTACGTCTTCAGAGTTATGACTTAATTCAATTTACAATTGTCAACAGATATTATTGAAATGTCCTGCCACGTACCCTGATGCAAGCAGGAAGTCGAGGGTATGATCCCAGAGTAAGGACATCTATGGCACACGGCAAAGAAAAATTGGGAAGTCTGTAAAATAAAATGGATTAATTTATCCATACTTATTAAATATACTTCCTTGAAAATTATACATATATAATTTTATTAAAACACACACACACGCATTACTAATTTGTATAAATTCTAATAACATTCTTATTTAAAAGTAAAAATTGCTTCTTTTAGTACAAAGTCCAAAGAAATGTAAAACTTTTCAACAATCTGAAACACATTTCAAGTTAACAAATGTGCACAGACCACAGAACAGATAAACTTCTTACTAAATAAGCCGTTGCTTCTGTTACTTTGCAAGAGTCACGTTTATGCCTGTCAGTTAAGACAAAGAACACCTGATACACAATTCAGACATACAGTACATGGGACTTTGTAAAGTTCTCTATTGACAATCTAGGTTAAATCAACATTACAGGCTGTGTATTGTCAAGTAAAAATAACCCTGACAGATTGGTTTACTCTAAGACTGTAGAAAAACAGCTAGAAAGATTGGGGAAAATCAAATGTCAGCCTATAGGTTGACTCACAAAATTCGGGAACACATTAAAGAAGGCTTAACTTATGTGGATAGATCCAACAGAAACAGATAGAAGTGTTTTGTAGATAAACATGCACCACAGAATACATGGAAGAACATATTAATTTGAATGATAATGCTGTATGATGTATTGTATTATGACTAAATTAAACAGTCTTCTTACCTTGCTCCTACCAGGGTTTCTCTAGCCATGCGGGCAAGGAAATCTGCTGTTTCAACAAACCAGAGGGATTGTTGCTCCAAGAAGTTACAAATCTCCTGAAAAGTCAGACATGAATATTCAATATAGCGACTGGTCTGTAAAGCATACATGTTATATACAAATGGGAACTAGATCAAGAAATTAAAACTAAAACTAAGAAATATATTCCACAATTCACTAACAAACTATATATTTAGTTTGTATGCATTGAAATCATATTGAAACATTCCAATTGAATACCATTTATCAATGGTTTTGGAAAGAAGTTATGTAATTAGCATGAGAAAAATACTTTGAACTGGAGCTTTGCATAATAATGAAAATTATGAATATCTAGAAAAAGCTTATTTTATGTTTTGAACACTTACAGATTAGATCATCAAATTTATAAATATCTTATAAGACTTGTGACATTGTTTACATACAACATTAGATCATTAATTTGATGAATAATCTTACAAGATTTGTGACAATTGTTTACTCACAACACATTTATCCACTTTTGATGCACTGTTGGCCCATTTGACCAAGGCTAGTAAACGGATAAAGAGCTGGCGAGTCCTGCTGGCAAACTGCACAATCTCAATTTTTCTGAAATGATTTTGTTTGTTGTTATTGACTTTTAAATAATAAGAAATAATATACAGTATAGTTATCAAGTATTATAAATGAAGTGGAAGCAAAAATCACATTTCATGTGTTACTCAATCTAATTACTAAACCTGGCTCATAATCATACGATTATACAATAATGGTTATATGACTATTTTCCATATAAGTTACAAATCAGGTGATTTGCATGAAATGTCGATAGAGCTTATAAAGTGGGTAAAGTTGGTAAATCCTTACCTATCCATATCAGGTTTTCCTCTCAAGCTGAAAAATAAAGAAGACATTCATCTAAGGTGATGATGCAAAAAAGGTCTTGCTTGTGATTATGTTAGTACAACAACTGTTGTAGAGAAAAAAATGATTTGTAGGTCATGTGTGTTTTTTTTCATTTGTTGAACCAACAAGGTTATTAACAGTTCAAACCACTCACACTTCTATACTAGGTTTTTGGGGAGACTGTTTCAGCATTCAACACATTCCTACATTGAAAGACATATATAAAATTAAAACATTATAATCTGACTATGAGCGAATTTATAATAATGTCATACAAGCATCAATAATCCTGCTAAAAGATTTAACAAAAATGCCTGTTTTTGATCAGGATCCATGATCTTTCTAGCAATCCTTCAGTCTTCGGAAACAGAGTGTAAGTTAACAAAATATAGCAATGACCCATAAAAGTTTCCTGAAAGAACTCACATTTCTGAGTGGACAGTCATCTCATGATAGGTACGTTGTACAATGAAGTCTATCAGTGTTGCCAGGGAGATGGTGTTTGTCCCCATCATCATTGCACCATTGGGCAACGCCATCTGACCTTCGGTTGGTGGCATTCTTAATATGTCATGGAGCTTACGTCCCTTATTGGTCTTACTGCAACAGAGAAACAAATAGTGGGAAAAAAGTTATTGTTTTAAGGAAACTACACATGTGCATTGATAGGAACTAAATTCACTACATGAGAATCTCAGCCAATTTCACTATGAACATTTATATTACAAACCATGTGTAACTAGCATTTTCTTTCACTTTTCTTTTTTAAAATAAATATGAATATGTTCCTTTTATCTGCTTAATGTATTTCACCTTATTCGTCAACATTTTGATATGTTAAGTCTGTGTTTTTTTTTTCATTATAATACAACTTTTCCTTATTTGAGATCTGTACAAAACCATGTGCAACGACAATGGATGCTAAAGCAATGTAAATAAAATTGCAGATGTGTATTCCGGGAGAAGATCTTGTTTAAAAATCAGCTAATCAGGGAAAGTGTATGTCTAGAATATACTGTAAAAAGCGAAAATAAATGAACGTAACATTTTCTAGAACATTACCTAGTGACCTAAGGAATCCATGTGACCATGTTCAAAACACATCTAATATTCTATACAGGCAAACATTCTGGCCAAGTTTGGTAAAGAATGGACCATAAATGTGGCTTCCAAGCATGTTCATGAGGTTTTTCTAACATTTGACCTGTGACCTAGTTTTTGACCCCATAAAGCCCAGTTAAGAACTCACCCAAGATTTCTTGCAAGTAAACCTTCTGGACATGTCGTTGTTGAAATCAAATGGTTTTGTCTACCCTAGCCTTCTACAAACATGCATATGGCAAGCACCATATATCATGAAGATAATGTGAATAACTTGCTGCTTTAATGTTTTGATGTCTGAGGTATGTGTGCAGTTGGTCATTGAGATCTTTTAACTTCGCTATTATTTTGTAAAAGTATTATCCATATGCATAAGTTTACACATGTTCTGTTCCTACTAAAACTTTGAGAGAGTAAAAATTTTATTCAAGAATTCTAAGAAGCAAGGAACATACTTCAAAAAAGCCATACTGGTTTATCACAGTTGTGTAAATAATAATACTTAGGTAATAAATTCTATGAAGGTCAAAGTATCACAGTTTTTTGCACTATGATGTATATTGTGTAAGATGATTATAGTAAAAATGACTAGGATATATATTTATTAGCCATGTTTAGTGAAGATTGGGTCATAAATGTGGTCTCTAGTATGTACGCAAGGTTTTACCTAGTGACCTACTTTCTGACCCCATGTGACCCAGTAACGAACTGATGTAAGATCTTATGTAGGCAAACACTATGACCAAATAATTTAACAAAATGATCAGAATAAAATGCTCTTCAAAATGATATATAATGTTAATATTTATGCATGCCGTATACATATTGAAAATGAACAGTAAGGTTAAACTTGCAGAATTTCAGCAATTTTTCTATTCAACTTGTAATGGCTAAACTGCTTTAAACTATCAATTTATTAGCTAAATGATATTTCATTATCTTCATTATGAATGCTATTTTAATTACCGTAAAAATCCTAAGTCTTTCGGCCAGCTTTAAATAATTATTTTTTTTTATTGGCAGAAAACTTAGGGTTACTGTAATACAAAAAAATAATTATGAAAAACATGGCCGAAAACTTAGGGTTTGTCCCCATTGCCGACTACCTGAAAATTGGTACAGTATACATGTGGTTTATGAATTCAAATGCGTTTCGAAACTTACTGTATTTCCTAAGATTAGAATAAATCTAAAATATAAGCCTTATTTTTATATTTCATGTTGATAGAATGCCGGTTGATTTAGTCTTATGCGATGGCGAGATCAAATATTCTCAACTGGATAAAACTGAGGACTCGAAAGTGTTAAACATCAGACAAGTTTAATATGCAGCTACTGTGTTTGTTAACACCTACTCTTACATGCTTTTGTTCATCATTCAATAAACATTTCACACCTTGTTGTTTGTTTCTTACAGTGATTGATTATGTTAAGGTCAAAGTCGATTGATTTTGAATTAATTTGAATTTAATTATAAGATTGGGGCTAATTATCATAATTAATGTGTACGCCCATCACCCAATCAAACGTTTGTATAACATTTTTAAAGCAAACAATCTTCTTTTCGATGAACTGAGTGGCTAGAATTTAGTAATGCTGTTTCTTTTGGATATGCTGTTTCTATTGGATACATTTTTGAGAAAAAGAAAAATACTGGCTGGTTTTAGGAAATGGCTGAAAATGGTGGCCGAAAACTTAGGGTCAAAGAAAAAATTGCCGAATGTTAGTGGCCGAAAACTTAGGGTCATTTAAATAATTGGTTCAAAAAAAAAATTGACCGTGGCCGAAGACTTAGGGTTTTTACAGTTAATAGTCATCAGACATAATTTTTTGCACACAAAAACAACTATGTCAAATAATAAATGCTAAATATGCATGGAAATGCAGTGTACTAGTCAGTATTACTAATATACTTTACATTAACCAATGCTTCTAGGAGACATTTCCTTCCAATACTTGTTTATTTGATGTTTATTGTCATTATTGTAACAATGTATGTTATTATGACTGCACAGTTAAGCTTAACTTCTTTGCTGAACGAAATCATATATTTTATCAATAGTGGCTATATCAAAAATATGCCAATAATAATGTATAATTTACAATGGACAAATGCAATATAAGTGGGTCCTATTGATATGAAAGAATCAATGAAAATTTATTCGCAATCCGTACCAGAACTCATGTCCTAAAATTTTAAATTACGTAGAAATAAGCAGAATTGTCGTTAATTATCCGAATACTGTTTTATCCGAAGTAATTACGAATTGATGAAAAATTACAAAATTTCGAAATTAGCACAAAATGGTCATGGTACTTAATATACTCTAATAAAGGATCGAATCACAGATAATTGGAGAGAAACATTTAAGAGGACCTGTTATAAGCACTAACCATTTGTGAGTAATAACAAAGAATACGGATCTAAACACTCTCCATTTTTTGTCGAAACCGATCGGTGTTTTCGTGTAAACTATACTAACGTGAGAATAACTTAGTCCTAAAAATAGTTATGATGGCTGTAAACAAGGAAGAGAGATGATTGTTCGTCATCATTGAATTTAATTCATTCGTGGAGATTGACAGGTAATCGGCAATTTTCTTATACGATTTTAATTATGATACAATTCATGACACTTGAAAAAAGTTTGTGAATATTATTGCAAACTGTTCCAAAAAAGTAAATTACGTGACTATTTGCAGCTATTTTGTAATTCATACACTTTCAGATTTCTATCTAACTATTCGGCTCCGGGAATAGTCATACCACTGCATTCCCGTTTCGTTACAGTATAGTACTGAATTGGTAATAGTCGTACCACATATAGCATATAATGTTGTCGTGTTTGTTTGTAAGTGAATTCAGTTTGATTACTGACAATAATTTAAATGTATAATCTATGAAAATTTTAAAGATAAAAGAATGATTGATGTATTTATTATTATTCAAATATAAACAATGGCTGCGATTAATAGGTTACTTGAACAAATAAAAACTAACACAATCATGTGACGTTAACAGCAGCAAGTTTGCACAAAGATCATTAACAGTCACACCTCTAGTGCATGACCTCAATAAAAGCAATTGACCATCACACATTTACTTTCAAGTTCAAGCTGACTGCTGATTGGAAAGTTAATTATGATGAACTTTAGTCAGTTATAGATATGAGAGAACTTGTAAGTAATAAACGCTTCGCAGATGTGTCTTATGTCAACAATTTGTCAAATAAGGTAATATGTATAGACTTTGATTCTGATGAAAATTCAGTCTCTCCAAACAAGCCAAACTATAATGGCTTTCCAATGCAGAAATTGCAAGAATGCACGCTGTCCAGTGCAATAGATGCGATGCCTGGCAGCAATTATATCACTAATATGGAAATATGCAATTCATATATGGTACGACTATTCCCAATTCAGAATGACTATTCCTGGTACAAGAATTTAGTGGTACAACTATTCCCGCACCCATCTATTCTGCCTACACACTTTACAGTGTATTATTGGCAGTGTGATTGAGAGGTGGTAGGCTGATTTTAGTTAAGTTTTAACTGTGTCAGAAGGTATTTAAAGCTTTGCTACCATGGTGTAGCATGCAGAGTTTCTTTTAAAAATTCTCCCTTGTGTGCTAAAGCAACTTGGTCACAGTTTGACTAATTTTCTTTTTTTTTTTAAAGCACCATTTTTTGTAAACACAATAAAAATGATATAAATATTGCCACAATTCAAAAGATAGTATGTGAACATTCTGTCCTTTAAAATATGACAAATGATTGCATTTAGGTTTAGATAATGTTAAGTGACAAAATGTTTTTTCAAATGTTTTTAGCCTTTTGAAATAAACAACTTTATACAACTCCAACATGCATTTGCGGTAATGTGGGGTCCTGTGCATACGTCATCATAAACAATATAGTTAATTAATTGTCAATAATTAGTTTAATAGTGACAGCTGAAGCATTAATTGAAACTGGAGTGCAGATTGTGTGGTTCTATACATCAAGCTGCTTTCAATTGTTCTCAAATAATTTAGATTACACTGATGGGAATTTTTGTTGTTCCCTCATAAAATGAGTAATAGGTGGCCAAGCATTGATTTTTTACCATAGACATATTATAATCATCTTTCTGGTCATGTTTCAGAGAATCAAAAGTACCCAAGTTCTTTTCACAAATTGAGCAAGTTGTCAGTCAGAAATAAATAAACGCATAGAGTCTTCATTTAAGGTAGGTGTGACATTTATCTACACTACATTTTCATTTAAAGGTGTGCAGTTATGTTAACTATTTGTTTACAGTGTAGATATTCTTTATCAAAACCTTAGTTAACAATTTTACTACTTTATTTTACAGTCAGTAAATACATGTATGTTTCACATAAATCCTAGTTAGCACATGTTAAACAGTAATGCTGGACAACTTGTGCTAGTAATACTTGTACCCTGGTTCTGGGAAGCACTTTATCTAAGTGGTCCTCCACATGTCTCTTTAACTCATTCTGATTTTATTTCTCCATCAGTAATTGGCATATGTATTTTTCATAATTTATGCAGATGGTAATAGATTATTTATTATGATATCAAAAGAGTGTTATAAATTGTTACAGAAGTTGCACATTTGTGCTTTTCTCAACTAATCATCCCATAACTATTGACAAATAAAAATCTGTCTTTCTTACTGTCAAAAATCTATCTTCTATAAAATTACCAATTATTTTAGGTTCACAGCAATTAGTCAAGATGGCCGTATTTGCAGGATGTCACTTAAAAAATTACCAATCATTTCAGGCTCACAGAAGTTAGTCAAGATGGCAATGTTTGCAGGATGTCACTTAAAAAATTACCAACTATTTTAGGTTCACAGCAATTAGTCAAGATGGCTGTGTTAGCAGGATGTCACATATAAAATTACCAATTATTTTAGGTTCACAGAAGTTAGTCAAGATGGCTGTGTTAGCAGGATGTCACATATAAAATTACGAATTATTTTAGGTTCACAGAAGTTAGTCAAGATGGCTGTGTTAGCAGGATGTCACTTATAAAATTACCAATTATTTTAGGTTCACAGAAGTTAGTCAAGATGGCCATGTTTGCAGGATGTCACTTAAAAAATTACCAATTATTTTAGGTTCACAGAAGTTAGTCAAGATGGCCATGTTTGCAGGATGTCACTTAAAAAATTACCAATTATTTTAGGTTCACAGAAGTAGTCAGATGGCCGTGTTTGCAGGATGTCACTTAAAAATTACCAATATTTTAGGCTCACAGAAGTTAGTCAAGATGGCCATGTTTGCAGGATGTCACATATAAAATTACCAATTATTTTAGGCTTCACCGAAGTTAGTCAAGTGCCATGTTTGCAGGATTCACATATAAAATTACCAATTATTTCACCAAATTAGTCAAGATGGCTGTTTGCAGATGTCACATATAAAATTACGAATTTTTTAGGTTCACAGAAGTAGTCAAGATGGCCTGTTTGCATGTATTCCCATTTACAGATTACAATCATTTTCAGGTCACACACAGAAGTTAGTCAAGATGGCCATGTTTGCAGGATGTCACATATAAAATTACCAATTATTTTAGGTTCACAGCAATTAGTCAAGATGGCTGTGTTAGCAGGATGTCACATATAAAATTACCAATTATTTTAGGTTCACAGAAGTTAGTCAAGATGGCTGTGTTAGCAGGATGTCACATATAAAATTACCAATTATTTTAGGTTCACAGAAGTTAGTCAAGATGGCTGTGTTAGCAGGATGTCACATATAAAATTACCAATTATTTTAGGTTCACAGAAGTTAGTCAAGATGGCTGTGTTTGCAGGATGTCACATATAAAATTACCAATTATTTTAGGTTCACAGCAATTAGTCAAGATGGCTGTGTTAGCAGGATGTCACATATAAAATTACCAATTATTTTAGGTTCACAGAAGTTAGTCAAGATGGCCGTGTTTGCAGGATGTCACCTAAAAAATTACCAACTATTTTAGGTTCACAGCAATTAGTCAAGATGGCTGTGTTAGCAGGATGTCACATATAAAATTACCAATTATTTTAGGTTCACAGAAGTTAGTCAAGATGGCCGTGTTTGCAGGATGTCACTTAAAAAATTACCAACTATTTTAGGTTCACAGCAATTAGTCAAGATGGCTGTGTTAGCAGGATGTCACATATAAAATTACCAATTATTTTAGGTTCACAGAAGTTAGTCAAGATGGCCGTGTTTGCAGGATGTCACTTAAAAAATTACCAACTATTTGAGTTCACAGCAATTAGTCAAGATGGCCATGTTAGCAGGATGTCACATATTAAATTACCAATTATTTTAGGTTCTCAGAAGTTAGTCAAGATGGCCGTGTTTGCAGGATGTCACATATAAAATTACCAATTATTTAAGGTTCACAGAAGTTACTCAAGATGGCCGTGTTTGCAGGATGTCACTTAAAAAATTACCAACTATTTTAGGTTCACAGCAATTAGTCAAGATGGCCATGTTAGCAGGATGTCACTTAAAAAATTACCAACTATTTTAGGTTCACAGCAATTAGTCAAGATGGCTGTGTTAGCAGGATGTCACATATAAAATTACCAATTATTTTAGGTTCACAGAAGTTAGTCAAGATGGCCGTGTTTGCAGGATGTCACATATAAAATTACCAATTATTTTAGGTTCACAGAAGTTAGTCAAGATGG
Source organism: Sinonovacula constricta (assembly GCA_007844125.1). Taxonomy (NCBI): domain Eukaryota; kingdom Metazoa; phylum Mollusca; class Bivalvia; order Cardiida; family Solecurtidae; genus Sinonovacula; species Sinonovacula constricta. Next base: position 15,744,048 of record CM017556.1, read on the forward strand.
CCATGTTTGCAGGATGTCACTTAAAAAATTACCAACTATTTTAGGTTTACAGCAATTAGTCAAGATGGCTGTGTTAGCAGGATGTCACATATAAAATTACCAATTATTTTAGGTTCACAGAAGTTAGTCAAGATGGCTGTGTTAGCAGGATGTCACATATAAAATTACGAATTATTTTAGGTTCACAGAAGTTAGTCAAGATGGCTGTGTTAGCAGGATGTCACATATAAAATTACCAATTATTTTAGGTTCACAGAAGTTAGTCAAGATGGCCGTGTTTGCAGGATGTCACTTAAAAAATTACCAATCATTTCAGGCTCACAGAAGTTAGTCAAGATGGCTGTGTTAGCAGGATGTCACATATAAAATTACGAATTATTTTAGGTTCACAGAAGTAAGTCAAGATGGCCGTGTTTGCAGGATGTCACTTAAAAAATTACCAATCATTTCAGGCTCACAGAAGTTAGTCAAGATGGCCATGTTTGCAGGATGTCACATATAAAATTACCAATTATTTTAGGTTCACAGAAGTTAGTCAAGATGGCCATGTTTGCAGGATGTCACATATAAAATTACCAATTATTTTAGGTTCACAGCAATTAGTCAAGATGGCTGTGTTAGCAGGATGTCACATATAAAATTACCAATTATTTTAGGTTCACAGAAGTTAGTCAAGATGGCTGTGTTAGCAGGATGTCACATATAAAATTACCAATTATTTTGGGTTCACAGAAGTTAGTCAAGATGGCTGTGTTAGCAGGATGTCACATATAAAATTACCAATTATTTTAGGTTCACAGAAGTTAGTCAAGATGGCTGTGTTTGCAGGATGTCACATATAAAATTACCAATTATTTTAGGTTCACAGCAATTAGTCAAGATGGCTGTGTTAGCAGGATGTCACATATAAAATTACCAATTATTTTAGGTTCACAGAAGTTAGTCAAGATGGCCGTGTTTGCAGGATGTCACTTAAAAAATTACCAACTATTTTAGGTTCACAGCAATTAGTCAAGATGGCTGTGTTAGCAGGATGTCACATATAAAATTACCAATTATTTTAGGTTCACAGAAGTTAGTCAAGATGGCCGTGTTTGCAGGATGTCACTTAAAAAATTACCAACTATTTTAGGTTCACAGCAATTAGTCAAGATGGCTGTGTTAGCAGGATGTCACATATAAAATTACCAATTATTTTAGGTTCACAGAAGTTAGTCAAGATGGCCGTGTTTGCAGGATGTCACTTAAAAAATTACCAACTATTTGAGTTCACAGCAATTAGTCAAGATGGCCATGTTAGCAGGATGTCACATATTAAATTACCAATTATTTTAGGTTCACAGAAGTTAGTCAAGATGGCCGTGTTTGCAGGATGTCACATATAAAATTACCAATTATTTTAGGTTCACAGAAGTTACTCAAGATGGCCGTGTTTGCAGGATGTCACTTAAAAAATTACCAACTATTTTAGGTTCACAGCAATTAGTCAAGATGGCCATGTTAGCAGGATGTCACTTAAAAAATTACCAACTATTTTAGGTTCACAGCAATTAGTCAAGATGGCTGTGTTAGCAGGATGTCACATATAAAATTACCAATTATTTTAGGTTCACAGAAGTTAGTCAAGATGGCCGTGTTTGCAGGATGTCACATATAAAATTACCAATCATTTTGGGCTCACAGAAGTTAGTCAAGATGGCTGTGTTTGCAGGATGTCACATATAAAATTACCAATCATTTTGGGCTCACAGAAGTTAGTCAAGATGGCCGTGTTAGCAGGATGTCACATATAAAATTACCAATCATTTTGGGCTCACAGAAGTTAGTCAAGATGGCCATGTTAGCAGGATGTCACATATAAAATTACCAATCATTTTGGGCTCACAGAAGTTAGTCAAGATGGCCGTGTTTGCAGGATGTCACATATAAAATTACCAATTATTTTAGGTTCACAGAAGTTAGTCAAGATGGCCATGTTTGCAGGATGTCAATATAAAATTACCAATCATTTTGGGCTCACAGAAGTTAGTCAAGATGGCCATGTTTGCAGGATGTCACATATAAAATTACCAATCATTTTGGGCTCACAGAAGTTAGTCAAGATGGCCATGTTTGCAGGATGTCACATATAAAATTACCAACTATTTTAGGTTCACAGAAGTTAGTCAAGATGGCCATGTTTGTAGGATGTCACATATAAAATTACCAACTATTTTAGGTTCACAGAAGTTAGTCAAGATGGCTGTGTTAGCAGGATGTCACATATAAAATTACCAATCATTTTGGGCTCACAGAAGTTAGTCAAGATGGCCATGTTTGCAGGATGTCACATATAAAATTACTAACTATTTTAGGTTCACAGAAGTTAGTCAAGATGGCCATGTTTGTAGGATGTCACATATAAAATTACCAACTATTTTAGGTTCACAGAAGTTAGTCAAGATGGCTGTGTTAGCAGGATGTCACATATAAAATTACCAATTATTTTAGGTTCACAGAAGTTAGTCAAGATGGCTGTGTTAGCAGGATGTCACATATAAAATTACCAATTATTTTAGGTTCACAGAAGTTAGTCAAGATGGCCGTGTTTGCAGGATGTCACATATAAAATAACAATAATTTCAGGTTCACAGAAGTTAGTCAAGATGGCTGTGTTTGCAGGATGTCACATATAAAATTACCAACTATTTTAGGTTCACAGAAGTTAGTCAAGATGGCTGTGTTAGCAGGATGTCACATATAAAATTACCAATTATTTTAGGTTCACAGAAGTTAGTCAAGATGGCTGTGTTAGCAGGATGTCACATATAAAATTACCAATTATTTTAGGTTCACAGAAGTTAGTCAAGATGGCCGTGTTTGCAGGATGTCACATATAAAATAACAATAATTTCAGGTTCACAGAAGTTAGTCAAGATGGCCGTGTTTGCAGGATGTCACATATAAAATTACCAATTATTTTAGGTTCACAGAAGTTAGTCAAGATGGCTGTGTTAGCAGGATGTCACATATAAAATTACCAATTATTTTAGGTTCACAGCAATTAGTCAAGATGGCTGTGTTAGCAGGATGTCACATATAAAATTACCAATTATTTTAGGTTCACAGAAGTTAGTCAAGATGGCTGTGTTAGCAGGATGTCACATATAAAATTACCAATTATTTTAGGTTCACAGAAGTTAGTCAAGATGGCCATGTTTGCAGGATGTCACATATAAAATTATGAGTCATTTTAGGTTCACAGAAGTTCGTCAAGATGGCCATGTTTGCAGGATGTCACATATAAAATTATGAGTCATTTCAGGCTTACAGAAGTTAGTCAAGATGGCCATGTTTACAGGATGTCACATATAAAATAACAATCATTTCAGGCTCACTGAAGTTAGTCAACATGGCCATGTTTTCAGGATGTCAGATTTACAATTACCAACCATTTTGGGCTCACAGAAGTTAGTCAAGTTGGCCATGTTTGCAGGAACTCAGATATAAAATTGCCATTCATTTCAGGCTCACAGAAGTTAGTCAAGATGGCCGTGTTTGCAGGATGTCAGATTGTTCTTGAACTGACAATGAGTGTCAAGTTAAAGGAGAAAACTGCCCTCAAGAAAAGCATCATTTCAAACGGTGGAGTTGTGTCCTTCATTATAACCAAAAAGGTATGTATGCAGTGGTGCTTGTCTTGCTTTATTTGTCAGCATGGCAACCATTTATATACCCTTTTTATTTCCCGTTGATTTTATTACCAAGAAGGTACTATATGTATGCAATGTGCATGCCCTGCTTTATTTGTCAGTGCAGCAACTGTTTATATACCATTTTTATTTCCAAATGATTTTATCAAAAAGCTTTCAGAATTAAACAGTATAATCTTACACTACAATATATATTTAGATAACATGCATGGTATGGTTAAGACACATTTCTGTTTATCTGAAATATTAGATGGTAATATTGGTTAGAAAGAAAGGAAGTTATTTTGGTCTAAAGTAAAAGAAGCAAAAGTTATTCTATTTGACACAATCTTTCTTATTCTACATTACATCTTTCTCATAGACTGACTACGTTGTTTGCAATGATGTGGACAAAGCGCAGGATTCATTCAAGTGCCGGACAGCTCTTAAATATGGTATACCAGTTGTGTCCATGGATTTCATTCATAAGAGCATTTCAGAGAAAAAACTTCTGAATACTGATGACTTTCTTATGGTAGGGAAAACAAAGTCTGATGGTCTCAAGGAGGGAAAAATATCAGGTAATAAGATATTTTATTTTCAGACATTTAGCTAGAGCAACTGATTTTATTATGAGTGAACTTCTCTCCTTCATTATGATATACACCATTTTTGTAATGTCACTATTTAAAAAAAACCCAGCTTTTTAGTAACAAAGTGAAAAATATATCTTCACAGAATCTGGAATAAATATATCTAAAACAATATTTATGATGTTCACAGATCTTGAAAATGCATTGTCTGTCTTAACAAACATTTGAATTTTTTGAAAAGCCTTAAAAACATGTAAATACTGACATAACTTCTTAAAATTATAAAGAAGTTTGATTCTCTGATGGTTGTGACATTAACTGATATTTTCTGATAGATATATTAGACTTTTGTGAAATAAGTGAATTGAAATTAGTCCAAAATTAAGTGGGCCTTAAGTTTATCATTTTAAGCTTTAAAAACTTGGAAACCCTTAAATTTGTCTTGTGTAATTTTGTATGATAATGAACCATGGCCTATTGAAAAGTCAGATTGTATATCTGAAGCTCTGTCCGTATGCAAAGATAGGGTATATATCACATGAATATTCAGATGTTTGATTGGCTTTGCACTTATGTTCAACAAGAGCTGTTTCTACATTTATCACATTTTTTATCTATCTATTAATAATTTGTTTACCATTATTTACTATGAATGGCCATTCATTCATATAATAGCATGTATGTATTATCAATATCATTTTGTCTACAAGCTATGCTTTCCTTTACAAAAAAACATCTTGTGCCCTTTCAGCCTCCAAGTTTGAAAAGAAAGATGGACAGAAGAAGAAAGCCAAACTGTATGTGAATGTACAAGGGATTACAGTCTGGAAAGAGAATGACAAGAACTGTCCCACATTCTCTCCTGACTTTCAAGTTGCCAAGTTTGCAACATTCTCATTCCAGGTATGTTTGTATGTTCATCCTTTTATTAAAAAGACAAATAGAAAAGAGTTTACAGTTGCAATATTATTGGTTTTTCTCTATATCTGTAGTGTAGAAAGTTCCAGTGTAATTCAATCATTATTTCAGGTCTGTATCTATGCAAATTGTTTAGAAATAAAACGAAACTTGTTTAAGATACATTAATTTTATGCTAAATGTATTATTTGTCTAAGAATAGATACATTTTGTATACTTAATTGCATACATTCATATATTCATGTTATTCATAATTGCATGAAGTGTTAGTCATAAGTTAGGTTTACATTCTGTCTTGGGGATTTTTATATGTTTTTTTTGTTGTTGGTTTTTAAATCTATAAACACAGCATTATCATGGCTTTGAACATATACTTCCTTACAAATAGAACCTGCTTAAATATGTCATAGGAAGTAAGTGTTAATGCCCACAAGCTTTACTTTATTTACATTTAATGTCTGGTCCATTTTCTTCCACAGAAGAGAGATAAGAACAAGCAACAGGATTTCTTTGCTGTCTTAGAGGTACACGTCGCTGAGAACTTCATACCAGACAACTCTGGTGGCTTCAAGTACAGAGTTTCCTCCCATTCGGGCTCTATTCATGTAGTAGAGGTACATATCTTTATCATATAGTTCTCTTGTAATGTAGAGAGTCATTTAACAAAATAAAACTTAGAGGTACTGAGTATATTTTTATTCAGAGTCTTTAGTAAGGCAGACATTCCAGAAGAGATTTTCTTTTATCTCTGCACGTTTAGTTCAGTGATCTTGGCAGTATCACCAGACTAAATGCAATCTGCACTGGACCAACTCTCAAACCTGATCTTAAGCAATATGTCATATTATTGTAATCTGATAGCGGGACATAATTGGGTTCTTTTTCTGTGTAATAGATACCAATGAACTCAAAGACTTGCAATCTTATAGTGCGGACTGAAAGGGGAAAACACAATCTTCGAATGAGGGATATAGGGTTACTAAAATCCTTGATAAATACACCAAAACCTAAACTATTATGTGCAGTATTCAAATCAACATTACATGTTTCATAGAATAAGCTTATTTCCTATCTATTATCAAGTTTCTTAATATAAGTAAGAGATTCAGAAAAAAAAATGGACTAATGAATCAAAATGATAGCTGATTGAATTTGTCAGATTGCACAATTTACCAAAACTACATGAAACATTGCTCATGAAGTTTCTGTTATGGTTATTAAGCTTAAGATGACTTCGCGAATGGTTATGAAGCAATTGCCATTACAACTGAACATAACTACCAACTACTTTCACTTAAATTTAGAACATTCCAAAATAACATCTACAGCTCCAGTAGATAATTGGTCAAACTTTGATGAAGGAGACAAAAGTATGCTTAGTCCAGTAAACACTCTTCAGAATTTTAGACTGTTTCAGCAGAAACTGATTCAAGATGCATAATGTGTCTAAAGAAATGTAAATGATCTCTCACTTATTTATCATAGCATCTGTCAAAAAAAACCTCACTTTTTACCAATGGTATAATTTCTAAGGTTGCAGGTTTCCAACATTTCCAAATACAAGAGTGTAGAGAGATAATGTAAAGTTGAAAACATTGCTTTAACATAAACATTTAGTTTGTGAGTAGATAACTGATTTGTTTTACCAGACATTCAAACTGGCAATCCTAATTTATTTACAACACAGATCTTAGAATCATTTTTGTAGGTTTATTGGTCAGACAATTTATAGAATGTCTATAACAGCTAGGTGGTGGTAATTGTAGCACAAAATGGAACACTGCCCATGGCCATTTTGTTATGCTTGTCAATTTGTTATCCACTCATTGCCCTCATTAGGTGTGTTTGAGTTCATTGAAGTAAAGGCCAGTGCCGGGTTTTACTGTCCGAAACTTGAGTTACAATTGATTCCAGTTAAGCGAATAACAGTTATAGGCATATTCCGTTTTATTGATAAAATATTCAAACACCAGACCTTTTCTTCTTAACCTTTGTAACAAATTAATGGTTATATGCATAATGTGTTAGCCCAATTTCGGTTATAAACATAATCCAACGCTGCTCAACTACATGCTGAAGCTCACTTATTTAAGTTAATCTCTGGGGTAATTTTCACACCTTTTCTAGGGGATAGCAAACATGGTCGCTAATCTGTGTCAAATGTATGATCAGCAGCCTGTTCGGGTTGCTTCTTATTGCTTACTGAGCTTGTAATTGTTTACCTCCAGTAATGATCTTATAACGAAAATTATAAATAGATATATGACCAATGGTTTTCTTAGAGTTAATATTAATAAATAAAATTTATATATACTAAAAACAAAATACACTTATTAAAATGGTACTCCTATATTGAGTTTCGGTTAAACATAAGTTCCGGTTAATAGCATAAAGTTCTATGGGAACTTATGTATGCAAGTAAGCTAAATGTTTCCTTACCGGTACATATATGTAAACTATGAGCGTCACTCTATTGAAGCTTGTTGCTAATCTTTATCTTCTCTTCCATCTCTGTACAGAGTGGGGAGTCATTACCTCTGGAGTACAGGTTCTGCTGCACTGTAGATGAAGCCTTGGCAGTGTACAGCCATCTGTATCAGGATCTTGAACGCAAGGGGTTCACCCTCCACCATGAGACTCTCTCCAGACATGTGGGCTCCTCCAAATACAGACAGGTGAGCTGACCTTTTGCATATCCCAAGGTTGTTCACACAAAAAATAGATTTTCTCATACAAGGAATGAAACGTAATAAACATTTAACAGAATTATAAGTAAAAAATTGTAAACATTACACAGGTAGTATCAAAATACCTGTTTTCATGTTATCTTCTTCATTTGTTGTTCTTTGACTGATTGATGCTTCATTAAAATAGTATACTGGTGTGGATCTATGTATGAAGGCTGTTTATTAAGACGACACATTTTACAAAACAAATTTACTCATGGCACAATCTAAAGGGATATGGTGGCCCTGTAATGGCCAATCCACTTTTGAAACTAAATGTTCCTGTGGAAACATTGGCATTATCAATATAAAATTATTGGGAGTATTGATTGAAGTTGGCTAAATGTTAGAATTAAAAAGGTAGTAACTTGAAACTGTGAATTGGATAATTGTGTTAGATATTTCCACCTCATATAAGATTGTTACCCATATTTGGTGTTTTGAGAAGAGTCTTTGACCTTTTTGAAAACTGACTTTACTATTTAAATGCGTACACTAAATGATCAAAAACAAAATCTTTTTACTTGCGATTATCATGTTTTTTGTGTTACAAGTTGATGGATGAGCTAGGCCTGGAGAGTGGGACAGTGACTGAAGAAGTGGCAGAGTTGGTAGAACACATCTGGACGGAGGCAGAAGGACAGCTGGAAGATATACTGGCCACACCCATACCTAGTCTCACTACAGAACAGGTATGATGGTGGCTGTTAGTGATAGTTCAAACACTTTTAGACCCTGTGTGAGAATGATATGACTAAATAAAGAGTTATGCCATATGTTTCTGCCATTATCTGCAGCAATTGAAAAATATGTCATTGCCAGTGAGACTAATGTTCCTTCCATGGTATACATGTAGCCAAATAAAGAGATCATGTGTAAATGGCCCAGGCGGCTCAGTTACTTACAGTTGATGGAGCAGATGATTAATTGTGGACATTCTTAGAAGAGTTTTAAGTTGTTAAGGGTGTAGGTTGCTGGTTAAAAGAGAGAAAATGTGCAAGCAGTCTGGTAAGCTCAGTCAGTAGAGCATACACACTGATAGCATAGCAGTTCCGGGTCTGGATGCATATTTATCTTCTTATGTATAAAATTACATCAAGAAATATGGTTGAGGGATTTGATTGAGGTATGCCTAGACGTTTCTTTAAAGTAAAGCATAGTTTATTTTTTATGTTGTTCTTTGGGGGTTGGGGGAGGGGAGATACATTTTTACCCATAGCTGAGCATATTTCGTACTGTATCTTGCATGATTATATTTTCTTATTTTATTTTGTCAATTATTTTCAGTAGATGAACTGGGAATAAGTTCTAAAACCAGAGTAGATGTAATGGGGTTTTAACAGTATACAAAATGGGAATTTCAGATGAGATGATAGAGGCTTAGACCAAACTAGGCACTAAATTTGCTGTTTTTTTTACTACCATTAATTAAAGCACCCTAATCTTGTTTTTGTTAAAGACGTATCAATAGGTATGGAAGGGAATGTGTGAGTAAAAATTACCATTATTGGAAATGTGCATCCATATTCAGAAAATTATAACTGCAGCTGATTATAATCAACATGGGTCAGTTGTTGTCTTTTGCTCCTGTCAATCATTCTACTGCTACATCAACAGGCATTATTGATGTCAAGTTGATCTATAAGTGAATTGCACACAGAAACACCAAGTAAATTTCAGCTTCAAGTTTCAGTCAGACTGAAGTTGAAAGTTTGTTAACTAGTAATTTGCCTTAGATCATGTTAACTAAAGACAAAGGCGTGAGAACCATTTAAGTATGAGCTGTTTAATGAATTTCATTAACACATTTATTTATCAACAAGTGAAATAATATTGTAAATAAAAATTACAAACATGAAAAAAATGACTTCCAGCCCATTTATCTGTCATAAGGGTTATACAAGTCATCAACTAGGTCAGTGTATACTATTGTTATGTAATACAGTGTTTATTTCCTATAACTGGACAACAGTATAACCAAATAAAATTATATTGCACTTTTTATTTGATCTTTAGAGAAGTTGTATGAAATTTCATGAATACAGTTGTAATAATCTAACACTGTTGAAAGCTTATTGATTTTAAGCAAGCATAATTTTTTTTATTTTTTTTCTTGGTAACAATATGAGAACATAATGAGTGCATACCATTGGTCAGGCTTTTCACAAAAACTGGCTGACTGACCAAAATATAAGTCTGAAGGTAAATATCCATATGCTCTGATCATATGAAAAAAAGTTGATTTTTATTATATGAAAAATAGGTCGGAAAGAAAAATTGATATATAAAATAATACAGATTTGTTTGTTTTTCAGGTTGAAAAAGCTGAGGCCATTTTGAAACAAATAAAGGCTGCCATGGAAACCAGTGATTCTGCGAAAATGGGCAAGTTGGTAGTTGACTTCTATGATGCTCTCCCCCACAACCCTCAGCACAGGACAACGACTGTCAACAAGCAGTGGTTCTCACGCAAGCAAGATCTTATACAGGTTAGTGTATTACACATCCCTTGAAGATAGGGGTCATGCTTAATCTGTCACAGCAGGTTATTTAACTTGATTATTCAGAGGGTATAATTATATGATTGTTACAAATCCGTATTATCTAATGGATAGGTTAAAATAAAATTAAAGGAAAAATAACTATAATAATTCTGATTAATTTCAAAGTATTAAACATTTGGGCTCATGCCACCCCTACCCCTTTCATAAAAATGTCCTAGGACTTTATTTTTAATGTAATTACTTAATCGAATTATTAATCCAGTTGTATGAGTTTCACTTATACCCTGTCATAATTGTTTTTTATCTATTCATTTGACATATAGGTAACAACAATTATTGCAAAAATTAATTTATTAACGCAGTAGACTGGTAAAGAGGGATTGATCCAAGTTGAAAATGCTTGTTTTCTGATTGACTATAAATAAATAAGTTCCAAAATTTTAACTGATATCGCTTTGCTTACCTCATTCATTGTCTAATCTCAGCTTGTGAAGGACATTTTGACATTGAGTGAAGCCACAGACTGGTTTACAAGATCATCAATCCAGTCCAAATACAAGACGCTACGCTGTAACATTCATCACCTGACTAACAATGGTCCTGAGTTTGTCCGTATGAAGAAATTTGTCTTGGAATCTTTGACAGAAAGGTAGGACTATAGATACATTTAATTTCTTTCATTGGTCACTCTAAATGAAGAATCATTTCAGATTACATAAATGTCAGTCTGAGAGAAAGTTCTTTAAACCCGTTAAATTAGGTGTTAAGAAAAAAGACAATGCCTTTTTTATTACCAGTCACTGCAGTTGATTTGACCAATGTGACCATCCAGTAGAAAGCCTTATTGGTACATCATCCAAACATATTACAGTCAAACCTGTGCAAGTGGTCACAGTTATGTGTGACTATCATGAAGTAAGCAGTCAGTTGAGATCTTCCAAAACAATCAGTATATTAAAGTATCATCAAATCAGTGATAATGAGTCTTCGGCAGCCAGCTGTCAACTTCACTGAAGCAAATATACCTATAAGTCATCGCTTGAGCAGTTTTGTTTTAAAAGGATTTGATTTCTTTGAACTGTTTGCATTTGAGAAACCCCTCAGTAGTTACGTAGACCTGTGTAAAATCAGTTTATAAACCCCAGTCAGCCCATTTGCAGACTGACCCTTCTAAGGTTGTTACTGTTGGGTTTTCTGTATTTTGTGCTCATCACAAATTTGATGTAACTTTTACTTGTAACTGATTGACATGTGAATGTTTTTGTCCTGTGCCTTTCATATTTTATGTTGCAGTACTTATAATACTTTTGTCATATTTTCTTACTAGGGAGTTAATTTACTCATGGAATGACATGCTTGACACATCCAAACTTGTCTGCATGTAAAAAAAATCAAGTTTTTATGGACATTGTTTAAAAGACATAATTATTTTCAACCTCTATTAATTCACTACTGAAGTATTTTGCTGGGGATGTGTAAACGAATTGCACCATCAGAATTATGACCTGTCCAAAATGTACACTATTTGGTGAATGATTTGACATAGATTTTGTTTACCAAGTCTAAATTCAATGTGAATCATTTGAAATGTATTTTTTTGTACTGTAAGTGACCTAACTATCATTTATGGTACACTATTTCCTTTGATTTAGCTGAAAAACACATAGTAAAAGGCAAACATTCTATGATTTCCTATTTTGTCCTAAGCAGCCAACTTGTCTTGAGGAGGCAATTTTGGACTGTCGTTGGTCTGGCTGCTACAAGTTTGACTGTATGTTATTGAATGGTAATTGCAACATGTACTGTGAAAAGTGCATTACAATGTGGTAGTATCATTAAACAGAAAAACAAATTCTTTTGTGACATATTTACTATATTGTTGTATTATGAAAGGAATGCAAATGTGTTTATTTTTTTGGCAAGTGATCTTTATTTGACATCAAACCATAGATGACATCATTGTATTTTTAAAAAATTTGTTTATTAAATATCTTAATTAAATAACAAAATAAAATATCAAAAAGAAAATACTCAGTAATGTTGAAACACAAGTTTTCGACTGTTTTACTACACATATGTATCGGAAAATAATAGAAAGCTACAACCCTTTATGTTAATGTTTTATAGTACTTTTTTTATTCTGTTTCATTATTTTTTTGTGGAAAATTATGTTTAAATTAAGAAAAAAAAAGAGTTTTTGTTAATAAATCAAAACAAAGTAAAAACACTCACCGAAGTAAACTCAAGTCTGTATTACTGTATTTATGAATGAACTGAATTGTTACAGATTAAAAGGATCTTTACTGAAATGTCCAATACATAATATATTTGGACTGATATCAAAACAGCTCATTGGTCATGGTTTTGCAATCTATTATTTGTGAAAGTTTATTTATGCATCCATGTAGAATACTTTCGTTGTTTATTCAAGTATGGACATGGAGATTGAGAACATATTTGCTGTTAGTCGACCCCTGGAACACATCAACTTCTGTAAGAAGGAGAAAGAAGAGGAAGATGTCAGAATGATGTTCCATGCCTCTAAAGGAGAAAATATTGTTGGGATCTTGTCAAGGTAATTTTAGTTTGAGTTCAAGCCTTCTTTGTTTTTATTAATTTTTACAATAAACAGATATTTCTACTGCAACTTCAGCCCAAATTTTGAATAATATGAAGACACAACAACTTTTTATTCAACTCAGAAATTTTTCATATGGTTTAATGCAAGCCAGATCTTAATTTTGAGGAAATTTGATATGAAATTCAGGCAGAAGTGTAGTCTGATGCTCCTGAATGATCTTGTTTTCTAATTTTTGGCAAATTTTGGCTCTGCCAAATTTTAAACACATATGTATGCCTAACTTTCTGTTAAGTCATTCGAGGATGTCATCTAGCTGACCGTCAGTACAATGGTGTTCCACTTATTTTTATTTTTTTTCTGTGGCCTTCCTCTACCATAAAAAGACATAACTGTAACATATTTTTGCCCACTGTCTTGACTATGCTGTATGCATTTAAAAAGGATTAACCTTTACTTCACTATTTGCTTGCTAAGCACACAATTATCAATTCTGAGCAAATAAAGTAGCACTAGATCACAAAACTCCAACTGGAGGTCTTCAGCATTATGTCCAATTACTTTTGTAAATAGTATAACGAAATATATGTATGAGTTAATAAATAAATGAAAAGATAAGGAAAAATAAACAATTTATAACACTACTGTTATCCTTGCAGGGGTCTCCTGCTGCCCAAAGTGGTGGTTGATGACCATGGAGGGACCAGAACTGACCCAGGATTGCTCGGATCAGGAATCTACTTTGCTAGTTCAGCCAGGTATTGTTATTTCCTACATATTACAACAATGGCAAATAAACCCACTGATGAATATCAATTTGTCCTCAGTCTGGTGACTTGAACCTTTTAACAGTTATCACAATAGTTGACCCCTTTGATTGAAAATCATTTGACATAACATCAAAAATAATGGTTTCTTTTAATATTCTCTCAACAATTTTGAAGACAAATAAAGCATAAGCTGAGAACTTGTCACCACCTATTTAATTTATAAAATTTGCCTATGTCTAGGATATTTGCTTCAAACTCTTATACATTGGCATCTGCAATTTAGCATGTTTAAACAAATGTTAGCCTTTGTTGTTCCAATAATGAATTTTTCTCAATAGAGAACATCTATTAAAGAGTTTTGATTATTGTCATTTGAAGTAAAAAGTGATCATGTGATGCCACTGCCAGAGATAAATAAAGATGGCATTGTTGGAGTCAGACTTACCCAGGGCTAGTTGTTATAAAAACTTTGACCTTTACATTAAGTACATTTTTAGTAATTTCACTGGTCAAATCTGAACCAGGGATGCCCATGGCCCAGTGGTAAAGTTGCTGACTTGTTATTCCTTGACTGCTCTTGCAGCATGAAGTCGAGTCCCGATTAGGGTAAAGGACTTAATGTGAGATGTCTTTCAGCTGATCTGTGGTGTGCCAGTGGTTCTAGCTTATCTAGAGTCTTCTTCCATCAAAATAGCTGGATTTCACTATAGTGGCCATAATTGTCACTGCAATGTATTTCTAAAAACAAAATGAAACCAACAAATCTGGATCAAGTTTAAAGTTAGGCTAATCAGATGCTCATGAATGTCATGAAAAACCAAGGTAAAAATCATAACTTTGTCCTCTGGATGGAGACTTTAATGGTGATAATGATGCTTATCAACATTACTGGTGTTTTACAGCACCAGTGTGGGATACTCCTGCCCCAGTAAGGTGAAGGGTACACGGTTCATGTTGGTCAATGAGGTGTTCCTGGGCAAGTGTAAAGATATGTATGAGAAAGATCTCACTCTCACAGGCCCACCTGAGGGATACGACAGTGTACATGGTGTGGGTAACACGCAGCACTTCAAGGTAACACCCTTGCTACAATATAAAGCTTTATATTTTGTCTTTTAACATACTGTACAATTCGTTTACCCAATTACAATCATTGTGTCATTATTTCAATGGTTGGGGAAGACAGCAGAGATATTCTTATCTGATTTGTAAAAACTGTCACATGTGCATTAAGTCGCAGGTTTGAAACCAAAGATGTAATACACTGTAAATAATTGATTTATTATTGTGACTTCAGCTGGCTAGCTCACAGTTATCTATCTTATTGAGGTAATGGACACTTTAGATGTGCAATGAGCTTCATAACATTAAGTCTTTTTCATTATTAACATGATTGTGACATAAAATGACTAAATGTGAATAAAAAGAGATCAATACATATACTCAGCAATTTGTTTCAAGCTTTGTAGTTATTTTGTATTTAACAGAATGATGAGTATGTGGTCTACAACACCAACCAGCAATGTCTGCGCTACTTGATAGAATTCACCACAAATAAAGATTCAGTTCGCAAGGTAAATGTAGACATGACAGAAGATGATACGCTCATACCTGAGGACATTGAGGACACTAACATAAGTAAGTGGACATTCTACTTTATTCGAAATTAGGCCTTCTAAAAGGGCTAAAATGTGATTTAGTGAGGCAAAATACATAATTTTCAATCATATAATTGTATATAATGGGTTCTTATTAAAAACAAAAGATCATACTGAGTTGATTTCTATAAGAACCACCATCATAGTCTTTGGAGAAGAAGGATGCCCTGGTATAAAATGTTGTCAAAGTTATGAGTTAATGAATAATTTTTAATAGAAATTGTATACATGAATATTGTATACATTAAACTAATCATTGGAAATTCAAAGTAAATTATGCCAAACAATGATCTACAAATTGTATAATTAATTACTTAATTTCTTAACCATTCTTAAATAATTTCTCTATTTATTTATATTCTGCCTTCAGCTCTTTCTGATGTCAAGGACATCACTGACCCTATGTCAAAGGTCAAGGCAGGGTTAGTTGCCACTGGAGATGACCTCATAGATCTCAAAAGTGTGCATGTTAGAGCTAAACTAGTGGATCTAGCTTCCGAGGTGAGTAACCATATATTCTTTTTGTTTAATTTTCATATGTATTTTTTAATAGGAATTTCTTGGAATAGTTTTTTAGTTTTTTTCTGTCTTAAGTTTTTAATGATGATTTCTACAATTTTTTCCTTTCATAGAGTTTTTTCTTCAAAATTTTATATTTTATGAAAATATGTCATTATTTAGGTAAGCTTTTGGAAACATACTCTCACAGACTTTAATTCTTTCTAAATCAAACCCACCCTAATAGAAGTTTATATATTTGATATTATTTGCATTCTGTAACTTGAAAACATTTTCGAAGCTTTATATATGCATTGCATGTCCAAGTGTCAGTTAATCTACACAAATGCCAAACAAATATTAAATTAAGAAAGTAAGTTGTCATTGTGTTTGCTTTCAAGAAATGAGCTTGTTAAAGAGATTGCTGTCTGACATGACAACTCAAATGTCTTAACTCAGTCAAAAGTTAAATAAGACTGAAATCCTTAGAAGGCTCATATTTGACTTCTATGAAAATGATGTTGAATTTTGTCAAAAATACATCACCTAAAAAACTGAGTTGCATTGTATTAAACATCAAATGATTCGTCAGTATTTACCCATTGAAATAAAAAGTTCTATGAATACCGACATTATTGCCCACGAGAACATGTGATTTAAATTATCCATATTTATAGCTTGTTTAAAATTTTCAATTTAATAAATTTATAGTAAAATATATAATATTCCATAATAAGTAATTTGAGCTGAATTTTTTTATTAGCAATTAAAATAGTTATCATATTTTAGAATTCATAGAATGTTTGGTTTCAAAGTTGGGCAAGCGCAAAAAGAACACCAGAAATCCTAAGAGAAGAGCTTTTGCATAGTTTTATAATCTCAGTCACCTTATTCAGTTCTTGTAATACTTTTAAACTTTTCCTTAATCACCTCCTTGGATTTAAAATTTCTACCTATTCATCATCTACAGGTGGTAGTGCTACAGGAGTATGTGAACAACAGCAAGAGTCACCTGGAGGCCAAGTATGTGTTTCCTCTGGGGGACATGGCTGCCGTGTGTGGGTTTGAGGCCTTCATCAATGGCAAACACATTGTTGGGGAAGTAAAGGAGAAAGAGATAGCTCACAAGGAGTACAAGAAGGCAATCAGTGAGGGACATGGGGCCTACCTCATGGACCAGGATGAAGAGACACCCGTATGTAATACTGTCTTATCATTTGCTAAGCAAATTTAGGGCAAAGTTACAAATATAAATGTATACTTGTATACTTTTAGCCAACTAGTCTGTATTCCTTATAATAGTGAGCAGTTCTTTTTTGAATACATCAATTACTGCAACTGAATTTATAAATCTAGGTAAAGGGGCCTTTCTGATGAATAGGAAATTATGTTTGTCTTTTTTGTAATGTAAGAACATATTTTAGAGTATTTCTTAAAGATTGACATTATAAGGTATATATTTTATATATTTAAATCTATTGTTACTGTAAAGGAATATCTCAATAAACTTACAGAGTAAAAAATTTTAATCATTGTATATTTCATTCTCATAAACAACAAATTGACTAAAATGAAATTTGTTGGGTTCCATTTGAGTAGATGACATATTTAATAGACAGAAATGCAGCTAATCAAATCCATGATAAAACTGAGGGAATGACCTATTTGACCTGGGTCATTTATAGCGATTCTGATATTGGACTTCTTCCATCAGAAAATTCAACAAAAATTCTCCCATTTATTTCCACCAGGATGTGTTTACTGTGAGTGTTGGAAATCTTCCCCCAGGGGCGACAGTGTTGATCAAGATCACATATGTGGCTGAGCTGCAGGTGGAAGGGGAGCTGATCAGCTTCTCTCTCCCTGGCAGCGTGGCACCATGGAAGAAGGGATCACTGAAAGAAGTCACACAGGTTACAATATTGTTTTTTTTTATTTTTTTGTTTTTACTTTGATAGCAACAGCAAATTAAGATCATGTTGATTGATTGAAGAAGACCACTAAACATATACATGACAGCGTTTGCCTTGATTGTGGTTTTGACTCAAAATGGGGAAATGCTGATGGGTTAAAATTTGGCAAAAATCTACTTGGCCTTAGGGGTCCCTGCATCCTCCAAATTGGACAAATAAGTTAGTATTTATTTGATCATAAAAAAGAATATATTTATTTTTTTTAAATGCAGATAGAGTTTGTATCATGTTCATTTATACAAAATACTGAAGTTCTGTTTCAATATGAGTTGTAAAATTTGTTAGAAGACATTTAGATGCTTATTTTAAATAGGTGGTTAAAATAGATCCAACAACAGAGAAAAAACAAGCATGAATAAAAGATAAAAATGAAGATTGAAGCTGTATGTTATGTGTTCACATAGAGTAGCAGTAGGGTAAATCAAACTATATTTGAAGCATAGAGATAAAAATGAAAGTTAAAGCTGTGTGTTAAGTGTTTACATTTAGCAGTAGTGAGGTAAACTAGTCTATACTTATATAGGATCAGACAGACACGGTGGAGGTTCAGCAAGGGGAGACCACTGTCCAGGTATCCCTTAACATGCCATTTGATATCAGGTCCTTGGAGTGTACCACACACCAAGTCAGGGTAAAGGTAGGTTATATGTTACTTTTATTTTTTAACTTGCTCACCATACCTAATATAGGCATTGCTTTCTTAGGACTGTTATAGTTCCTTTGAAACTGTTATAGCTAAACATGAGCATTTTTTGAAGGAAGCTGAATTATAACTGTAATTGTAATCACTTGTTATTATAGTTCGCCATTTTCAATCATACCCTTAATTTTCTAGAGTTTAAATAAAACACACAATAATTTTGATTTTGTATTGTAATAACATTTTTTTTTAAATTGATTTAGAGTTAAATAAAAATTTGAAAGTCAGGCACTTTTAACTAATTAAGTTACTTTTGAGCCTATTATAAAATGTTTCAAGCATTAAATTAAATCGATAAATCATCTCTACAAATATTTATTTGCATAAACAACAATTGTTATAGTGTGTAAATTTTCCTCATACAGAGAACCAGTCAGAGGGCAACAATAGAACTACAGGAAGACCAGTCTATTGCTGATGGTTTCCAGCTTCTTATTGGACTGGCTGAGATACATGTGCCTCGAATGTGGGTGGAACGAAAACCAGATGATTCCGAACATCAGGTTCGAGTGGTTAAGTCTGATTCTTTAGTGCATCTTTAACTTTTCTTTCATTACAAGGAGTGAATCTTTTGCAGTAATTTCTCCTTTTCAGCAGCATTTCCTCGTATTTGCATGGATGATTAATATTGATAGATAGTTGTGCTTGAAGGGGAGATAACTTAAATTGTTTGTTACACATTTATTACCATTTGTTACTTTTCCTGGCCAATTTTTGTGCAGACAACTCCTCCTTTGCTATTTATTGGAATTGCTTCATACTAACCTGAATGATTCATATTAATGTGTAGGTGTTTCGTAGAGATTGCATTGTTCATTCCAGAGTCATTGCCCCTTGTTATTTGTTGAGCAATTTCTCTTGTGGATAACCCCTGTTATGTTATTCCTTGGGTATTACTTGCATTGTTGATTGATATGTATGTGTAGTTGTGCATATGGTTAGATAACTCTGATAGAATTGTTCAAAACAATTGACCTTTTATTATTTATTCTTGTTTTGATGGTTCCTCTGTTATTTATTGGGATTTCTTCATATTTGCTTTGATAATTGATTTTGATTTGTAGTTGTATATTAGGCTGAGATAACTCAGCTTGCATTATTCATTCTGAAGTTATTTTGCTCTGTTATTTTTCTTGTACATGTAGCTTTGTTATTCATTGGATTTTCTATATACTTGTGTGGATGATTAACATTAATGTGAAGTTGAGGGTAAGGGTTAGATTACTCTGATTGCAATATTTATTCTGGAGTTATTGTTCTTTGTTTAATTGTCTGTAGCAATTTGCTCTTTCATTTCTCAGCCAAGTGTCTCCCAATTGTATGGATGATTAAGCCTGATACTGCAGTAATTGTCATTTGATGAATTTATTCCGTTGCAAATTCTTATGCAGATAACTTGCCCTTTATTTTTCAGAGAATTTTTTTTCACATATGCATAATTAGATTTTAACTTATGACTTGATTTCGAGGCTTACATTGTTTTCTTTATGGTCCTCATATTTGACTATTGCAGAAATCATATCACAATTATAAATTTGAACCCTTTAGTATATTTATCACATTGATAGCAATAGCCGTCAAGATTAAATAATTAATTAACTTACATATACTTTAGTTGCACTTATACAGCCATTAATCCTTTATTGGAGTAGACTTCAGTTTAAAAAAAACTTAACATATCAGGTCAGAAAGTTGTTTTATTTTGAAACTGATTCAGCTTTCATTATAGGCTTCAAGAAACCAGAAATAATTCTGTGATGATTCTGTGATTTCTATTGAAATTTCTGTAATTTTAATGTGATTTTTCTAGGCCTGCATGTTGACATTCTTTCCGGAGTTTGAGGCATGTGAGGTGGAGGATGTGAACATTGTGTTACTGATGGATCTGTCTAACTCTATGAAGGGCAACTCTCTTAACACAGCCAAAAAGGTCCTCATGCTGACACTCACTCTTATGTCTCCAGCCTGCAACTTCAACATTGTGGTTTTTGGAACTGGTATGTCTCTTCTTGTGAGATCTCTTTCTTCAAAGAGCTGAAAATGAGCATGCATTGTATATTTATTCACAAACTATTCTTTAAAAAAAAGAGGTTGCACTATACATGTATTCACAAACTATTTCTTTGAAAAAAAGAGGTTGCACTGTACATTTATTCACAAACTATTTCTTTGAAGAAAGGAGCATTTATTCACAAACTATTCTTTGAAAAAGATTATGCACTGTACATTTCTTCATAGATTACTTCTTTGAAAAACAGCATGCACTGTTCATGTATTCATTAACTATTCTGTTGAAAAAGAGCATGCAATGTTCATTTACTCATAAAGTATTTTATTGAAAAAGAGCATGCACAATTCATTTATTCATAAACTATTCCATTGAAAAAACAGCATGCCCTGTTTATTAATTCATAAACTATTCTGTTAAAAAAGAGCATACATTGTTCATTTATTCATAAACTATTCTGTAAAAAAAAAGATCATGCACAGTTTATTTATTCATAAACTATTCCATTGAAAAAACAGCATGCCATGTTTATTAGTTCATAAACTATTCTGTTAAAAAAGAGCATACATTGTTCATTTATTCATAAACTATTCTGTAAAAAAAGAGCATGCACAGTTTATTTAAACTATTATGTTAAAAAAGAGCATGCACTGTTCATTTATTCATAAACTATTCTGTTATATAAAGAAGCATGTACTGAACATTTATTCACAAATAGTGAATAATAACACCTATCAAACCAAGAATTTCACCATTTATGACTAAAATGTTCCTAAAGATGCATGTCTTTTCTGAATATAAGCTTTCTTGTAATTTAGCTTTCTCCTGATAATATTTCTCATTATATTCAAATTGAAATAATTCATGTCAGAATATATGTCAATGTTACTTAGGTTGTACCGGTATTTTATCCATTTATGTTACTGTCTTTAGTATTCAGAATAAATCTATATTGAACAGGATTAAAATTAAGATGTGTGAGCACTGGTGGTTCCATTCAGACATAAGTCGTGGGTCTTCCTCCATCGATAATTAGCTGGACATCATCAATATGAACATTGTTGTATCAGTGCAATGTAGCATAAAAACACAACAAGAAACAAACATAAAAAAATAAATAAAAGGGTGTACAGTTTTTATCTAATTGATTATATTCTTTTTGTGTGTGCTCAGAATAGATCTAAATTGAACAGGCTTTAAACAATTTAAAGAATTGTGTACAGTTGTATTTATTTGGTTATAATTATGTTTTGTTGTGTTTTATCGTATATTAGTTGTATTTGTATGTTTCAGCTTTCAAGGAGCTGTTCCCAGTCTGCATGCCCAAAACAACAGCCAATATGAAGAAGGCAACTGAATTCATCAAAGTAATTATGTTAAACAATATTATCTGTAATTATTGGAACAACTGGTTTAACAAATGAAATACAAAAAGTCTGCTTACCTAATTGCAATGGGTAACATATATATATATATATATATATATATATATATATATATATATATATTTAAATTAATTAATATTTATCTTGATATTTCCTTGATTAAACTAAAATCAATTAGATTCATTCAATGCCTGGTTAATTTTTACTTATGGCCACAAATCATCTGTTTTGATATATATTTTATTAATTTCGTTTTAAATGTCACATATTCACCAGAGACTGTCTGCCACAATGGGAAACACAGAAGTAATCCGACCCTTGCAGACTTTCTTCCTCCTTCGACCCGAGAGCTCTATGCAGAACATTTTTCTCATCTCAGATGGACACGTGAACAATGAAGAAATGCTGCTCAAGCAAGCATTAAATAACTCTCAACATACACGGCTGTTTACAATGGGGGTGAGGTATGAAGTAGTTTTTCTTTCAATATACACACCTATTTGCCATGGGGGTAAAGTATGAAGTAGTTTTTTTTTGTCAATATACATCTATTTGCAATGGGAGCGAGATATGAAATAGTTGTTTTTTTCAATATACACACCTATTTGCCATGGGTGAAGTATGAAATAGGTGTTTTGTCAGTTTACACATCTATTTGCCATGGGATGGGATTTGCCAG
The DNA here is from genome assembly GCA_007844125.1 of Sinonovacula constricta. Taxonomy (NCBI): domain Eukaryota; kingdom Metazoa; phylum Mollusca; class Bivalvia; order Cardiida; family Solecurtidae; genus Sinonovacula; species Sinonovacula constricta. The sequence goes on from CM017556.1 coordinate 15,766,709, forward strand.
CACTTTTGCCGATACTGTGCTGCGACATTTCTATCATTATAACACAGGGGCACTTTTGAGGTGCCCAGGGACTGAACCCGGCCAGTCCATTATACTGACACCATGAGTCAAGTGTATTGCTATCCCCTTAGCCCTGAGCGTTAGAAGGGAAGCCACTTCTACAAACTTTTAAGTCCTTGGCTTAACCCAGTCGGGGTTTGAACCCGTGACCTCCCGATCTGTAAGCCGATGCTCTGCAACTTGATTGAGCTTTTGTGGCCAATTTTGCCATTGGAGTGAGGTATGAAGTAGGTGTTTTGTCAATATACACACCTATTTGCCATGGGGGTGAGGTATGAAGTAGGTGTTTTATCAATATACACACCTATTTGCCATGGGAGTGAGGTATGAAGTAGGTGTTTTGTCATCAATATACACACCTATTGGCCATGGGGGTGAAGTATGAAGTAGGTGTTTTGTCATCAATATACACACCTATTGGCCATGGCAGTGAAGTATGAAGTAGCTGCTTTGTCAATAAACACACCTATTTGCCATTGGAGTGAGGTATGAAGTAGGTGTTTTGTCATCAATATACACACATATTTGCCATGGCAGTGAAGTATGAAGTAGCTGCTTTGTCAATAAACACACCTGTTTGCCATTGGAGTGAGGTATGAAGTAGGTGTTTTGTCATCAATATACGCACCTATTGGCCATGGGAGTGTGGTATGCAGTAAGTGATTTGTCAATATACATACCTATTATCAATGGGAGCGAGGTATGCAGTAGGTGTTTTATCAATAAACACACCCATTATTCATGGGAGTGAGGTATGCAGTTGTTGTTTTATCAATATACACACCTATTATCTGTGGGAGTGAGGTATGCAGTTGGTGTTTTATCAATAAACACACCTATTTGCCATGGGAGTGAGGTATGCAGTAGGTGTTTTGTCAATATACACTCCTATTTGCCATGGCAGGCAAGTATGAAGTAGTTACTTAGTCAATATACACACCTATTTGCCATGGGAGTGAGGTATGAAGTAGGTGTTTTGTCAATATACACACCTATTTGCCATGGGAGTGAGGTATGCAGTAGGTGTTTGTCAATTTACACACCTATTTGCCATGGCAGTGAAGTATGAAGTAGCTGCTTTGTCAATATACACACCTATTTGTCATGGGAGTGAGGTATGAAGTAGGTGTTTTATCAATATACACACCTATTTGCCATGGGAGTGAGGTATGAAGTAGGTGTTTTATCAATATACACACCTATTTGCCATGGGAGTGAGGTATGAAGTAGGTGTTGTGCCAACACTTGTTTACTATAGAAACTAGTAAATGACTTGGAATACAAAGAAAAATCATCAAGGATGTATTCTTGGCTATTTCAGTAATACTGCCAACAGACACATGCTACGAGCCCTAGCTAGGGTTGGGGCAGGAGCATATGAATTCTTTGATGTCAAGGCTAAATCTAAATGGGAGCCAAAGGTAATCATTTCTAAAGTTTAAAAAAAGCTACTTCTCAAATTTCTGTTTCCATGCTCTTGAAAATGCTACTTCAAAACTTTTTAAAACAACAACAACATCAATACTGCTAGGTTGGAAATATAAAATTTTATATACTTTTAGCAAACTAGTCTTTTATCCTTATAGTTATAAGAATTTCTTTTTTGCAATAAATACATGTTTTGGAATGGATTGAACATTTTCCATCATATGTACATATAGTAGAAATGTTCAATAACTGAGATACTCTGTACCAATTACATTAAAGCACTAATGTAGGTTTTAATTAATATTTAATATAATGATTATCCAATCTTTCCTGATAAATGCATAAATGAAAAACAAGACAAACTATTGCACGTAAATTTAGACGATAGGACACATTGCATGCACTGCATAAAACTATGTTATAAAATCTTTTATTTGTAAAAACTTGTATGAACAGCTTAAGTCTTAATACAAAAGCAAGATGACTTCTTGAAATATCTAATATATCACACCTGCTTGATTTTCAGCCCATTTATGTCATTGTTTCTATACCAGGTGAAAGCACAGTTGTCTAAGGCAGCCCAGCCAGGTCTGACCTCGGTGTGTGTTGACTGGGAGCAATATGGCCACCAGGGAGAGCCACCCATACAGGCTCCCAGACAGATCACAGCCCTTTTCAATGGATCTCGCCAAGTTGTGACTGGCTTTGTGCCAAACTGCACTATGGTAGCTAGAGGCATAAGATACATATAACTAAAAATACCTGCTGTTTGACATGAATAATTCAGACCATTACTATTTATAACAGGTTGAGTTTGTGCTTTAATATTTTAAAGAACTCATTTAGTTGAAAAACATCAGGAAACATTTATTTGGATTGAATATGAATCATTCTATCGAATTTTCAGAAAGGAATTTTGACATAATATTTTTATTAACATTTCCTCAAATTGGATAAATTAAGATTAAAAGCATACATGGCAAATATCAGAATTACTTTCAACAGCTACTGGTGTCTAATCAATTGAGCTTGATAAAACTTCTAGTGAGAAATGTTTCTCTGGCAAGGAATGTTTGATTGTTTTTGCTGTTGTTGTTTTTTAAATAAATTTTTGATCTTAAACATTTTGTTATTCTTTTTGTGTCAGTTCTGTATCATGTGATGTGCATTAAAGTAATAGATGTTTCTATCTGTGTACAGGCCACATTGCGAGCCCAGATAGCTGGAGATGAGGTGTCAACGGTTGTATCGACCTCGGAACTCAGTATCACCACAGGCATGGTAGGTCTACTGAGCTGCAGAAACCCATTTTTGGCATGCTTCATAAAATTTAATGGTGGTGTCCGACACATTGAGTTGGAAATAATTTCAAAGAATGCATATGATTATCTTAACAGGTCTTGCTACATGTTAAAGCTCCTTGTTGATGTCTTCAATTTGTGTGAAAGTTGCTTCATGATAACACAAACATGATTTCAGTAGGGTGAATCCTGTTGCTGCATAAGCAGCATAGTTAGCTTTATTTAGATCATCGGCCAGAAATTTGGAACTACTAGACAAATAAACATATGATAATATAAGAATACTATCATGTTTTTTTTCCATTAGTGAACAATGTTAATTAACAGTAATTTAGTAACAAAATTATTATATTAAAAAAGGTTTTCCATCAAGTTCAAAGTTAATATATAGTGGAAATTTTCCATTCTGTAGGAATAGATTAGACTTTGATAAAAAGTCAGATTAAGTATTTTATGACTTACACTCTCTTGCCATTGAAGTTGTGAGCTGTTAGATATCACCTTTAATGCTTTGCTACTTATTTATTTTACAGTTTGTTTTGTCCACTGGGCATTTTTTCTATAAGTTTGTTACAGATGCACCTGTTATTTTTAAACTTTGAAAAAATATGGATTATAATTCCTAGTTTACCTTTTTTTAAGGTTCTTCATCGTCTGACAGCAAGAGCAATAATCAGAGACTGGGAGGATGGAATGCTCTCCCCTGATCGCACTGATCATGAGGTGAGGTACCTAGTTACTTACCAGTTTTTTATAGTTTTGAGCGAAGCTCAAGGGTATATACTATAGAGATCATGCTGAACACAGCAGGAAGAAGTAGTTTGCAGGAGGATAAATTGGTGTCAGAGCTGCAAGATAAGATAACATTTATTTTGAGTAGGCAATATTTCAACAAGTAGCATAAGAATATTTTCATATTTCTCTGTTCATGTGACTGCTAGAATTCCCAAAAAGAGGAAATGGTAAAATGTTTCTGACCTAGATCTAGTCGTCAATTTATGCTGTTGGTATTTCTGTAAATTACAAGTTGGCAATGTGGAAATATTGATGCTTTTTACAAAAAAGGAAGCGGAGACCAAGATCAGCTTATCCGAACAAATACTTACGCAGGCATAAAATCAGGTTAGGCCTACATTTTGAACCTGTTGCATATGTTAAGTGAATTACAATTTCATGTCCACCTGTTTTTTTACCACTCCATGAAAGTTTAAAATGTGTTTTATAATTTGAAAATAAGTATCATCCTCAGAATCCTTTCTGGTCAACAACACCAAAACTTGGTCATTTACCAGTAATGTTATAGAAATTATAATGTATATAAGTTCTCCTTAGTTTTTAATGTTCAGTTATAATTAAATTGTAAATGCCTATTGATTAATGTTAATGGAATGTAAATACATATGAAAGCAGAAGCCACAGTTACTATAATTTAATAATGCCAGAAAAACACTAGATCTAGGATATGTAGATTTATTTTATTTGCAAGATTTTCAAAACTTTTTCTTTTAAATTAAAACAGCATAAAGTACAATTTTATCTGGGACTAAACATAGTTATACCATTGCAACTGCTTTGCTGCCTGTCTTTTCTCTGTAAACCTGTCTACATCATTGGTTGCAAAACACAACATCCTAACAGTTATGTTTTTTTTAATCACTTAGGTCTGCTTCATTAATCATTATATAATCATGTTCAATTTTCAAAACCTGTTTAAGAAGCTATGTTATGCAACACCACTTTGGCTGTTTAAACCTTTGATATTACTTTTGAGGGACACATTTGCCTGAGCAATTTCAATTTAAAATTACAAATCTTTACTCATCACCTGTGTTCAGGTACTCAATGGTCTATGACCACACATGTTCAAGTACAAAATCGTCATTGATCACCTTTATTTCAAGTACTAAATGGTAAATTACCACATATGTTCAGGTACTAAATGTCAAATCTACGTATGTGTATGAGAAAGTAATGGACTGTCACCACCCATGTATAAATGGTCAGTCATCATCTGTATTCAAGTATTAAAGGGTCAATCACAACTTGTGTTTATATGAAGCCGACCATTTGTGTTTTTGTGGTCAATGATTGTTTGGGGTCTGTCTTAACCTAAATAAGCTGGACTTTTATATTTTTGTTGATGTGACTACAATGTCAAATATATTTTTTAATACAAAAAATTACACATATTAGTTTTGTCATTTGTTAAAATTACAGTACATGTGTTTGCAGCACAAAAAGGGACTATTATTTTATTTGCAATAAGCTGAAAAATAATACATGAGAAAAATATTGTCTGTTTATATTTATGTTAAGATTGCATTTGAAAAGATTTTATTGGCAAAACTACTCAATTATTACCTTGTTAAGAATTATTGTTATTATAAACCATAATAATTATGTCTTTTTGTGTGTTTTTGATCTTAGATTGCCAAGATGAGCATGAAAGACTACATCATCGAACTGAGTAAAGACTACTCCATTGTGACGCAGCTGACCAGCTTTGTTGCCATAGAGAAAAGGGACAAGGTAATGGCTACTCTCTAGGAGAGAGTTAGGTGCATTGACGTCAATTAAAGTGAAATTAGAGTGTTGTTACACTCAATGCTACCTCTAGAATAAATTTATTGATAAATTCATCATCATTGGGTGCACACCCAGTAGAATGTCATTTATTATTATGCTGTCAGTGGAGTACTCATTCCTTTAAGAACATTTTGCCTCATTATATGTTCATTAGGTGCTTAGGTAGGTAGTAGGTAATACCAAATTTGAGTCCAATTTGAAGCTTTTGATTGTTACCACAGTTTTAATAAATTTTTGTAAAAAATGCTCAAAATGTTATTCTGCAGTTCCCTATGGAACAATTTACAACATTGTAATAGCAGTTTGATCTCCTAGCTATGGTTTGTATTAGTCATTTACTTACAATAATTTCCATACCATAGATTTAAACTCACAGCTATATTTTAACAAAAATAGCTGATTTATTGGTTATGTGATAAATAAAATCCAACATTCCTGTTCATTGAATACTGGGAATATTAAATTAGGTGAATGAAGCCATACAAAATTCAACAGAGCTTTATTTCATATCCTTTATCCAAATGATTTAATATTTTCAGTATTCAGTTAACACTCATACAAGATCCTCTATGTTTTTCAAGGAAATTAGCATAGACCAAATTAATTTAAGCCATAGTTCCCTTAATCCATGTGTTTTGGATCCCTGGACTATCCCATACCTAAAGGAAGCAATTTTGCATTGTAGGATAACAGTTATCCAGAATTGTTGGATACATTAGTGGTGTTATCTTGAAACACACTTTTAATTATGCAGCTCAGTAGTGATAGATTGTAGAATAATTGAATAATAATTGGATGTTATGTTGTTGTTTTTCAGGATGAAGAAAAGAGGTCTGTGGATGCTCCAGCCATTTCAGAGTTGGTTGAGAAGGAATGTGTGGATGAGCTCACATATATGGGTTTTGAGGAGGTATGGCTGACCAACTTTTTGACTAAGGTTTTATAAATTAGCACTTTCATATCCATTAACATTTTAAATAAAAATGAAAACAGCACTATGGCTTTGCTAAGGAAACAACATCTGGATGTCTTAAGAAGACAGAAAAATTGTGGTATTGTACTACATGTATATCCCCATCTGCTATCACGCACATTCACCCAGCCCAAAAAAGTTAGATTAGTGTGCTTTGCACAATCATGCATATGTAGATATTTTAACTTCCTTCTGGAGGTGGCTGTGAACTTGTAGCAAGAACACGCTTCAAGTCTGCTTGGTATAAATTCAGGAAGTTCTTCCAATCCTGACAAATAGACATCTACCAACCATTACCAGGGGTCATCTCTACTCAACCTACATAAGACCTGTGTTGCTATATGGCTCTGAGACATTGGCAGTAACAGCTACTACTCTTAGAAAACTAGGATAGAATGACAAGGTCATGATAAAATGTCAAGTCTGAAGTGAATGACCCCTTTGAGTCACTTCTTTCTCAGCTGCTTGCTCAGAAATATCACTGATATTCGCCAGCTTAACATCAGAAATATCACCAATATTCACCAGGCAAGAAGGATGAAACGGCTTGGCCATGTTGTGCAGGGTGCAAGTACAGGGTGGATATCACATGTCCATAAACATAAGGCCACCGGACATTGAGCTCCTGGCAGGCCAAAGCTGTCTTGGGATGAGTTAGTAAAAAGGGATTGTGAGTGTTCAGGATTGGGCATTGTCAATTCATGAGAGCGTCAGGCCTCAAGGAAGGGAATTTTCTTCTGGCGGAGGGGAATAATAAAAAGCTCTGATAATATAAATCAGATAGGGATTGATTTGCTGTATGTTTAGATCATTAAGATCATAATGTGTCAATTTTATAAATTAAAAGTTATGCCAATGCTTGCCCTTTTCACTAAATAAATGTATATCTTTTAAGTAAAGGCTACTTATAATATAAAAGTCCATAGTTTTGCATGTGTTTCATGGCTCATGAACAATCACCTGACTATAAATGCATAGATTATAATATTAAAACCCATTGATATCCTTCATAAAAACACATGTAATTATTGTCACATTAGGAGGAGAAAGAGAAGGTAGACTTTGTCCAAGAGGTGGACAATAGGCTGACCAGTGTCAGGCTGAACTTTGACTCGAAAACAAAACAGAAAACCTTCCTCCAAGAGGCATTTGGCTTCCTTGAAAAGATTAAGGATGACAATATACGCTCTGAAAAGATATGCCAGGTAACTGTTTTAACCCATCACTTGCTACATTTGTTATTCATGTATAATAAAATGACAGATTTTGACTGACAAGTACATGCAACATGATCATACAGCTGCCATAAGGGTGCAAGCTGATCTGGATCTACACTATCTTATTATGTATGTTTATATATGCTTATCAGATTAACACTTAGATACAGTATTTACTTGATACTATTTGATATTTATACTTTTTAAATGTCTAATTAAAATCTAGAGATTGTTTAAATAAAAAATTAAAAAAACTCCTAATGAACAAATACTGATGTTATCCTAAAAATATGCCCAAGTATGTATACAGGTAAACAGCAGTGATAATATAAATAAACATTATTTTCTTATGGTAGTTTTACAAGATTTGCATTATCGTGAAATTATGATAAATGATGCAGAGTCGACAATTTGTGTGCTTGATCCTTAAGTATTTGTACTTTAATTCAGCTGGAAACAGCCTTTGATGAATGGGAACTGTATGACGAGTTTGACTTTGAAGAAGAATTCAAACAGAAGAGGATTACCCCAAGTAAATGTTAGTATGAATTCCTTTAGCATATTTTTATAAGTTTATTTACAAGTTGATTTGATTGGCCAATTATGAATGTTTTGATCAAAGTTAAAAGTCTTCCAAACAACTGAATTGCAGCTAAACTGCTTGTACATAATATAATTATATATATTTATTTTATATGATATTATAACTCCGAAATAATGATGTTCTATTTATTGCATTGACTTTAATACACACCTTTTTTTATCCCATTATTATTTGTTGTTTCATTGTAGGTCCAGATAAAGCTCCATCCGAGTTGTTTCTGAAAACATTGACTGGAAAAAACGATTCCTTTCAATGTTCCGCTTACAATAACAGTTGGGGAGTTTAAGGTATTTTTATATTACTTTTGTTACAATTGTATGCTTGAATTTTGGTATAATGGTACAGTGCACAGTTAGTTTTTCAAAGATGGTCCATAGTAATATGCTTGTGTTTTTTTTTTCCTTTGGTTGTATAATGCATGGCTCTGCAGTGCTCTTGTTAAGCAGTTTAGAATGTAAAAGCCATGTCAGTTAAAAAGTAACATGTCGCAGTGTATGAAGTCAAAAATTGTGATACAGTAGTAGTGCAGAATCTAAATAGTTACTTCCCTTATAACTGTTGCTTTAGAGGTATTAAGGTAATAGTAAAGTAAGATTAAATGTGTACAAAACCAAATGTTTGACTTCTTATGTAAAAAATAAAAATAAAATGAATTTACCTATTTGGCTGTTTGATCTGTAATTCTTTGATATCTACATAGAATCTGTAATTCTTTGATATCTACATAGATAGCCATGGAATATGGTGTGCTATTCACAGCCAAAGTGTCACAATGTCTGAGACAGAGCCGAGGTCATAATGAACCTATGGATCATAAATAATTGAATGTTTGATAGTAGGACACAGACATAGTAACATTTTATTAAACATGTCTTTCTCTCTTCCCCTTTAGGTGTAGGAAAAGGGACAAAAACATCATCTTTAATATTTGCATTTTCAAATGTTTATCTGAGCTTCTTCTCATGTCATTCAATTACTTACAGATTAATTTACATGAATTTTTATAGATTATTGGTAGCAGAGTAAGGCCACAGATGTTTATTAAAGAAATCAACAGCAATATAGCTTCTTGAATAAAATACCATATTTTGCGGAATATAGCCCACAACTTTTTTTCTCAAGATGGCGGACGGCTGGGAATATTCCAGTGCGGGGAATCTGTTGACAAAATCTAATTTTTGTCAGCTGCCACTCCTTAATCTTTTTGCCGCTTAAAGGCGTGACCTTCAGTTGAATAATATTCCTTGCCGAGGACATTTACAGCATATTTGGGTCAAAATTAGGGACCATCTCACAAAGATTTGCAACCACTTTGGTCTACAAGTGTAACATAAACAGTTTCATGCATCAGATGGTGGTTCATAATTTACAGCATACTGAGGTCAGAATTAAGGACCATCTCACTAAAATTCTCAACCACTTTCATCTCCAAGCATAACGTAAACAGTTTCCAGCATCGGATGGTGGTTCATAAGTATTTTGCATACATGTATATGCACTCGTTCTCAATGCTTTATGTGACTTTTTTTCAGGAATGTACATTAGCGGGGACATAAATGGGGACTGTGTGAAAGACGAAAAAAGATTAGTTGTGTAAATTGTAATTAATAAATTGCAAACTAGAACAATATGATAAAGATAAACAACAAAGGGTGCGGGGAATATTCCGGGGTATGTATTTACACAATTTTAAAAAAAACATTAAAAAAGGGCTATGCTGGGTTTATTCCAAGGGGGTAATATTCTGCAAAATACGGTACATGATGTCTATTGACACAATTAAGCAATCATGATTTTTGTTTATTAACTGTTTTTAATGTATTTTTTTTTTGCCTTGTCAGTTGTGGATGAATAGCACAAGCATACCTTGACAGTTCATTTCATATTTTGGTAATCAAAGTGTGAAGCTCTCCATTTTATATGCTTTTATGTTGCCACTTGTGACTTTACATTCTTAAAGGTTACTGAATTACTGCACTCAACTTTTTTGCAAAGGTTCAGGCAGGGAACCAATGTGTTTGCTGGTGAATATTGTTCTACGTTTGGGAGAATTAAAATAACCAGTGAATATTATTTTTCCCTGTGAACATTTTTTTTTTTTAAACAATTGTATTTCTCATTCATTCAGGTACATTCTTTTGATCATTTAATAATTATTTTAGCTACCCATGCATACTGTTCCTTAGGTGAGATTTAATTTTTGTAAACATTGAGAAGTAATTAAATGCATGATAAAAGGCATTTACCTGTAAAATGTATGTTTTTTAATCAAAAAGTGGTAGTGGTGGTGCCACTGCAGTGGTGATTATTTCTAAATTCTGTTTGCTAACAACTCCATGTATAGGTGAAAAAATGCATTGGTATGATAGAAGAGACTTAGTTGGAGCTGACTGATCTAGATCCACATGATTTGCCAAAGTCTGATCAAAATTGTGCTTAGCAGAATTAGAGTTAACATAATATTTTCTTTCAGGCCAAAGTTCAAGATGTAGAAGGGATCCCTGTCGATCAGCTGCGGCTAGTGTTTGCAGGTCGTCAGCTGGAAGATGGCAGGTTATTGTCGGACTACAATCTATCGGATGCATCCACATTACACATGGTGCTGAGGCTCCGAGGTGGTCAGTCACAACTCCAGGCTTTTTTTATTCTAGAATGATAATAATTTGTTATTGAAAGTTATTTCAGAAAATATCAAGTTTTTATTTGCCCCATTTTCAGAACCATTTCTTAATAGACAAGTTCAAAATAAGCTTTTCCCAGACACAGAGATCTGAATCACTCAAATGCATACTAGGAAAACATTTGCGAAAAAGTGATGATTGTGCCCTTTTGTGCTGGAGAACTGGAATAATTAAAAATTATGTACAAGGGGTATAAGGTGAAAACAAGATGATTGTTAAAATTTAGTTGGTTGGACAAATTAACCAACTGAATTAAATTATTCCCTAGTTAATCTTGAATTTGATACCAACATTTCATTTCATCCTGATGTATGAGCAGTGCACTTTGGTTAAAGACCACTGCTTTCAGTCCCAATAAACCTATAGGTTATATCCATGTAATCATTTTTCTATTGTATATCTGTAAGATTTAATGTACATATTTAATCTGATCCTTTACTGCTTGTTGCCTACCATAGCAGCCAACTTTAAACTACCCTACAGCTGCCATTCATTTTCATATTTAAAAAACAAAAACATCCCATATTGACAAAATCATTAACCAGTTATTTTTACTCCCCAAAACAGCATTTTTGATACTATGCAATAACTAGAAGCATAATACTGGCCCCCACAAAGTTGCCAGTGTCTTCTTGAACTTCTCTATTGAGATTTTGCTATCTTATTATTTTATTATTAAATTGTTGGAACTTAAATATATAATCTTAATAACACAACCTTTCAATGTTGATGGTGTAAAAAACAACATTGTTTTGTTATGTCTCTGTAAAAGTTATATAGTCAGTGTTTGAGCTTTAACAAAATCTCAACTGAGAAATGATTGGAAGAGGGGCCTGTTTTCAGTTACACTAAACTATTATTAACACTTAGAAAATTTGTTTCATTATTTATATATCACTACCAGTGAGTCTGTCCATTCAATCACAGTTTGTTTAAGTGTAACTTCTGATCTGCTGGAGAAAATTTCATACACTTTCATAAAATGCTGAACCTTGTAAATAGTTATGTTAAAGGAATCGAATTGACATACCATAGCTTGTTTCTGTGACAAGTTATGGCCCTGTGGTGTTATTAAACTAGCTCTTTATAAAGTGGTGCTATCCTTCTATTATTGACATATCAAGCCTGGTAAGCTTGGCTTGATCAGGCTTACATTAGAAGCATAGGTTTTGATCAGCCAGCTTCTGCTCTTTGCTGTCTGTTCAGAATCTGCACTATTTGCTGCAGAGTCTGTATCAGTATGGGTTTTTTTTTTACCATAGCATGAAGCAAATAATTTTCATAATGTTAAATTTGACATTCTGATTGTTTTTTTACAGGAATATTGAGCTAAACTGTTTGTTAACATAGTTTCTGAGCATTTGTATTGGTTCTGCCTTTTTCCTATTGCCAAAGCCTAGTTCTTGGCATATACCCAGAAGGCAACTGTAGAGCACCTGATAGGAGCCAGCACTTTGCTACTTCCCGTTCTTGTAAATCGACAGAAGAAGCTGCAGGCAAAATTGTTCACGGCCACAATAACCCACTTCTTTAAATCATAGAGGCCATGAACACTCTGATTGTTTATGGCTTTGCCAACCCATTTCTAAATGATATTAAATTTATTATTAAACACTGAGTTTACTTTATTCTTTGTCTTGCCCTTTCAATTGTAATTGATAAATAACTTGTAATAGTACGATAAGAGTTTTTTTTTTGTATTTTCAGGACCCTCAGATGACATTCCCATGCCACACTCAGCTCGTTCTTTACTCATGGCCAATACGAGGTAGGTTAACAATGTGTTAGTTAGTCTTCTAAATTTTTTTTTAAAAATTAAGCCTTAAAGGTGGTATCAGACAGTTTAGACCAAAGATATTTTCACTAAACATCTTCATAAACTATTGTTACCTGAGCAGATCTCACAAAATGCTGTTTATTGATGTCCTGTCAGAAAAGTGTACCATAATGCCACAATCGTCATTACAAACATGTATTTCCTATTTAAGCCACAGCTGCACAGTTGTTGTTTTTTAAAGTAAGAAAACAACTTGACCACTTATGTTTTAACTCATCCATGTCATCCGCTGTGATGCCGATGTCTACTTTAAGTAGAAATCCCAATTGTTCTTATTTATAGATTTAAAAAGAATGAATATTTTAAGTGTTAATTAGCGAGTTTTACTGCCCCAAAATTGAGATACTGTTAAAAAATCATCGAGGCTTAGGCTAAAGTATGATGTTTTGCTACAGCAATTATGCACAAATACCCCAACCAGAGGTCAGATTTTGTTACAAATATTAGATACAGGCAAACTGTTGGATACCACCTTTTAGTCATGTCCTACAAAAATTTTGTAACCTAACATTATTTGGGAAATTTTCAACAAACGACAGTGTATCCTTTCCCATGTGGCATAATGCTGACTTTGCAATTTGAACATAGTCTGTTCAGTTTTTTAATGGGAAGACATTTTGTAAGACTGCAGTTTAGCTCTAGTCGGTTGTTGGAACCCACAGTTGATATTCTGTTATCAATATATGCATGTATCATGGGTTATTTGTCCAGAAAAACTTTATATTTATGAATATATGTATGAAGCATTTGACTGGCTCCATGTCCAAAACAGCATTGAAATTCAGCCCAATGAATTTGATTGCAACTTGTTAACAACAGGCATCACAGATTGTCATTGACAAATGTTTTTTTAACTTCACATGAAAAATAGTGTCAGTGTAACATGCATTTTTATTGGACCACTGGTTGCTATGAATATTTATGAAAACAAACTTTTACAAGCCTTATATGCCATGACCACCATGAATAGTGAATGTATGTTCCAGCGATGAAAAACAGGTGGCTTAAAAATGACAATTAACATTCACAATGAAGGTATTTTAACATGCATGTACCTGCGTGTTCATAAAATGTTTTTAGGAAAATGTTTGAAACATGATCATGATGAAAATTATAGACAACAATTAGAGTATAATATTTCATACAGCCTTTTAGCTTGTGTAAGAATGAATTAGATACTTCTGACACAGTTGCTTTGTAAGAAAGTCCCCATCCTATTGACATTGTTATTTGTATGTTTACTGTAAAGTTTGAATGTTACTCTAAATCTATTTGTTTTTAGTCTAATCCTTTGTGACGATGAGAGGATACCTGAACCAGAATATGAAACAGGTGAGGAAATAAAGAATTATAAATTAACCCAAGATTTCATAATAAACCCCAAGATGTTTGTAAGCAACAACATACAAAGCTAAGTAGACATACTGCCTGTGACACAGCAGCAAATGATGACTATCCTGATCAGACAGCTCCCAGATCTAGGTCTTCACTTTTTGCCTATGCATGATCAATTCATGCATAGCAGATTAAAGTTAATCTAAAGGATTAGAGTTTTTTCTTGTTAAGAAAAAACAATGTATGTTCTTTCTGTGAATATCTCCTTACCTTCAGATCTTCAGACAGGTCAAAATAGGTGCAGACATCACCATTTCTCAAATCAACTCATTGTTCTTCACTGTACAATCTCTGATTGGTCTGTAGAGAACCGAACATCAAACCACACATCATATTCTGGAATCCTGTCATGACCCCTTTGAAAGGAAAATATGGCCTGAAGCTGCACCAATGGCTAAGACACTGACACTGCATGTCAACCTGGAAAACCAACAATGTACTGCATGTACTACATAATCATATAAATACCACATTGGTGTTTGATAAAACAACAAGTATTGTGAATGATGGTCTACATATTTTGTATGTTTAGATATGTTTCATTTATTAAAATGACTCAGGTTAAATTGAAAGTTTCAAAACTTTTATGTTGAGTAAAAAACTATTATTTAAAAATGGTATATCCCATTGAATGTGAAACAACGAAATAACTATGCAAGAATAGGCATATAAAGCAAGACTAGAATTAAAGATTCAGACATTTGCTTTAATCACCTAAATAACCTTTTATTCTTTCTATTTAGTGATACTTAGAAATTTATATCTAATAATCGGTTTTTAGATATATCAAGGGATATATTTTGGTCTATTAGTATTATTTCTTGATTGAATGTAATTGTCACATAACTATTTTGCTAGGAGGTCTTCAAGGTAATCTGCAGTGCACTAGTGGTTCTACCGGGCATTTGGTCTTTCTCCAACAAATAAGTCACCAAACACAGGAACATGTCATATGCATTTTACAGTACATGGATAACAATAGACATCGATCCCCATACCCAAACCATATTGCCAGTTTTATTACCTTTGCCCCAGGTTTTGGCCATGTATAGTTTTCTTTCATTTTTGTTTCCACTCATAAGCCCCAGGATTTGTAGCATAAATGGGCAGAACCCTTCTTTAATTATATGTACCTATTTAAGCCACTTTCTTGTGGAAAAATGAAATACTGCAAACACCAGTACTTTAATTGTGGGTTGAAAATAAAAATAATGCAGCTTAATTAAAAGCAAGTGGTTTGTGCATCTTCCCATTCCCAAAAGTCATTTGACAAGAATTGTGTCCGAGCCTATTATTTAGTCACTTAGAAAGGCACTAAAATCTTCTGAGAAACGATTTCTACAGCAATTTTACCATACAGACAAATGGGCATTTAAAAAGGAAGCTGTAGTGCTAGTTGGTGACGCATGTGCTGACGCTTTTATGTAATGTATTGTTTCTTTCAGATTGGGCTACATAAAATCATAAAATGGGTGGACTTAAATGAAGATTTATCATTAAGCCCCCGTGGACTTTAAATGTAGCTTTATCATTTAGCCCTTGTCACACTTACTTCGAAAAGTACACTGTTACGAAATGGCACTGCACTCTGTTGCAACAGCAGTCTTAGCAGTATCTTATTTGTTACATTTGCAGTAAATAACTTGCAAAAGTTTACTTATCAATAAATGGAGCATGATAAGAGTTTTTGTATTTTCAGCATTCTCAACAAGCACAATCAGTTTAGACACAAACCTAGCAACCATGGCTTATAAGAGGTAGGTTAAACAAGTATAGTTAGTATATATGTTTAAAACAAACCTAGCCAATTCATTTAATCTAAATCTGTAGACCGGACCTGGTAGCACAATTGGTAGAACATCAACTCCTGGTACGGGAGGCCCCAGGTTTGAGCCCGGGCCGCGACAAACCAATGTCATTAAAAATGGTAGTGGTATAGCTCCCTTGCTAACGCTCAAGTAAATATAAGGCCAGTTCCACTACTTGTTGGCCCGGTGTCTGGATAATGTGACTGGGTGTGGTATCATGTGGTGTTCATGGCATGCTATACATAGTGAAGGCAGCACTACATCTGCTTCCAGTGGACACCGTCTCCAGATAACTGAAATACTGTTGGGGAGACAATAAACCCAATAAACAAACAAACAAACAAAGTCTGTAAGTAAAGC
This sequence comes from Sinonovacula constricta, assembly GCA_007844125.1. Classification (NCBI taxonomy): domain Eukaryota; kingdom Metazoa; phylum Mollusca; class Bivalvia; order Cardiida; family Solecurtidae; genus Sinonovacula; species Sinonovacula constricta. Next base: position 15,782,959 of record CM017556.1, read on the forward strand.
ATTTACAAATGTATGTTTTTAATTGGCATTTTTTTATCAGATTAACACAATTTTTTTTGTAGTCTTGATGATTATGGCAAAGAATCAAGTGATGATGATGATGATGATGAAGCTCTTTATGGAAGGCTCATGTACTTACGTTCTACTAGAGGAGACACCAGTACTGATGATGATGATGATGAAGATCTTGATGAAAGTTACTTATTTTGTACTAGGTGAGACACCAGTATTGATTAATTTGTTTTGGATTTTTCTTTCATTGGCTGATACAATTATGTCCATATGTCCAGCCAGTTATTGGTGAAGGATAACCCCAGACTTATAAATGGGTAGAACCACTGGCACACTGCAGGTTACCTGCAAAAAAACACCTTACATGAAAGTTCTGGCTGTGACTGGTACTCGAACCTATTTGGTGATGGGCTGAGTAACAACCACTTATCCACAGGCTCCCCTGTATTAGTTAAATCTGTCTATAGCATAATGTATATGTCCAGGTTACAGTATGTTTTTACAAATGTGGACACGGATAAATACAAACATGTATAGTCATTCTGTAAACTTTATGGTGTGTCCATAAAAGGATTTTTTTTTTAAATATTTGAAAATTATATAATCTTGAAATTTACAGACTACCATTATAGTAAAAACAGTTTTAAAACAGCTTTACAGGATTGTTTTGTAATGAATTGGATTATACTGACACTGTTGTTTTGTAATACAAGCCACATCCTGTTGACAGTGTACACTTTTGACATTTGTATGTATAGGGTAAAGTTTGAATGTTACACAAAATCTATATGTTAACTTTTTAGTGAAGACCCAGTCCACCTGGAGAGTGAAAGAAGTTTTGAAAGCAAAGAAGGTGAGGAAATAAAGATTAACTCAAGAATCCACAACAAACTCTTAGACATTTGCTAATAACTACATACAAAGGTAACTGGTCATATTGCCAGAGACACAGCAACAAATGGTGAAGATCTTGATCAGACTGTTCCCATCTGACTCGTAGGTCTTCACTTTTTGCCTATGCATAATCAATTCTTGCTTAGCAGGTTAAGAGTTATTCTAACAAGTTTATTCTCATGATGATGCACAATATATATTCTTTCTCTAAATACAAGATTATTGGCCTATCTCATCAGTTGTTCCATCAGTTAGACATCTTTGACATACAAAGCCTGGGTTGGCAATAAGCTTGCCTTTGATGCCACTACATTTTGTTTGCACCCATAATTGCACTGAGAGAACTCAATTGAGTTTACACCAACCTTACTCCGACACACAGTGCGTGGGATAGTGCCAGAGTCTCTAAGGTCAAGCCCAAGGCAGGGTTCGACATTAAGGACCGACCGAACGACATTCACTAGTAGATCGGCGGTTAGGTCTAGCTAAGTCCTAGGCTAGCTGGACCGACTGGTCGTGTTCTAAATCGGACAAAATTTGCCGAAAATCCGCCTATCAATGAATCATAAGTCAAAAAATATTTTTAATGGCTAAATTCGGTCAAACTTTTGACGCTTGTCGATACAGTTTCTTGGGAAACCCGCGTGTGCTATAATTAGCAGTATATTTAGTAACAACCTTGACATGCATTCACTCATTGGCTGATGTTCCCAGAACGAGGCATTTTCCCCCCACGCGCTTGTCAAATATCCAATGTAGTAATACTTATTGATAAGCAGGATACGAATGCTTATTTCTTCAGATAACTTCTTATTTTCTAACGTTCGGTTTTTTGTCCGACAAAAAAAAAGACGACAATACGGAAAAAAGACGACAATACGAAACGAAAGAGGAAGGATGCTTCAAAGAAACTGTATGACAAAACAAAACTGATAAGATCGTTTTGTCCAGAATGAACAGATGAGTTTATTTGGCTAGATTTTGAAGAAAAAAACAATTTTATATTTTGTACGACATGCAGAGAGTATGAAGAGTGTGAAGGATTTGTTGTCGGTACGGACAATTTCAGAATCAACAATATAAAGGGGCATCCTGACTCTGAATCCCATAAATCTCACCAATGAAAATATGATCTTAAGTACAGCTCACCGCTCACTACTTTCGTTGCATCCGATACTGGGAAATAAAGCCGGTTGACAATCAGTCATGTTTGTCTAGCCTGTTCACTTGTGTGAAAACGTTTAGTCATGTAGGTATGGTCTTACTTAACTTTCTAGTCATATAAGTACCAATGTATTATACCTATATTAGACTAGAAAATTTAACATAATCATACCTAAGTTGCATTAATTAGTAGAATATTAAGTGTCATACTAATTTTCCTGTCATAAATGTCTCATTCTTAATTATATTGGTATGTTATTGCAACATAATGCTTGAACTCATATTACAATTTGATTTAAGTATGACTTGTATGTGTATTATGCGTTTTACATTTTGGTCTAGTTCGGTTTAGGTCAGGTCTAGTAAGTTTTCTAAGTTACTGGACCACTGGTCCAGCTCTCAAAAACGTTAACGTCGAACCCTGCAAGGCCAGAGACCATGAACTTTGTCTTTTTCATTTTTAGACTCTTAGACCCTTGTCTTCCAAGCCCTCCTGCTATGCCTTTAGCTTAGTGGTACATTCTTCCAATGAGTCAGCTATGACCACAAGTTCATCGGCATAAAAAAGCTCCCACAGCAAGCTAATGTGGAACTCGAGTGACAGAGCCTCCATCACTAGGATGAAAAGCTGTGGGCTGAGGATAGAGCCTTGATGGATTTCTACCCTACCCTAAATTCCTTGTTGTACTGTCCATTGACAAGCACACAGCTTCATACATTGGTATGCTAAGGATTACACACACTGCCAATTCCTAGTCTTCTCAGGGTCCACCAGACTTTCCTAGGCACTCTGTTGAAGGCTTTCTCTAAATCTACAAATGCAAAATACAGTGGTCTGTTTGAGGCAATGAACTTCTCCTGCAGCTGGTGCAAAATGAAGATGGCATCAGTTGTACCTCTGCCAGGCAAAAAACCTAACTTTATTGTGTTAATGTCAACCATTTTACAAATGGAGAGTCTAACTCACGCTCTAATAGTTTCATGATTTGGTCTGCGAGTTTGAGGCCACTGTGGTTGCCACGATCAGGCACTTAACTTTTGCCTTTGTAGAGGCTCAAAATGTAGCTCTCCTCCCAGTCCTTGCAAATCACACCATTGCTAAAGACATCCTCTGACAACTGTCTCATTCTAAACCCTCCTTACCAGCAGTTTTCAGCATCTCAGCGTTGATACAAGAAGGCCCACAGCATTGCCACATTTCATCTTACAAAGGGCTCTGCGAACCAACCCCAAAGTGACTGGTGGGGCAGGACCCTCAACAGAGGGTACAATGGACAGTAGGTTGGTTAGTCACTCAAACTCAACATTTAGCAGCCTTGCATAGTGTTCAACCCATGCTTTCATCTTGTTCTCATGGTGAGAGCTCCCCTGAATCATTCCTGATACACTTCTCACCCACAATGTCCTGGTTTGTTCTGTCCATGTGCATGACAAAATTGAAGATACTTGCATCATCAGGGCAGATGTTGGCAAATGTGTCCTATTCTACCTCAGACTTGGCAAGCCAGACAGTATGCTTTGCTACATAGGTAGACTCATTGTACATGGCTTTGGCCACTTTGGCTTCATTGGTTTTGCCAGCTTTAGCTAAGGCCTTGTAGGTTTTAAAGTGGGCCCACTTCGTCTTGATGGCATCTTCACCCTGTCATCCCATCTCCATGTTTCACGCTTCCATTGGTGTTTTTTAGATAGGCCACACACCTCAGAGGCTGCTTCTGGGTCCCTGAGTTGATACCACACATCTTCTACTGCATTTAAAGAACCGATGGGATTGGCAGTAGCAATTACTTTCTTTCTGAAGGCTTCTTGAAATACGTTTGCAACAGCTGGATCCCTGAGCTTCCACTGATGCATACTGATGTGTGAGATTAATCTGTACTTCTTTATCCTAGGTATGCGGACTGTGTGTTCGCATTCAACAAGGTTATGCAGTTGAGCACATCCCTCAATTGGACTTACCTTCACATCATTTACTGCTTTCCTATAACTGTTTTAATAAGAGTATATAATCTATCTGTGGCAACTGTGGTTAAGGGCAGCCTCACATTCCCACATCTTTACAAAAGTTACAGCTGGATGCAGTTTAATGTGATACCAAGGAGAAAGAATGCAATACAAATATCTACACAAGAACAGCCATAGCATCCAGAACTAAAATTTACCATTAAACCAGATTGTCAATTGCCTTGTTTGCTTCATCTGTTTTAAGATATATCTAGGGTAATATTTTGGCCTCTTGCATTGATATATATATATAAACAAATATTAATAACACTTTTTATGGCCATACAATGTATCCATCAAAGCAAACAGAAAAAAGTCTTTGCACTGTTCTCTCATATACAAAATGCCTATTCTTGCACTGAGCAATCATAACTCAATATACTGATACCACTTAATAGCTTAACTAGTTTTGGTTGAATCAGTTATATGCAACTGTAAGCTGAACAAATATTTATATGATGTTTTATACTCATACATTTAATCTCTTACAGAAGTGAAAGAACTCTTGGTAAGTAATTGTTTCACCTTGATTCTGTCACAGTTCTGTATCATATTAAAGGCACACTAAATGTTTATTTATATATCACAGACCCAATCTGACCATTTTTGTCATTGCCTTCAAGTTATGTTCAGATAGAAAGTTTTTTTATGTCTAAAAATCAGATTTTACTTGTTTACTTATATATTGATTCCATTAAATTTGTTATAAGCATAATATCTTATAAGTAAACAATTGGTAAAAACATCTTTAGAAAACTCAGCAACCAGGTTTGTAACATTTTAAGAATACCATATAGCTGAGGTGTGTATAAAAACACAATAACAGAAAGTGTGTAATATTAAAAAAACCCATTGCAAAGTGTGTAACATTATTAGAAAACCATAAAACTGGATTTGCAACTCTTCCAGAAGAAGAACAGTGTTTTCAATTCTAAAATACTTTCGTTCATTCAAATTATATAAAATGGCAAACTGAATGCTCTATCATTAGTTGTTGATTATAGTTTTAGTAGAGTAGCTTTAAATATGATCATTTTTACAAACAATGTAGAAAACAGAATGTCAGCACTCTATTGGACAGAGGAGAGAAATTAGAATTGCTGGAAGAGAAGGCTCCTCAACTACTATCCACACAAACAACATTTATGAAGAAGACTGTAAAAGGGAAAGATAAAGCAAGAGGCCAGGTGTGTTATCTTTTTAAAAATAATAAACTTTCAGGAGTGTAGCCTCTTTTAAGATAATAATCTGCTTGGAATGTAACCTCTTTCAAGATGATAAACTTCCATGAGTGTTACCTCTTTTAAAATAATAATCTTAATGGAATGTAACCTATGTAAAGATAATAAACTTCCATGAGTGTAACCTCTTTAAAGATAATAAACTTCCATGAGTGTAACCTCTTTAAAGATAATAAACTTCCAGGAGTGTAATCTCTTGAAATATAATAAACTGCTAGGAGTGTAACCTCTTTAAAGAAAATAAACTTCCATGAGTGTAACCTCTTTAAAGATAATAAACGGCCAGGAGTGTAACCTCTTTAAAGATAATAAAATTCCATGAGTGTAATCTCTTTAAAGATAATAAACGGCCAGGAGTGTAATCTCTTTAAAGATAATAAACTGCTAGGAGTGTAACCTCTTTAAAGATAATAAACTTCCAGGAGTGTAATCTCTTTACAGATAATAAACTTCCAGGAGTGTAATGTCTTTAAAGATAATAAACAGCCAGGAGTGTAACCTCTTTAAAGATAATAAACTTCCAGGAGTGTAATTTCTTTACAGATAATTAACTTCCAGGAGTGTAATGTCTCTAAAGATAATAAATGGCCAGGAGTGTAACCTCTTTAAAGATAATAAACGGCCAGGAGTGTAATCTCTTGAAAGATAATAAACTGCTAGGAGTGTAACCTCTTTAAAGATAATAAACTTCTAGGAGTGTAACCTCTTTAAAGATAATAAACTTCCATGAGTGTAATCTCTTTAAAGATAATAAACGGCCAGGAGTGTAACCTCTTTAAAGATAATAAACGGCCAGGAGTGTAATCTCTTGAAAGATAATAAACTGCTAGGAGTGTAACCTCTTTAAAGATAATAAACTTCTAGGAGTGTAACCTCTTTAAAGATAATAAACTTCCATGAGTGTAACCTCTGTAAAGATAATAAACGGCCAGGAGTGTAACCTCTTTTAAAATAATAATATGCTAGGAGTGTAACCTCTTTAAAGATAATAAACTTCCATGAGTGTAATGTCTTTTAAGATAATAAACTTCCATGAGTGTAACCTCTTTAAAGATAATAAAATTCCATGAGTGTAATGTCTTTAAAGATAATAAACTTCCATGAGTGTAACCTCTTTAAAGATAATAAAATTCCATGAGTGTAACCTCTGTAAAGATAATAAACGGCCAGGAGTGTAATCTCTTTAAAGATAATAAACTTCCATGAGTGTAACCTCTTTAAAGATAACAAAATTCCATGAGTGTAACCTCTTTAAAGATAACAAAATTCCATGAGTGTAATCTCTTTTAAGATAACAAAATTCCATGAGTGTAACCTCTGTAAAGATAATAAACGGCCAGGAGTGTAACCTCTTTAAAGATAATAAACTTCCAGGAGTGTAACCTCTTTTAAAATAATAATATGCTAGGAGTGTAACCTCTTTAAACATAATAAACTTCCAGGAGTGTAACCTCTTTAAGGATAATAAACTTCCAGGAGTGTAACCTCTTTTAAAATAATAATATGCTAGGAGTGTAACCTCTTTAAACATAATAAACTTCCATGAGTGTAACCTCTTTAAAGATAATAAAATTCCATGAGTGTAACCTCTGTAAAGATAATAAACGGCCAGGAGTGTAACCTCTTTAAAGATAATAAACTTCCAGGAGTGTAACCTCTTTTAAAATAATAATATGCTAGGAGTGTAACCTCTTTAAACATAATAAACTTCCAGGAGTGTAACCTCTTTAAAGATAATAAACTTCCAGGAGTGTAACCTCTTTTAAAATAATAATATGCTAGGAGTGTAACCTCTTTAAACATAATAAACTTCCATGAGTGTAACCTCTTTAAAGATAATAAACTTCCAGAAGTGTAACCTCTTTTAAAATAATAATATGCTAGGAGTGTAACCTCTTTTAAAATAATAAACTGCCAGTATTGCAGCCTCTTTAAAAATGATAATCTGCTTGGAGTGTAACCTTTTTAGAAAAAGAAACAAGCAGCAAGATATGTAACATTTTTAGAAATAGCAAACTTCTTGGAGTGTAATATTTTAAGGCTAAAAACAGTTAGATGTGTAACATTTTTAGAAGTATATGCAGTATATATTTGGAGAAAACAACATTCTAACAGCTGGTAAACAACATTCTAACAGAACACATGCAGCTTTAAACTTATGAGACATTATCATTCAATAAGGTGAATCCTCTTCAAAGTGAATTAACTTGACTATCTTATACAATGGTCATTATCCTCCCGTCAAATATACACCTTTAGGTCAAAAGTTCTATTGACTACAAATTATTGTACAATTTTTTAGCTTGTTTATGTTGGAAAATACTTTTTTTGATGACAGATGGTTAAAAGTATAGGAATGGTTTTGATCCAGAAGTGCCTGAACTCATGAAAAGGGGGCCTTACACAGGATAATAATATAAGCATGAATTTATAACTATGTGTCTTATATACATCATGCTAATTTAGACATTCATTCATGAATTGATGTCTGTACTCATGATACTTATATAAGCATGCTTTGATGAAGCCGAGTCTGTTGACATGATACTTATATAAGTATGAATTAATGAATTCTGTGCATAGAATACTTATAAAAGCATCCATGGGGTCTGTTGTGTTGTTTTTTACTCATTTTTGCACATTTTTTTTAATATATAAATATATTTTTTGGAATCAAATTGGTATATGCCATAACAATATATGCATAAACTTGTGGATTAAAGTTTTTTTTATACATGGTACTTATATGAGCATGAATTCATGGAGTCATATCTTAAAAGATCACAGTTCTCATGTAAGCATAGATTTGTATATTTGAGTCTTTAAACGTACTATTATAAAACTAAAGGTTAATCCAGGAATTATGCTGGAGAAATTTGACTTGATATAGATAATACGTTTTCCATTCATTCAGATGTCAGTTAAAGTTCCCACCTGTATATGACTGAAATATAATTAGCTGGACTCTTTAACGCATTATTGTTAAACCATGTAATGCTTATGCTTGTCTGAGATAGTAAACTATTCACAATGCACCTCCTTAGTGTCAGATCATTCTCTTTTCCTTTAATATATGTTTAAAACTGTATAGGTAGATCATGTTGCATTTTATTTTATTATTTTTTTTTTACCATTTATATATCCTTGTTTAACTTGTCTGTAGGTACAACTTGTAGATAAAGTTATAAATAAACTTGATCTTGTTCACTTCTGATAAAGATTTAATGCCAAAATGTTTCTTATGTTTACACATTACCAACCTAGATATATATGCTGTCAAGATATTATATTGAAAATTCGAACTTAACTTCAAATGAACAATAAAGGTTGTCAGAAATAAAACTTTAAAAAATTCATTCAAGGTTGATATGATCTGCGATTTCAAAACTGTGTACAGAGGGTAACTATAATAATGAAAACAAATGTGTGTTGTTTTTATTGCCAGAGCTTTGTTAGAAGGGAGACACAGACGTGTACTGGTGTAGCTTATGGATTTGGAGATAATTTAAGTTCTGCAGGTTAGTGTTGTTTGATTAACACTTATCATATTGTATTGGTAAATAAATTGGTAAATATTGATAAATTATCTATACTAATTCTATGGGTTTTTTTAAGGCTTTTAACAATGAAACAGAATTGTATTAAGTTAATTGGGTCCAATTAAATTTTCCTGACAGAAATAAAATGTTTGATCTTTTCATGCTTTTAGTTTCTAAAGATGAAGAAGAAGCAGAAGAAGAGATGGAATTATTAGAAGAAGAGATGGAATTATTAAAGACATCTTACTCAATGTACAATGAGATATCAGAGTCAGAAAATGCCCAACCGATCGATTCTATAACAAAAACAGACACACATGCGATGGACTTTGTATGCGACACTAAACCAAAGAGGTATCAACCATTAGCTTTAGAGCCTGTGGTGAAAATGTTAGCCTCAGAACCAATGGAGGATGACATTTTTTGCTGTTATGAACCAATCTCATCATTTAACAATTTTGAAGTTTCTTCTGCACTTATGTCTGCCACAGATGGAGGAGCATCTCCAGAATCAGCTGAACCTGCCTTTGTCGAGCAATCGCTGTCATCTCCTGCTGCTCCAGTCATTACCAGAATGTCATCACTAAGAGAAGATGCAAGCTTTACTGCTAAGGATTCACGGGATTATTCTCAAAGTTTGCGAAGTGTTTCACCAAAGCCCATGGCATCTGCTTTTATGGCAAAAGATTCACCTCTCCCTCCTCCCCCACCTCCTCGTCCAGCTCGTTCTGTATGTTTTGGGGGAGCTGCACCACAACTTTTTGAGGCAGAGCACTTTCCTTCTTCTCCTCTCCTTCAAACACAAAGTGCACCACCAAAGGCAGCTGAGTACCACAATTTGATACGTCAACCGTCACCCATTACTCGAAGACGCCTGGCTAGAGCTAGTAATATGGCACCCATTCCTCCACCTCCACCTGGATCCATGCCAAGAGGAGCTGCACCACCACTTTTTGAGGCAGAGCACTTTCATTCTTCTCCTCTCTTTCAAACACAAAGTGCACCACCAAAGGTGGCTGAGTACCACAATTTGATACGTCAACCGTCACCCATTACTCCAAGACTCAGTACTAGAGCTAGTTTTATGGCACCCATTCCTCCACCTCCACCTGGATCCATGCCAAGAGGAGCTGCACCACCTGCACCACCTGCTCCACCTGCACCACCTACTCCACTTGCTCCACCTGCACCACTTGCACCTCCAGCCATCAAGAGTAAGCCTGCAATTTTTGGTAAAAGAACCAATAATATACAATCAGAAAAACTGGAAAAAAAACTGGAAGCCATTATGCGTGGCGCTATGGCAAAAGGTTCTCCTACTCCACCTGGCACTGCCTCACTGGTTAGCTGTAAACCACCAACACCATCTGCAGATTATTCTAAACCTCATCCTGTACAAAGTTTTTCATCAATGTTTTCTCAACCATGCTGTTCTACTAGAGGCATGCACCAAAAACAGCAAACAATGGACAGACCTATTTCGAGAAACTTAAATTCATTACTTATTTAGACGGTGAACCTTTCCCTGTGATGTCTGAAGACATAATACAAATTGATGGTGATATAGATGAAGCCCTGGACTCAATGGTTACAGCTCAGGATGAGTTAGATTTGGACTCAGGTTGGTATCAATTTCTCTGAGGTCTACATTAAGAGAAGTGTTTTTATCTTTTTTTTTACTTACACCAGAGCAACACAGATATGGTCATTATAATCAGATGTCTGGGTAGAACCATCAGCACATTGCAGGTCAACTGAATACTGTCCTTACACAAAAGTTTTCACATAATCCTGTCTAGAACTAAAGTGGTGAGATGCTGAGGAGTCAGAGGTGTTACAAGTCAGTGACTCACTCTTACCTTATCTGGATCTCTGTTGTTTGAGAAACAATATTCAGTTTAACTTCATTATAAAAAGTGCTTCCTCTCTAAATTTTCAAGGTCATTATTCCCTTTTATTATTTTTATTTCAATGACGTCTTCTATATTAAGAAAACTAATACACATACATGTATCTAAGATTATTTTAACAGTATTTTGTTTGTAGCTTGTATGAATTTCTGTAAAACCTTTTAAAGAAAACCCTGATAATGCAGTTATTGAGCATTATTGTACATTCTAACAGATAAAATGCAGGAACCAAGAAAGAAGAAGAAAAAATGTAAAGTATCCTGAGAAAGGCATCATCTCCTAAGATGATGGAGCATCTCAAAATGTCAACAAAAGGTATGTCAGAAATCCAGTACCTTTTTTATACCTTCAGCCTGAAGAGTACTGTCAAACTTTTAGTAAGGTGGTATCTAACAGCTTGCCTATATCAAACATATGTAACAATATCTTACCATTGCTTTGGGTTATTTGGGCATAGTTTCTACATAAACCCTTCATTATTCTAAGTAAAGAAAGTTTTGCACACTACCTATAGTGACAGTACAAATTGTAAAAAATTATGCTAAAAGTCGAACCTGTAAATAAACAGGATATTATCTTTGCTAAATAGATATTGATGTCAGAGTGGATTACCCAAATGATGATATAAAAGTATGTTGTCACATGCTTTTCTGAATTTAAAAGTAGCTACCTCTGCCGCCTGGCTGATATAGGAAATATCTGTTGGCAATGATGAGTGTGGATTTATGTCTCACTGTTTACACATATCAAGGGCATCAATGAAAAGCATTTTGAAGGTCTTTTTAAGGTAACAATGACTTATTTGGTTATTGAGGAAAAAAATTGGTCCAAACTATCGGATACCACCTTTTAGCAGTCCAAACTGGCTGCTTTAGACAAAAATGGCAGCATGGAATGTTTATCTTTTATTATGTCCCTGTTTACAAATAAGTATGATTTGGGTAATGGATCTACTGCACACTACTATACAATCAAAAGATGTGCTCAAGGTGAGCTTTTCTGATACCTCTTTATCCGTCTTCAGTTGTCTGTCGTGCAGCGTCAATATTTTAGCTTGTGAATATGCTAGAGGCCACATTTATAGCCCAATCTTCATCGTACTTGGTCAGTACGTTTGTTGTATGAAATCTTGAAGGAGTTCGTTATTGTGTCACATTGGGTAAAAAAGTAGGTCACTAGGAATCTTAGAAAAAGCTTGTGAACATGTTAGTGTCCACATTTATGGCCATATCTTCATCAAACTTAGTTAGAATGTTTGTCTGCATGAAATCTTGGATGAGTTCGTTCTTTGGTCACATGGGGTCAATAAGTAGGTCACTAGGTCAAATCTTAGAAACAGCTTGTGAACACACTAGAGGCCACATTTATGACCCAATCTTGTCAAACTTGATCAGAATGTTTGTCAGCATGAAATCTTGGATTTCATTATGGGTCACCTGGGGTCAAAACATAGTACACTAGGTCAAATCTCAGAAAAAGCTTGTGAACACACTAGAAGCCCAATTTATGGCCCAATATTCACCAAACTTGATCAGAATGTTTGTCTGCATGAAAACTTGAGTTCATAACAGGGTTGTGTGGGGTCAAAAAGTAGGTCACTAGGTAAAATCTTAGAAAAAGCTTGTGAACACAATAAAGGCCTGATTTGTTTGCAGGAAATCTTGGATGAGTAGGCCTATATTATTGGGTCAGGTGGTGTCAGAAAGTAGGTCACTAGATCAAATCATGGCCAGAATGTTTGCCTGCAAGAAATCATGGGTGAGTCTGTATCAAAGTCTTGTTGGCATGATAAACCCAATAAACAAACAAAGTCATGTGGGGTCAACAACTAGGTAACAAGGTCAAATTTAGAGGCCACACTGATGGCCCAATCGTCACCAAACTTGGCCAGAATGTTTGCCAGTATATAATCTTATATACCCGGATATGTTCTGAAGTGGGTCATGCAGATTCAGCAGATTACTGGGTATAATTTTAAGAAAATATTAAAGATTTCTAAAGTAAATAAATCTTCATTACTTGACACCAGATATGAGGCTACTAAAATCCTCTGTCATCAGGTGAGCAATTAAGGGCCATCATGGCCCCCTTGTTAGTTTTGCTTTGGAGTTATTTTCCATTTGAATGAATTTCAAGTCTTTTAAAAGCACATTCCACTACTCTGGGGCCACAACACTAAAGATCTGTCAGCTATCCTAGTCCCGTTTCTAAGTAAAATTAATTCTATATTATTATTTGAAGATCTTAGATCTTAGATTGTATTTTTCTAGAGCAGATGTGAAGAAATCTGTGATATGATGGAGCTTTTTTGTGCAACACCACAAATACGATGACAAGCAATTTAAACATTATTCTAGCACGTACTGGAAGCCAATGTAGACTACTTAGAACTTCTGCACTATATGCATCACCTGTCACAACTATCACAGCATGATTTTGAACTTTATGTCAATCTGATCAGCTGGGATATTAGTGAACAGTCCATTAGAGAAATCAGTATGTGACTGTAGCCATGAACAAGGATCTCTGCTGAATTTTATGTTAGATGTTTACATACTCCTTTCATCTTTCTCCATTGGACATGTGCAATTTTACACTTTTTCTTAATGTGCATGTCAAAGTTTAAAGTACCTGTCATATGAATACCTTGTTCTTGCACTTATTCTACAAATTTTACTACACAACCACCAACATTTTCACTTGCAATGTTTGTTTAATTGCTGCTTATATGCCATACAACATAATTTCAATTTGGAGTTTGTTGTTTTAAGTTTAAGTCATGTCATCCATGTGATAATGTCATTAAGACAGCTGCTTAGATGTGTAAGAACTTATTTATTTTATTTTTATGATTTCCAGCTTGGATTTTAAAAGCAGCCTTGTGATCATCTGCAAAGCCATATAGATCTGCCAAATAGTTCTGTATAACTTTAATTTAGAGTAGCAATATACATGGTGAAGTGGACAAGACCAGCACAGAATCCTTGTGGTACACAAACTTCATTGATTCAGTGTATGATACTGACTTGTTAATCATCTCTTTCATTATTTTGTCAGTCAGGTAGGATTCAGTCTATTTCAATGAGACTTTTGGAATCTCAGTGATGTAAATGGCAGCATATAGGTCCCCAACAACACTCGTAGTCACCAGATTCATATCAATTGCTTTATGAAGATCACTGTACATTTTGATCATTGGAGCTTTAACACCATTGTATTTCAGTTTGCACTTCGGTATAATGGGTTTCACGTTTTTGGCTTCAACATAGTCCTTGATTTGTTTCAGTGCTGTCTTTTCTAGAACCTTTGAAGAGGTTTGATAGCTTTGAAGGTCTAATGGGAAACCTTTCCTTTTTAGTAGTTGTTTTAGTATACTCAGCCAAAAAAGAAACCTTACAGTGTATGTTTTTTCTTTTTTTTCAGTAACCAGATATCCGAATCTGGAAATGATTGTTGGACATGTTAAAGACATGCATATCCAACACAGATAGCATTTTGTTTTTATTGGTTATGTTTTAAATTTGTTTAAATAATGTTTTTTCATTCATAGGGGTCAAAATTAAATTTATCAGTTTTTAATTGGTGACATTGAAACATTTTATGACGGATGCCGACCATTTCATTTGCATTTTAATCATGTTTGAGTATTCTGTTTTTGAAATCAATATCTGTTATGTCCACCGTTTGCTCTAATTAGTGTATCTACCCGTCGACGCATCGAATTGACGTAACGTTGTACGAGCCTATTGGGAAGGTTGTCCCATTCAATGATCAAGGCATTTGTCAACTGCTGGATATTTTGTGGAGCATGTATACTGCGAACGTTTCTGCCAAGCACGTCCCAGATATGCTCAATCGGATTCATATCTGGAGACATTGCTGGCCATTGCATGACGTTGACGTTGGATGCTGCCAAGTGAGCGCGTGTAATTCTTGCAGTGTGAGGACGGGCATTGTCATGTTGAAAAACAGCTGGAGCATTTCTCCTCAAGAAAGGAATACCTTCTGCGTTTAGGACATTGTTGATGTATCTCTGGGCGTTTAAGTTGCCACGCAGAACAATAAGCCTGGTTTTCTGTCCCCCCATTATCCCGCCCCAAACCATAACACCCCCGCCGCCAAAACGGTCATGTTGTCTTACACAGACTGGAGCGAACCGTTCACCTTTACGACGATAAACGCGTACACGGCCGTCGGCATGGCTTAGATTAAACCGTGACTCGTCCGAAAACAAGATAGTGTTCCAGTCACGTCGACGCCAGTTGCGGTGCGCACGTGCCCATCCAAGGCGGGCGCGGCGATGGCGTAACGTAAGTATACCACCAGTATATGGACGTCGCGCTCTAATTGGGCGCCTTTGTGTGCGCAACCGATTGCGAATTGTCTGAGCACAGACGTTATACGCCGGTGCCGTCAACGTCGCGGGTGTGAACCTGTTACGTAAGTGCAATAGGACAATGGCGCGATCGTCCCTTTGGCTAGTTGCTCTTGGTCTACCCGACCTTGGACGATCGTGAACATCACCTGTATGCCTAAAACGCCTAACAAGATCATGAATTGTGGTACGGCTGCAATTAAACGTCCTACTAACGTCAACAACGGAAACTCCACCCTGGATCATTCCAATAGCCCGATTTCTCTCGGCCTCTGACAATTGCGGCATTGTAAAACCTGTCAATTTGAGATGTGAATTTATCTGTGCGCTTACTGAAGACATGAACAGTGTTTTGTAACAATGACTATCGGTTACCATACCGCGTGCACGAGGTTCACGTGCAAAAACTGAATTTGCTTGAATACCACTGATACCATGAGTGCAATATGGTTAACGTGTAGAGTGAATCGATAGTAAAATGTTCTGACACATACATGTTTTGATTTAAATAAGATATATTGAAAATATCTTAATATTAAAAGTGTAAGGTTTCTTTTTTGGCTGAGTATAGTATGATTGTTGTTTAACACATTTCCAGAAATCTTCCTTTTTGGAAATAGATAACTTTCTTCTTTGTTTATATAAAAAATATCAAATCTTCCACTTTGCAAGTGAAGATCTCCCACTTTGGCCTCAGAAGAATTTCACATGTATGGTAGTAGTTTAATTAGAGCACCTTTCAACTCCCTGGGAAACACACCAGAACATAATGATCAATTAACTATTTTGTTATAATAGGTATATAATGGGTATGTATTGTGGAAGGCACTCCTTCAGATTCTTTGTAGGAATTATATCAAGCTCACATGTTGTTGGATGTGATTCCTGAACAAGTTTGACAACATTATAATTCTGAAAGAAGCTGAAATTCACTGAACAGGTTCAGGTAGAGCACCATTTGATGTTTCAGGACTAGTGCTATCTAAATCAGCTCTCACTTTTGAAAATTTGTCTGCAAAGTGCACAAAATGTAATTGACTAGAGATGCATCACTTGAATGTGGTGGAGGTAGATTATCTTTTGATCGTCCAAGCGATTAACCGAATAACCGCAACTGTCTATTAGCACCTCAATTAGGACTCATTTAAAGGAAGATTTGCTGACTGCTGGCAAGAGAAGAAATAAGACTGCTGATAAGGCAACAATTCAAGAACAGATTGCTTAGGAAGACCTATACTGACTGCTTACATCATGGTGACTGCTCATTGCATGTCACAGCTAGCTCCAGATTGACTATTAAATTGTGTCCAAGGAAGTATTATTCTGTTTCTATACATTAAACGTATTCAACACTTTTGATTTTCTCAACACAGTCTTTTGAAGGAAAGCATGTTCCCATTATACTCTAGTCTTTAAATACAAATGTTATGTGTGCTAAGGTTTATATTATACCGTATGATCCCATGTGCTTTCATTATCAACTGATTTACCGTAATAGGCCTTTGAAGTCTGTCGGTCAACAATTAACTATCTCACATACATTTTCTTGTGTTCTGCATGAAACAAGGCTTATTATCCATTAATAAACACTGGAACAAACTTTCAACTTCAGTCTGCCAGATACACCAAACTGTTATTTACGTGGTGTTTCTTTTTAGACTTGCCTCATTATACAGGTCAAGTTGACTGACTCTGAGATAAGCTGTTGTCAAGGTGATATCGATCGGAGCAGTTTGACAGTGAGGGTGTAAACGATATGTTTATATAAGCATCTGCCGATTACATGTCTCCATGAAATTGTTGATTGGAGGTATGTACACAAAAACAATGCACTCTTTCCCGATATATTGTTTACTGTCATGTGAGACTTGGTGACATAGATCAAAAAAGTTAATGTCATGCTGCTGGAGATTGTTCATGCAGCTGAGGTTAGATACATCCCACAACATGTGAAAATTACAGTCACTGTTTACCAATTTTGCTTCAACAGCATGACTGGTCGATGCTCCTGTCCATTTTTTCACCTTGTCTTATAAGAGGTCGAAGCAGAAACTGGCAATTTCCCAGGTGAAGTAGGGGGCTAATCTAGTAGTCTTAAGCAAATAGTCTTATAAGTGAGAAAGTAAGATGTTAGGTGGGCATCATCTAATTGTATGTCCATCTCTCCACCAGCAGTTTATTGTGCTGATATGCCTCCTGTATTACTCTTTTCTTCATATTTGAATGGATGTTGATATGTACCATATTTAGCATGAAGGTGAGATAACTAACATTGCACTGTTAATTCCAGAGTTACTGTCATTACTTGTGTCTTGACCTTTTTGCTATAATGTTTATTGTAGTTTTGCTTTTTTTTCAGCAAACTTATCATCAATTTTTAATAATTTGTGAATAAATGAGCGATAATCAATAATTATAGCTTTATTCATAGAAACTTTATTTCATATAAATACAGCATTATGTATCAGCCAAGAGCCCTTTAAATTTAAAATGTGACCAAAATTATCTATGGTTGTCTTAATTGATTAATCTATTGGCCTTTTTCAGAAAGTATTTAACTTTTATATAGATAAAAGAATTCTAACATTAACATTGTACAAGAAAGATGTAAGACTTTAAGAACAATAAATACAAGTTTATACATGTTCAAAAGCACATTATTTAAATAATAACAACAGATAACAGAAAAGAAAAACAATGAAAGACATTTGAATAGACAATCAGGTATAGGTACAGGACTTAGATAATTTAACAATCACACCAGAAAACACACTTAAGCAGCGGATATATATTGTCCACCAATGTTTTGAACATCATTAATAATTGCCATAACTGAATTTTCTGATTTCCAGACGATGAACCATTGCCTTCGAGAGAGATTCCCGAATCTTCAGCAATACAGGGGACTCCTACTCAGCAAGGTAGGCCTGAAGTATATGTATCTGGTGCTATTATATTTTAATAAGTGTTCATAACATAATATTTCAGTGAAGGCAGCACTCTATCTGCTTTGAGGCATGACATTGTTATGGTCATTTGATTTCATGATCAACTTATTTGTATTAAATAAGCCACACTGACTAAATTTTTGTCATTTTGGCAACATACTGCTGTTGTTTGCTATTTAAAGTCATATATGGCATCGGAATGGACCTTTGTCTGTCATTGAATACTGTGTGTTAGCCTATATGATCTTGTAGTGTGAATGTTTTAATGTACAAGACAAGTTAAATGTAACATTTACTCTTCTTGCTAACCAAAAAATTGTATATATACAACTAATTCTTTACTTTTGCTTTCTGTGCCATAGTTGATGATAGCCGATAATTACATTTTTGTTAGACACCCCAAGAGTAAATGGTGTCGTCGTTGTTTTTCTGACCCAAGGTGAATTCTAGATTTTTGCTGTTCTTTCCTAAGAGTTATTGATTTTCTTTTTCTTATAAATTAAGGGTTACGGACGAAAGTAAATGCGGGTTATGGAAAAAATCGAATGCTTACATAACTGATGGGAACATTTTGGGATTCGACCAACGTAATTTAAAACCTTATGAGTCCCAAATGCTTAAAGATTTTAAAATTTTTATGATTCTTTAATTGACTCATTTTAGATAATGTTATCATCATTATGATATTTCATATAATGTATCATTATTTGCACTAAAATTATTCATAAAATTCTAACCCATATGTAACATTAAGCAATAGCTTAACAAATACCTTGGAAGAACAATGATGTACTGCTTAAACCTTTAAGTTTGGGGTCAATACTCCCCCTTTAAATGCTACGCTGTAACCTTTAAGTCTACTGCTTTACTATAATTCTTATACATTGATAAAATCACATAAAATGATTACTACTGCATATCAATCTGAAATTAAATTTTTGGTTGAAGACTACCATATAATGCTACTGTGAAAGCATTTTTATTTCGTGGGGCATTTAATTTCGTGGAATTCGTGGGCAAGTCAATCCACGAATTTAAGTACCAATGATATAAAATCCCCTCGGTTAGACTTTCGAATGCTAGATTTACTTGTTAATCATGTCAACATATTTTTACTAAACAGGACATAAAGCTAAAAAAAACAGACGATTTCACCACACTTTATTTACATTGTATTGACATAGAACGATAAAACATGTTTACGAACATAAGCTATTTAATCATAAAAGACGATCTATCCTAAGTAATTTTTAGTGTAATATATACACAAGCACTATAAACTTTATAGGTGTAGGGTGTTTACTCAAGGATCAGTTTGCATAGTACGCTTATTGGCGTTAATTGACAGTCAATGGCTTCGTTAAATTAGACCCTTAAAAGAACCCGCGCCCCTAACATCTTTATGAATATAATCCCTTAAATGACACGCTAATTGACAGGTGTCATAAAAGTCATCTGATGAGACTCTGCTGTGAAAACATTGACCGGCTGCCGTGGATCAATATCACCAGGCATGATGTAAGACAATAGCCAGAGTCTCTCGCTAATTCGTAGTTTCGCAATTGACCCTGTTTCAGTGTTAGGCCTCAGTTTTGCATCTGTCAAAAATCGAAGGTATTTTTTTTTTTTTCGTGGGTAGGGCAATCCACGAAATCAAGTACCCACGAATATGCCCGTCCTCTTCAAACAACGAAATTTCTGCCCCACGAAATAAAATGCTTTCACAGTATATTTTAGTCATCAAAATAATGCTACCCAACTCCAATCCAAAAAAAAGATTAATGTCAGCCTATTCATACAACAGTAATAACATCATTGACCTTAAAAATAACAATAAACTTTTGACAAACAAATAGGTTTGCTATTTTTAGGGATATACCAATTTCAGGAGGTGTAGAAAATTCTGCGGCAAGCTTTTAGAAATGTATTCCTATGAATACATGACCTGTTTTGACCAATCACAAAGCATTATCTGCTTGTGGTCTGAATTCATACAACCATTGTAACTGAGTATCATAAAGAACAACAAAACACACACACACACACACTGTTACATTGATATCTTATTAAAGAACTTATGGTTGTTCTTGGGCAACTACTACTATGTAGTGTTTGTTGTGTTGCAGCAAACCTAAGGCAAGAAACATTATGGTACTATGGCATTGGCCAGGAGGTTCCAAACATTCAAGCAGGAGACACAAATCTGCTGAGAAACATGGAGCAACTGTTTGCACTACAAGCTTCTGTAAGTATATGAAAAACATTTTCTTAGCTATTAATCCAGCTGCATTTGTCAATAACCCCTTACTAAATTCTGAAGAAAACAACAAAAAACATGAGGGATGACAAACAAATAGTCTTTTGCAGCTTGAAATCTAATACAACAATACTAAGAAACTTAGAATAATTAACCTTGCACTTCCTTGATTGTTAAGTTAGCAGATGATTCTAATTCTAATATAGAAACTCATGATAAATATCCTTCACTAAATAACCTATATACATTACCTTTGACCTTTTTTATGAGATGAAAAAATTGTGCTGAAAGTCATCATGCAGATTTTATTTTATCTCTAGCACTTTGGGCTGTCATACTACAGTCAGTCATACAATGAATGGCTTGTAGAATTTATAGCTCACCATGAGCTTTTCTGATACCACTTAGTCCATCGTCAACTTTGTAGCTTATAACATGCTAGAGGCCACAGTTTTTATCCAATCTTCATCAGACTTGGTCAGAATGTTTGTCTGCATAAAATAAAATAAGTTCATTATTGGGTCACTAGGGGTCAAAAAGTATGACACTAGGTCAAATTTTAGGAAAAACTTGAGAATACACTAGGGACCACATTTATAGCCCAATCTTCACCAAACTTGGTCAGAATGTTTGTCTGCATGAAATATTGATGAGTTCATAACTGGGTCACGTGGAGTCAAAAAAGAGGTCACAAGGTCAAAACCTTAGAAAAAGCATGTGAACACACTAGCGGCCACATTCATAGCCTAATCTTCACCAAACTTGATCAGATTGTTTGTCTGCATGAAATCTTGGATTATTGTATTATTGGGTCATGTGGGGTCAAAAAGTAGGTCACTAGGTCAAATTTTAGAAAAAACTTAGAGGCTACATTAATGACCCAATCTTGACCAAACTTGGTCTAAATGTTTGTCTGCATAAATCTTGGATGAGTTTGTTATTGATTCACTGAGGGGTCAAAAAAGAGGTCACTAGGTCAAAACTTAGAAAAGGCATGTGAACACACTAGAGGCCACATTCATAGCCCAAAAGAAGGTTACTTGGTCAAATTTTAGAAAAACCATAGAAGGTCACATTGATGGCTCAATCTTCACCAAACTTGGCCAGAATGTTTGCCAGTATGAAATCTTACATATGTTTTGAAGTGGGTCCTGTGGATTCCGTAGGTTACTAGGTAAAATTCTAGAAAATGTTATCAACCCAGTGGCCACACTTATGGTCTAATCTTCACCAAAGATTTCTAAAGTAAATAACTCTTAATAACTTGATGCTAGATATGAGCCTACTAAAAGCCAGTGTCCTCAGTTGAGCGATTAAGGGCCATCATGGGCCTCTTGTTTTTTATTGGATCCTGCATTTGGCTTTCTTTGCCCAAAAACTGGTCCAGACTATGTTGCTTATACAACCCGTTGCATGTCCCAACAGTCTGTTTCCTGCTATTATCTTACTTTTTAAACAGCAACAGCCTTCATCAATCCATGTCTTACAGTGTTTATTGTCAAACTACATATACTATATACTGTTTGATTTTGAATAGTTTTTATATTAAGCTTTATATTGTTGAAATATTGTTGTTATTCAAAATACCGTGTTATTTGCAAGTCAGCATTTGATTTTCATTGGGTTATGGGCATCCATATTCTTGTAGTTACAACATTGGACATTGGCTCAGAGTGTCTTAGGTTTGAACTCTAGACCAACCAGAGAATTTGTCTTTGAGTCTTTAACTATGTATCACAGTGGTCAAGAGGAGTTTTATATATGTTAAAAGAATATTGATTTTAAATATATTTAATCTGAATTTGATTAATTGAAGCACATTCTTTTTTAATTCCAGTTTAATTTATCTTAAGATGAAATTATGCCCTAGTCACATTTGCTGTACCTAGATAAATTTTGCTTACAGATTATTTTTATTGCTTTTGTGCATCTTTTGGGGATTGAAAAACTTGCTAATGAAAGCTTTAAAATATTCTGATCATTTAGATTTTTATTGTTCCTATCAATTCCATGAATAATTAAAAGATACCTTATCTTATCTAATGTAGAAATGTTAAAGAATAAACAATGCTTTAAGCATTAACATATCAGGCAAGCAGAATGTTTATTTCTCTGTACACAGCATCATGTCAATATACACCTTAATTTCTTTCCATCTTTTGAAATATATTTTACTGGTAATGTGCTTCAAAGTTATTGGAGTATGTACACTTTACAAGTGTACACTTTGTGCAAATGGTGCCATCCAATGACATGTATTATATCTTCTATAAAGGCAAGTAGACAATGACTAGAAAGGGCCTTATCTTTATGGCCAACATCACAATCCAACAATCTTTATAAAAGCCACAGCTGGATGCCATTTAATGTGCAGGATTCAACAATGTGGACTTTACTAGTTCTACACAGTACAGTTGACAGTTGAGCAGGATATATATACATTGCTGGAACTTTATTCCTAAGAGAAAATATAGAAGGCAGTTTATGTCCTAAAACCATTAACAGAACAAAACTTACTCTTGTATATGAACTGCGATTGTTTTAGGATGGACATTGGAGCATGACTGATGACCTTGGTAAACTGTTGGCTGTGAACTTTGACCACTGTCGTGAGGTACTCTACAAAGCAGGCCTAAAGTCCCTAGGTAAGAACTGACAACCCCTAAAACTACGGTCAGGTTAAATAACTTTATTAGAATGTCTTAGCTCCATTACCAATATTTGAATATTTAACAAAAGAAAGTTTTGATGTTTGTTATAAAGTCATAATATCCTGCACTTATTTTTGGGTAAAATTCTATTTTAAGCAGACTGTCTTAAAAAAATGCCTTTTGCTAAAAGATTATAGCAAATTTATGAAAGCAGAAGCTCAATTCCATGCCTGAGCCCATTATATTATACAAAGTTGCATATTTATTATTATTCAGTCTAGGTTGTTCAGAGCTTTTCAGTATTTTTTTTCTAAAGTAAATCCTGACATTATCAATATATATAACTTAATCTTGATTGAAAGCCTCCTGGAACTTCATTTTAATTCTCTATCATGTCATGTGTGTTTATTTTGGTCTGCACAGGAGCAACAGTTGCCAAGTCAACTCTGGATCTTGTAGCTACAGCTGTCACCTTAGTATCCCTGATTCGTGCTCTGCTGCCTATAGCAATGCCTGCAGATTTCAGCAATGATGACCTGGTGATGAATTTCAGTATGGAGATATTTGAGCAGCTTTCAAAGCGCCCTGAAAAATCCACCAAGTATGACTATCAAGAGTGTTTGCTTGCTGCGGTACAGTTTGGCATAAAGGAGCATGAAAAATACCCGCTTGTTCCCAGTAGCTTGGAGCTAGGCAGTTCTTGGATAGTGTTCGCAGCTCGTTTGCTGGGGGTCCATGCACCCACTGAAGATACATTTACCAAGCCTGTTAAGCTCTCAGCAGACACCACACCAGGTTTTCCCAAGTTCATAAGAAAACCTGCAGATGAGAAAGTTGAACTTTTTGTTTAAAACAGCAGTTTGATTACTTAAAAGTGTAAAAATGACCCCCCCCCCCCCCCCCCCCACACACACACACACTTTGCGTAAAAAAAATATTAGAATAATGATAACTAAATATGAGGGGATGTTGATAGCCTATATATGTTTAATTGTTGCTTATTCAAAAATGTTACATTGTTGATTGCCTTAATATTGGAAAATGTTGATAACCTGTAGATGTTTGATTATTGCTTACCTAAAAATATTAGATTGTTGATTACCTTCATATGTGAGAATATTGATAACCTATAGATTTTTCAGTGTTGCTTACCTAAAAACTATAAGATTGTTGTTTGCTGTAATCTATGAGACTGTTGATAACTTGTATATGTTTGATTGTTGCTTACCTAAATTTATTATTGTAAATATGAAGTGCCAATAAAATGTTGTTATTTTGATTACAATAAGCTGTATATGTTTGAATGTTGATATATATTTGAATGTTGATAACCTACAAATGTGTGATTATTGTTTACCATTATATCTGAAGAAATGTATAATCTGTATATATTTGAATGTTGATAACCTAAAAGTGTTAAATTGTTCTAGCTTCCCCAGGTAATTTTCAAAACATTTATGTCTTACATATTTATATAAACCATTTGTAAGAGCATATCAGAATTTTTTTCAAAGCAATATGATTTTTGAAAATTTCTCAACTACACAAAAAGTTATGCCAAAAATTAATCCTCTAATTTGAATAAAGACCTTTTGGGGTAACCTGACATCAGAATGCAATAGCTTAGAACTGTTCTTGTTTTCTTGCTACATACACCATTTTTTGGAAGAAAAATAATATACTTTTTTATGCTGTGTGAAAGATTTTTTTCATGATAAGTGCCAACAGGTGAGCAAACAACTAGATTTCAAGTTAAACATTACCATATTCTGCGCCTAATGACCTATCAAGCGTCAGTGTGAATAAATGTAATGACTTTACAAATCTTGCTGTTATCTACAGTTTTCTGGGGATCCTAATTGTTGTTAACACAAATTCGTAAGATTGCTTATAACTTAAATGTTAGATTGTTGATAATGTAAATGTATTATATTGTTGATAACTTGTATGTTAGTTGTTGATTAACTAAATATGCTAGATTTTGAATGGCCTAAATATTTACATTGTTGGTAACAGAAATATGCTACATAGATGATGTAAATATGATAGTTTGTTAAAAACCTGTATACATGTATTTTTAATTGTTAATATACTAAATATGATAAATAGTTAAATATATATTTATTAGTTACCGAAATATGATAGATTTTAAATTACCTGTATAAGCTCATTTGTCGATAACATAAATAAGTTACATTGTCTACAACCTAAATATGAAGGATTATTTATAACCTGTATATATTTTAATGTTGATAATCTAAATGTTCAAGGGCTGATAACCTAAACCTTTTTTTTATTTTTTTTATTTAAACCACAAGAGACATAGCTTATGGCGGGAGTGTGAAGTTATGTCTATGGCAGCCTTTATGACAAATCAGTGGACCTAACCTAGCAGAAAATGGCAGAAATCCCCGCTGGTCCAGTAAAATTTTATCTGTTCATGTAGATTTTACCAGTTAGGGTGACCATAGGGTCAGTCTTTTTTTAAATTTTATCGGTGAAGACAATATCTGTCGGTCCATCTGAGGCCGAGACTTGAGTTATGCCCTTTTATGGTAACAGTAAGTGTGGTATCTTACAATACTCATCATCTTTAATGTAGAAATATTACCTTAATGGTTTAATTGGTTGGGTTAACATACATGTATTGACTGTAGCTGGATGTACTTCGTACATATTGACATATGTGTATAATAGATGAATATGTGTTATTTCAATTGTTGCAAGAAATATTTATGTACTGTTACAAAAGGTTTATGTTATAAATTTAAAAAATGTAACATTTGGATAATAGTGACTACATGTTTTGAGTACGATTTCCACTATTTAAAATCATCTTATTACCAATAGTGAACAGATGATTAACTTTCCTGAAACGTTTTTAAGCAACAGGCTGTAATTAATCGTACATGGTATACATGTATATAATATTTTTATGGTCTCTTTGTTTCAAAAGCAGTTTATATTTAAAAAGGCATTCACAAAAGTGGGCCAGGAATTTATACTTACCTGAATAAATAATATATAACAACTAGAGAGGCCTAAAATTTTCTCATAACAACAAAATCTTAATACTTGTACGCTTAAAAAGTAGAATAGATTGCCTTTATTGGTAGGTTTTATAACTTTTGTTTTGAGAAATCATTTTACTGGTACCCAGCAGAAATTATGTAGTAATTTTTGGGTATGTTCGTAAGTAATCATAACCTGTCAACTTTCCATGTACGTCATGAGCATTTCAGAGGACAGGATATCTTTTACAGCACGTACCAAGATACTAGTGAATGGCAGATGAACAAGATGTAAATGTAATTAAGTTATTTTCAGAATATATTTTAAGTGTACATATACTTGTGCTTATACATGTTTGGTAACAATAAGGTGTTGGGACTGTTCAACATGTTAACAAAATAATTTCAAGTTTTGCTTTCAATTAAAACACAGGAAACAGGCTTGAATTGACACCTATTTGTAGACACAACACAAACATGACTGCAGAATGTGCTCATGCTTTTTTAGACTGCATTGGTAGCTGTAATATAACGTACCATAACTTTGTCGAGGCGTGTGCAAATTATAGTTTTTATGTATGGCTTAAATCTCATTTGGCTTCTCTTGTTTTCCAAATATGAATTTTGGTGAAGAATGCCAAGGATTCTAATGAGTACTTAGATCTGTGAGATGACACAGGGAAGGCATTTCCATCTTGTAATATCTGTCATCACAAAACATCTTGTTCCCTAAACTTTATAAAACTACAATTGGATTCTCCTACTGGTTATATGCAAAAGATTGTGTGTGAGTACCAATTAACAAAGACAGCACGAACATGTTAGATTAACGTAAATTACATAAAATGTGTATTGTTTAAGAGCAGAATTTAAAGCAATCATATACACATATGTATTTTCTGAGATTTGGTTGTGCTTTTGTGAACCTTGTACATATTTGTTTTATTGTTATACATGTAGTCATAACCCTGTATTTTTTATCATGTCTACAGTGGTTAAATGTGTTGTTTTTTTTGCTATTTCTCCAGGTGTAGGGTACATATTTTCATGTGTTTGATTATTGTTGTAGCACACTGTATCATGAGTGATAATGTCATAAACCATATGCATTGTTATTATCTGTTTCTTCAAATTCAGTAGGAAAGCAGCAAATAATTTGCATATTTTTAAAAGACTTCACTGTTTATGGGTCATGATTAAAAATATCAATAAGTGTTAATACCTTAAAGCAGTTCAGTATTAATCATAAAACCTTAAAATACACAAAACTTTAAAATACATGAATCACAATAAGCAGCAAATAATTTCCATCTTTTTCAAAAACAACACAAATATACACAGATATTCCAAATATAAAAAGATGTTGTGTAATAGTTTTCAATACATCATAAACAAAAATTGTTAATACATTTACATTTTACAACAATTACAATTATTGCCACTCGTTAAGTTTCCACTCTTACTGTTACATGTGACTTCTGAAATAGTCTAATGTAGAAGTGCAAGCAAAATATTAATGTGCAAAGAAACTGCAGATGCACTAAATGATAATCACCTAATTGCAAATAATTGATTCACAGCCCCTCTTTTAACAATGTTAAAAAAAGTGGTAATTAAACATACACACCACAGAATACAATTGTCTGTCTGTAGTTTTTTCAAGAATATATGGCACTACAGCTACTGTAGTAATAACAATTTGTACAAAAAATGTGACACATAGAAATCTACATTGGCATGCAGTGCTTAAATAAACAAACTTGGGTAACACTTTCACCAAAATCACAAAGGATTTATCTTTATAAATGAACTTTACTCAACTGTATGTTAAGTTCTGCAATAAATAAAGGCAATTCCAATCATGTTACATATTTCTAAATTATAGAAAATTGAAATACATAAGTAATTGACACTCTATTTCAATATTGATATGTACAAAGATTGTTCCTGAATTACCGTTTTCAGATTTTTCATTGTTTATACCTGGTATTAATGCTAATCATTTTATGTTCATATAACTTAATTGTATTCTTGTGTTTTTGCGATACCCCATCAGGAAGGGCCAGGTTCAAACTCTGTTAAGCAGTTTTCAGCACCCCAGCCAGCCCTTTTGCCAACTGAGAGTATCAGTAGGGTTTGCTTTGTATTTTGTGATGTAGTTAATATTTTTTTTTGGTAACTTTTACATATCACTGGCATGTGTATATATTTGTCTTGTGTCTTTTCAACTCTTAATGTATGCTGAAATACTCAAATGAACTTGTTACTTTTGTATGCATAGTACTATATGTAAAGAACTAACTACTGGTACATAGATTCGCCTTTCAGTCTAATAATACTATCACATGGCAGATGTTAAGCTTGTCATGTGCCTGCCATGAGAAACCAACAATGTTTATTAATAGGCTGAATGAGGTTCCCTATCCTTGCTTTATGGTGATAAGTTGTAGATGGTTCCTTTCTGACTATGGATTAAGTGTCAAATTTGACTAGGGATTCTAGTGACAAGTTTATTAATTTGTCACCATTTGAAGGTCACTCAATACCGTATTTTTGTTCAGAATAATAAACTCTCAACTCCAGAATGCAATCTGTAGCTACCAGAGTTCTGGTTGTACAAAGGAAGTAAAGAATTGGTAAGAATTGATTTTATCAAGGCAGGTGAAATAATTTTGGAAGAAGTTGAACAATCATCGTAAGAAGGGAAGGTTTAACCCTTTTTCTTCATTTATTACAAAGCAAAATATACTTTTATATCGAACTAGCTACTTTAAGATATTGATGCATATTGCTGGAGACAGCAGCAAATAATGCAGATCTTCAACAGGGGGCTCCCAACAGGAGCTAAATGCTCTTGATCTACTCTATTTGCCTATGTCAGGTAAGTTTGTGCAAAAGAAAAAAACATGTTTTAAGACAATTTTAAATTAATATATAATTTAACAATTATGTTACTTTTTTATAACTGGTACAACTAAGTTTAACTGGCCATTGACATTAGATAACATGTAAAATTAATAAAATATTTCACAATTTGCCTTAATGTAAAAAGAGTTAATGCCACTATGACCTACTAAGGCCTTTAATGTGTAAAACATTGCACAAAAGGTTGTATGGTATAGGGAGTTTTATCATTTAAAAGCTTTATGCAGAAGTTAAAAGATAGTGGTGTAGACTTATTATTATATAGACCCACTTTGCAATCTCTTCATTTTCATGAAATATCATGTCAGGTACTTAATTGGCAAGAGAAGTTAGCCACTCTTCTCATACATGTGAACTTTTTCTGAGGCCAAAGGGGGAGATTTTCACTTGCAAAGTGGGTGATATGTTATTTTCATATAAACAAAGAAGGAAATTATCTGTTTCCGAGTAGGGAGATTTCAGGAAAATATGTAAAGCATCTCTCATTTTTAAATAATTTTGAACCTTAAAAGTGGGAGTCTCTAAAAGTGGGAGAGTTTAACATGTATATCTTCTTTATGTGTTTTCCCTGACCTATAATGTTTAAACTTTTTTAACCATGTTTTTAAACATGTGAACATTGTCAACTTTTTTCTACCATTTTTTATCTGAACTTTTTTTGTTTTTTATCACTTGATGTTTTTATAAACTTAAGTATTTCAGTATACATTTATTTCATATTGTTGTGTTAACCCTGTCACATGAGTTACATTTACCTTTCCTTTCTTATTAAAATTCTCACTTTATTATTGTGATAAACAATAAAAAAACTTCTTTATTTGTAACACTATCACATTACCTTACTCTTCAAAATACATAAATTTATGGAGTTTCTGTTGATATTGTACATGCCATACTTTCCTTCAAACAAAAATAGTCTAAAGTAAGATGTTTTCTTTTGAAGATTGGGTTTCATTGAAATCACCTTTTAAAATAAAAATTCTCCTTAGGGGATTTTTACCACATATTTTACATACACAATATATCCTTTAATTGTATTTCATATTGATGTGATGTTCAAAAGACCAAAACATTTATTTGTTTAACCCTTTCCTTCACATACACCATTTTATGCCTTTACAAAACATTTACAATCAAAAGTAAAATCTACATGACTAAGGGTTTATGTCTAGACTGGTTCAGATTTAAATCTATTACTACAAGTTGAACATACATTCATTAAAATCTTTTTATCTCTTTTAAAGAAAAAAAATGAAGTAAAGTGATTTTTCAAAATTATAGATGAACTATGAATAAAAGGGTTAAATTACCTGGTAAATGTTTTGACACATTTTTTCTAAAAGCAATTTTGCAAAAACAACTGATGTAGTTTAACCTTTAGCTTGCTTAGCAGCAGGGATCTGGCTTAAATGGATCTGCACTATTTGCCTAACCTTAAAAATATGTGAATAGCAAGCTAAGGGTTAATACTGATTTTTATAGGTGTATTGTCCTAAATCTGAACAGACCTCCAGACCAAAACTTACACCAATGCAATGTGGACTATCGAAAACAAAGTGGAACATTTTTTTACCAAAATGAGTTGAATTGAATTTCACTGTCTCTGCTATTAAGATGTTGATATTTTTTTTCTTATGAAAGTTTTTTTTATTTGCTTTAACATCATGGGAATCATTTAGAATAGATAAATAGCTACATATTCAAGCCATGAGCCCATTCCTTTATTCCATTTGAAAAAACAACAACACAACTGTAGTTATGCAGTTTGCCTGCTTTCACTTTGTTCTAAGCCATGCTTATATTTGCAGATGTTTTTAAAGTGTGTATCAATTATATAAAACAGATTCTTATTAGTTAAATATCAAAAGCAAAACTGTAAAATAAATGCCATTGATCATTTCCTGCATTTATACAATTTTTTTTAATTAAATGTTTTAAAAAATGGAAAATCTTTACTAAATGTACATAAAAATAATTTATTTTTTCCAATGTTTTTTATGAAATTGTACTACATGTTATATAATATATACCAACTTCATATGACTGTATTGACATTTTAAAAAAGAAGAAGATAATTGGCTGGTCAACTCTTTTATAAATGACAATACAAATACAATCTATTTCCATTGCTTCTGATAAAGGGGTGTATAATAATGTTAAATCCTTCATTTCTCCATGATGGCTTAGAGAGAAACTGGTCTAAGTAACATTTTTGTTAACTTTTTTTTTTTTGCATAAAAGATTAAGTAAAAATATATTACATCTTCTATGAAAAAAAAATAACCTGGTATTAAGTTGCCCTTTGTGTTTGTTAGATGCATTTTTAAAAAAACTACACAAATCACATTGGTATTTTATTGAATATTGCGGCTACCCATTGGATTGGTGATGAGATGGGTGAGAAATTATATGAAAAGGTATTAGGGGAGAATTATAGGATATATGAAAAACAATATTTTACATCCTTAATTGGGAGTGATATATTTCTGTACATCATTCTTATAAATATTTGATAAATGTTTGATTATTCAGGTTGTTGTTATTATTTATCAAAGTTCCTACATATAAACATATTTTGTCAGTACATTGTATTGTTATTATGATAAAACCTGATCAGGGTGAGGCAGTAAATGAGACTGAAACACAAGTTTATAGAAGTTAAAAGTTCTGTTCTTAACACTGTCCTTAAATCTCTAATTTTGTTTAAACATATCTGTTTACTCGTGATTGGGAACAAGACATTATTTCAACTAAAGAGTTATCCTTATACACGTTCCTCTCTTTGGGTTGAACCAGTACCAGTACTCAGGGGGTATGCATAAATGCCAATACAGAAAAAAAAGTCTTGTCCAAGAACAAACATCTCATGTCTGGTCTGTGATCTAAAAACGAGCCCTCTGATCAATTCAGAATAAGCCTCAAACACAACACAAAGGACACCCCTGATGAAAACAGATGCAGCATCATATCAAAGCCATAAAAGCTAAAGCAGACATGCGATCTTTCCTCTGTCCCAAAGAGGGAGACTAAGGCTCCCAGAGAGGGAGATTGGGGTGCCAGGCAGGGAGATTTCCATGAATGCGCGTTAAATTGACTGTTTCGCGTATTTCTATTTGTAAAACAGTATTTTTCATCTTTTTATCAATAATTATAGTAATTTCAATGATACAATTTTTCTTTACAATTTTTTTAATGAATTTTCAAATATATCTAACATATTTTAGTTCACTAACTAGACATAAATTTTATGCTTTTGTTTTAAGCTTGTGGCCTACAAAAACAACAACAGCCAAAGATAGTGTAAACAAGTCAAGTGTCAACAGCACTTCTTTATGAATTGAAAAAAAGGTTTCCAAAGTGTCCAAAGTGATCTAAATATATTCACCTTTCTGAAAAGTGAACCATAACGTCACAATCGCCATTTCAAACATGTATTTCCTATCTGAGCCACGCTGCACAGGTAGCTATTTTTAAACAAAGAAAACCACGTGACCACTTTTGTTTTAGCTCATCCACGACATCTGCTGTGATGTCGATGTCTATTTTTAGCAGGAATCCCAATCGTTCTTATTTTTAGATTCGAAAAAAAAACCCCGGGACATTTAAGTGTTGATTTACGAGTTTTGCAGCCCTAAAATTGAGATATTACTTAATATCGTCAAAGCTTAGACTAAAGAGCGATATTTTTCTGCAGAAATCATGTACAAATACCGCAAAGAGAGGTCAGATATCTGCATATATTATATTAGATACTGGAAAACTGTCGGATACCACTTTTAAAGTCAACATGTGGGATTGTGTACCTGCGTCATACTTAATATAAATAAAGATTATGCGAAATTACTGTAATTAGCAAATGAAAAGACAATGTAAGAGAAATCTTTATGTCTTAATCGGTCTTTCATGAGCTAGTATTGGATTTTATTGCCAGCTGCCTTTAAATAAATTAGTGTTCGATAGTTTATTCCCTTCTTCTCGGATAGCCTGTTGTGCATGTTGTTGGACAGCTCGCTGTAAGTTAACTGTCACTTCTGTCATTGCCGGCGATAACTTAACAGGGCACAAATATGTCAGGTTTTAATCTCGCACGCTGTGTAATTCCAAAGTTTGCACAAGCGTTTGTTCGTTCGAACGCGTTCACAACACCAGTTATAACTCAAAGGTTCTCTCACAGAATATGTAAGCGAGCAATATCCTCAACTATTCCGAAACAGAAGAAAGAAACGTGAGTAGCTTTACCATTTTGTTTTTAACTATTTTAAGATTTGATGTTCTGCTCTCTGTGAAATTATGGTCTTTTAAAGTTTTAACTTTAGTAAAATTGTCTTAAAACAGATGTTTATCCATCCTGTGGTTCTAAGACATGTACCTACGCAGTAAGACCTAGCCGACATGTACCTACGCAGTAAGACCTAGTAGCATATTGTATTTCACCTCTAGCATTCATATTTATATTATTGTATAAGTATTTCATTTTGCCAAATATGTAATAACCCTCTGTAAGTTACGTTATAACCAAGTGGTCCTTTGTTACATAGATCTGAGGAACACATTTTTCAGAAAAAATATTCTCAATGCTGTTAGAATGCTGAGGCCAAAAGCATTAAGAAATTTTGTTAAATATTTGTTTCCACATATTATATTGTAATAACTACTAAGACACACTGGCCTACCACCAATCAGTATGACATTTCAAATAAAAATATTGATTTCTTCCTTATTTGCAAAAAATATATTATTTAGGTTTTTGTGTAAGCTGAGACCCATGTGGAGACCGATCTAAATTTACTACATTGAACAGCAGGGGGAACTTTATGACTTTGCCATATCTGATGAAAGATAAATAATATTTTAGCATCAGTTGCAGTTATACACAGTAAAACAATGTACAATAGGGGAGAGAGATATTTGACTTGGAGGGTGAGAGAGTTTGTGATGGTAGATTGTAGTGGTAGTATAATAGCCTAGTTACCAGTATTTAGTTTGTCAATAGGTAAAACTTGGTAATTTTAGAAGTGTACATGTGTCAACCTAACAATCACTGAAAAAGTAAATCATGTAAGGTAACAACATAAAAAAAGTGGATTTCATTGTTAACCTTGCTGAAAACAAACAAGAACAATGTGGTCTGGTGGTTAACCTCTTGACTTTCAGAATTATTGTTTTTAATCCTTACTAAAATGACTAACATATGTGTCAGCTGTTGTAAACTATGCCAGAATGATAAATTTGCATATATCTTAGGAATATTCTTACTTTCAAACATGTTTATAATGTTAATTCAGCTCATCCATAAAAAGCAACAACATATTCTTTTAACTGACCAAACACATGCTGTTATGGCTAAATCTTGAGCAAGCTAAAAATGATAATGATGATGATGATGATAATAGTAATGACAAAAGCTCTGAGCTGTATTCAAACCAGTTGCTATTGTTTATTTTTTTTTTTATTATAAATTACCAAACCCATGTCTGCAATATTTTTCTAATGTTTTTTTTATAATAAGGCTCCAATGTATTTTAATAATGTATTTATTGCTTATTAAGAGTACATTATGTCAAATTTATACAAGTTTGTGTAATGTATCATTTTATACAGCAAAATCAACTTTTAATCTTTGCCTGTGAACTTAATTTTGATGATTAACATACCTTTTACTTGAAAGATATCATATATCTTGTTAACTGGAACACATTGTCAAACGGTTTGAACTCTTAATTTCTGGTAATAAGCATGCCTGCCTGGGGAAATAGTATAATAAAGGATTTTTACAAAATGAAGAAGTTTGTGACTTAAACTTGATTACAGTACCCAAAACTAATTTTATTAAACTGCCACACTTCCTTGTTCTAAATAATATATACAGGTAATATGTCAATCCTAAAATAGACACTTTCTTAGACATGCAGATTTTATTGATGCTGGCTGTGTTTACTGGGTTATATTGTAAATACTTTACAGCTTTAAGCATGGATTGTTTTTGTATTGTTTTTATGTGTCACACACTGTGGTAAGGATGGGGTGTTTAATGTTCTGACAGTCATTAATAAATATAGAGGCACATCCTCAGCACATGATGAAGTCTATATTAAACTGCTTTTACTGTGTTAACATGCCATGAATTCTTGTCTGTCAAAGTCATAAGTATGAGTAATGTGTTGGTATGCAATGACTTTTAGTAGATACTGATAAGTGTACATTGACTGCTGCTTAAAATCAATTGTATGATATTATCTGGTTACTAGTCATGCAAGGGGAAAATATATTGATACCTATTTATGACCATCTATTTCTGCCTGAATCTTTGAACATAACAGCCATGACTAAGCAAATAATGTTTGATTATCACTATGGAAATACTATCAATATAGTTCATTGTTCCTAACAGTGCTAAGTGGGCTAAATCTGTTGTTCAAACAGGCACAAACTACTAGCATAATATGCATGCTGTGCAATCCTATTTCTGCTCATCTGACAATCACAATACTACAAAACAATGTGCTCAAACCAAACTGGTATCCTAGCAACCAATTTTTAAACCACCAGGCTCACAGTTCAACCAAATGTCATATGACTAAAAAAATCCATATTGCATACAATGTTTCTTGGTATATGGTATTTTTCCTGTTTCTATGGGTATGAGCAAGGCAACAGTTTTTGCATTGTCAGCTTATACATGTCGTAGTGTTTCAGAGGCAAATTATAGTTTTGTCCAATCTCACCTTTCCTTGTTTATATAATTGTGTATTTGGAGTCATATTCATCATACATTGAGCTTTTTAATGAGGGTCATCATACCTTAAGCTTTTAAATGAGGGTCATCATACTTTAAGCTGTTTAATGAGGGTCATCATACCTTAAGCTTTTTAATGAGCATCATCATACCTTAAGCTTTTTAATAAGGGTCATGATACCTTAAGCTGTTTAATGTGGGTCATCATACCTTAAGCTTTTTTAATGAGGGTCATCATACTTTAAGCTGTTTAATGAGGGTCATCATACCTTAAGCTGTTTAATGAGGGTCATCATACTTTAAGCCGTTTAATGAGGGCCATCATACCTTAAGCTGTTTAATGAGGGTCATCATACTCTAAGCTTTTTAATGAGGGTCATCATACCCTAAGCTTTTTAATGAGGGTCATCATACCCTAAGCTTTTTAATGAGGGTCTCATACCTAAAGCTGTTTACTGAGGGCCATCATACTTTAAGCCGTTTAATGAGGTTCATCATACCCTAAGCTTTTTTATGAGGGTCATCATACCTTAAGCTGTTGACTGAAGGCCATCATACTTTAAGCCGATTAATGAGGTTCATCATACCCTAAGCTTTTTAATGAGGTTATTGTTAAGTTATTTACTCTGAATTCAACAACCAAGTTTGTGTATGGGATTTTACCTGTAATTGATGGACCCAAACAGGAAAAGGGACATACAGTTTGATGACTAATATTTAAACAAGATTATTATATTTTGATATATATTTGTTAATGATTAGACTATTATACTTGTATTTGACCAATAAATTCTAAGAAATGTTTACATTTTGAAATATAAATTGTTTTGATTTTCTTTCATTTAAATCAGATTTTTTTTACATTGACACCAATATTGTATTACACAAGCACAGTCTCTGCTATAGTCATATGCATAGAGACAGCAATAGTTACTGTAGAAAAGCAAAACATGACTGATGTTAGGAGTGTGTTCCTATACTTTCTATGGAAGCTAGTTTATATCCAAAATAGAGTTGATCTTTGCTGTGAAGGTCAGAACTTCAACTGTACCAGTTCCTTTCATGGATGACTCAAGATATTGGCAATGTTCCATCTTTGAATACACTGCAATATCCT
Organism: Sinonovacula constricta; assembly: GCA_007844125.1. Taxonomy (NCBI): domain Eukaryota; kingdom Metazoa; phylum Mollusca; class Bivalvia; order Cardiida; family Solecurtidae; genus Sinonovacula; species Sinonovacula constricta. The sequence goes on from CM017556.1 coordinate 15,819,743, forward strand.
TAACCCCAGGAGTCATTGATTTTGGGATTTTTAAAGCTTATTATGAAATTTCTTTAACAGCATCTCATATCAGGTTGTCTTTCCTTGCTCTTTGCTTAGACAAGTTAAGCTTCAGATATGCAGAAATTACAATAATGTGTATTGGAGGTACTTTATTCCCAACAATGGGGGATTGTTAAATCCATCTGAGGCCAATCTCATCAAAGTCTTTAAAATGGTACTGGTATAGTTGATTCTTTTTAACAATACTTTGCTGGTTCTCCAAGTTACAGAATGTAAATGACTACAACTGTATCAAGTGACACATGTTAATGACCTGCTACTGAACTAAACACACTTTTTTGTTATTATACCATAGTGTTAACTATGTAAAATTGAAGCTTATGTTAACACCCAGATGCAGGGGATGTGCTTAGGGGTGGACCTCAGACAGAATTTGGTCCTTGTAGAACTACAAACATATTGCAAGGCTTTCCAATATTGAATGTTTGAGGGAGCGCATATTGCCGAGCGGTTCATGTCACCAACTTGTAACCCCTCAGCCCCTCACTGCATATGTTCAATTACTGGTAAAGTGTGTTGATGGTTCTGCTTAGACACATGTCTGGGATCTACCTCCACCAATAATTAGGGGGATGTCTCGAATACAACTGTAAGTGTGTTGGTTCAATATAGCAAAAAACAAACAAAAAAACTTTGCCTTCATTAAGACTCAAGCCACCATTAGGAGCTGAAAGAGATCTAACTAAAACAATTGAAAGTATAAAGATAACTATCTCATTATAACAATAGTCTTTGCTTCTATTACTAGCATAACTTGTCTTTTTCAGCATCACTGTAACATTTGAATGTGAAGATGGGAGTAACATCACCACACAAGCGAAGGTTGGGGACAACATGCTAGATGTGGTCATTGACAATGATATTGATCTTGATGGATTTGGTAAGGAGTTCTAAATTAACTTTTAATGTGCTAATTAAAACTTGATCAGGCTTAGGTGAAAATTGCAGATTCAGATTATCTAATTTCTACTATTTGCTGTATATTGTCTGTATGTCATGTTGCCAAAATTGACATGACCAGAAATGTAACAAAGGTTCTGCTGACCTTTGACATGTGTCAGCAAACATGCAGGTAGATCACATAGTTTGTCCATTTTATCAAGTTTGACATAAGAATAGTCCTTGTTTTGGTCAGATAATTCAATAATTTTAATGCATGCCATAGAAAAAATATTTATTTTCTGTTATTATTGATAAATGAAGAAAACTGAGAAAGAAAATTATCTGCACAGTGAATGGGGAGGCATTGTGTAATCACTCATTTACCTAACATTTTTAGATTCTCTTCCCTCTGACAAAGTTTTGTTATTGTCACATGATCTTGATTATGTATAAACACATCTTTGGAACAAAAGAGCATATCCTAGTTACCTTAAGATTTATATTTATCTCACAGTAAACAGTTTTTGAGAAAGCGCTACACTTTTTAGCATGAAGCATTTTAATAAGTCATCTTTTGATATTTTACCAGAGAACTAGCCATTTTGTGATTTTTATTTTATTGCATAACTGACAATAATGCTCGCTGATGTCAGTTAAAAACCAGCAAAAGAAAGTGTTTATTTAAACTACTGAATTCTTTACTTTATTTTAATAAAAACAGCAATACACCTTTTACAAAGCCAGTGATTCATAACAATTAAGGAACCTAAAACTATTACTTAATCAAGTTTAAAGTACTATTTAAGTTTCTAGATGTGATTGGAGTAATAAAGAAGTATTAATGAACATGTTGAAGTTACCAAGTTTTCATCTATTTTTGTCACATTGAGCTGGTCATGCTAAGTTGCAAACAGAATATGATTGAATTGAAATTTACTTGTCACAAAGAATGAATTTAACTTCACCACCTACAATTATATCTAGATATTGATTGTCACTGTTGTTCAGACCCCATTGACATTGTATGGCAAGAATTTTATCAGTCTTATTTCAAAAAGTTATCAAATTAACTTGCAATACAATAAGACCTTGACAGGTCAGCTTGTTGGAAGTAATAGAGGACATCATCTGGTAACTTGTAAGTGATGGACACTCTTAAACTGATTGGTCAGTTGCTTATCTATGAGTGTGGCCTGCATCATGTTAATTCTTTCCAAAAGATTAATGTAGCAGACTGATGCTTAACCCATACCATACAATATTTAAGTTTAAACTTTATTTATTTGATAATGCATAGCAATGTGACAAACTAAATAAGTACATAATGATAGTTGCTGGATTGGAAAACAAGTTTTACCCTTTTACCCTTTATGTACTAACTGGCAGCAATAGCTCAACTGGTAGAGCGTTGGCTTGCGGATCGGGAGGTGGCGAGTTCAAACCCTGTCCAGGTCAAACCAAAGACTTCAAAGTTGGTAGTAGTGGCTTCCCTCCTAAAGCGCAGGGTTAAGGGGAGCCTGACTCGTCGGTGGGGTATAATGGATCAGCCGGGTTCAGTCCCTGGGCACCTCATAAGTGCCCCTGTGCTATAATGATAGAAATGTTCCTGCACACTATCAGCAAAAATGCTGGCAAATCCCAAATCCTTTTATGTACTTGGGGTCTTTTCTTAAACTATTGCAAAAAGACTGAAAATGATCTTGCCTGTTTGTGATACTAGAGAACGCCCGAATTCTACACTTATTATATTTGTTATATTAAGAATGCTTTTATTGTTATTTACACTCCAGGTGCATGTGAAGGGACCCTTGCATGTTCCACATGCCATCTGATCTTTAAGCAGGAGGACTATGATAAACTACCATCAGAGCCTTCTGACGAGGAACTAGACATGCTCGATCTGGCATATGGCCTAACAGACACGTACGTCAGTCTAACAATTTAATTTATGCAGTATGTGTCCAGTGTTCATGACATGCTTTTACAATGTTGGCAGCACTTTTTATGAATGCATAATATTTTATCATTAATTAAAAGCCATTAGGAGATCGGCTGTTCATTATTAGTATTAGTTACTAATATTATGAATGTTGATTACCAGTTTTAACATTTTACATGTTTCATGTCAACTGTCAATGTCATACTGAAAATAGGGGAGCTGTTTAGCTTTCCAAACAGATATAATGGATTTAAACGTGGACTTTACTTACAGCTTGAAAGATGTACATTTACAAGCAGTCTATATGTGTGAGTATTTAAAACTACTCAGTCCCAGACAGACAGGAGTGAGGAATATTTTCAGGAAATGATGCCGCACTCAGATGATAGTTGTTTGTGTAAATAATACAGTATTTCAAGTCTGTTTTTGATGTTCTCACATGCTTAAAATGCAGCAGAAGGAATAGAAGTATGTTTCCAGGTGTGCACCATTGGTTCTACCTAGACACACCTCTAGTGTCTTACCTCATCAATATGACCATCATTATGTTGATGTAACAAAAACTAAACAATAATACCTTATATCACTGCAGGTCCCGACTAGGTTGCCAAATCATCTTGACGAAGGACATGGAAGGTTTGGTTGTCAAGGTGCCTTCAGGGGTTGCTGATGCCCGAGAGCCATCCTAACATTGGTCTGCAGGGTCAGGCTCCCCACAAACACGTGAAGAGAGCAGCAGTGATGCATCAAGGCATTATGTGGTGATGTGGAGTGTTTTTAGTTCAGCAGGTTCCATATCAGTTCCTTGCTCATGAAATCACCAGTGGATGGATAATAAAATGTTTGAGAATCATCTATTAAAAAATCATGTAAATGCATGTAATCTATGCTTCATTCTTATAATTAAAAATTTACAGCTGATTTATTTATGCTTGTTGAAAAGTTTTTCTCTTTCTTCCCTGTGATAAAAAGTGGTATCAAACACTCTGTGAAAGAAAACACAATTTAAAAATGAAAAAAAAATATACAGTTTACTTGAAAGATCCTGCTAAAAACTGCATTTTGAGGTTACAAATTTGTGTGGGAAATGTTACACTGAAAATATGTATGTACCCATACTTTGTATATGATGTGATATGGATCCATACTATTTATATGCATCATAGTATGCTGTTTAAGAATTAACTGATCAATGATTCAGTCTTTTTTACCTTCAAAACATAGCACAGTGTTATTAATTTTCACAGTTAATTATATTTAGAAACAAAATGCATGATGGTGAATTGGTCACAATTTTTTTTCAAAGAGAGAAAAGAGCTGTGTGCACTTCAGATGTAGTATATATTTTGTAGATATCCTTGTCTTGTTTGAAAAATTTGGTTAGAATCAAATCAATTATTTAAAATTAACTCTTAAATGATTTAATGTAAAAAGTGATCCAATTGTATCTAAAGACAAGGTTATGTTTAAAGCCAGAGAATATCAACAAACATCCACATGCACACAGATGCATATGTAAAACAGACACAGGCAAAGTGTTTGATGCAAACTTTTAAATAATTTTTAAAACCTGTAATATAGTGGTCAGAATATTTTTAAATCACTTGACTTTAAATTTTAAGAGCATAATGCATCTTGAAATTTTAGTAAAAGTTTGATAACAGGAGCCTAATTAATAACACATTTCCAATTCATTTTGTGACTAGTCTGTGTTTTAGTTTTGTTGTGTACTGGTAAATATTTTGTTGTCTTTTCATTAAACAGCAGAATCTTTTTAAGCTAAGAAAATAATAGTATTGTATTAGTATTTGGACATTTAAAATATTGTTTAATGCTAACAAGAAGGAATCACACAACTACCATTTAGATTATTTTTTGTCTTATTTTTTTAAAATGAACAAATAGCAACAGCCCATTGTTTTCATATTGTCAGTACCTAAAGTTTGTTGTTGAAATGCTGTTGTTCTTAAAGCTATGTACTAATTTCAGTATTACTTACATGGTTAAATATCCTCATAATGTATCATTTTAATTACAGTTCATTTATACAAGTGCCTTATGCACATGATAATCAATAATACCACATGATATTTTTATATTGAAGAGGGTACTGTTAATGATTGTTGCCCAATAAGATAAGCTTATATTCCTGCAATAGTTCACAATATCATTTATTTATGTTATTAAGAATAACTTGATGAAATGTGTGCATACCAATGATAATAGAAACTAATTACTTACATCTATAACAGCATTTTGTTGATATTAAAAACAACTCCCTTTTGAGACTTTAAAAAGACATGGATGACTAACTGTTTTCACATGAGTTTTTTCTTGTTGTTTTTTTTAAACTAAAAATCTATGTTTTTAATAGAATGTTCAGTCTTCGTTGTAAGAACTTTTATTTAGCTAGAATGATGCAATGATGTTTTTATTGTGGAAGAATATAATTATAATTAATATATAATATAATTATCTGGACAATGTGTCAAAGAGAACAATTGACCTTTTACTATAATTCTATTTGTTTATTGTTTCTGATCATGAAATTATTTAAAAATAACATTTTTTAACTATTTAATGGACCTTCACAAATGAGTAGCATATACGTATACATTAAGCTTTAATTGTAGAAAATATGACTACACATACATGTGTAATAAGTTGTCACTAATAGTAAATAGTAATAGTAAATAAGATGCACAAAAAAGAAAGGTCAGTCTATTGTATTAAAGAATTAACAGGTTAGATTGTATTTTACAATTGTATTTTCTGCTATCTTTTATCAGTGTCGCGCATTGTTCGGCACTTTTAACTCCTTTGAAGATAACGACCACTTAAATGTATACTTTGTATTATTGTTGATTGTTGTGTCAAAAGTTATAAAATTTTGTTTAAAGCATCAATTACTCAATTGGGATACCTTAGAATGGCATTTTTTGTTTAATAAATCAAGTCTTAATAAAAAGTACTTTAATAAAAAATACATGTCCTAATGTGATATAATTTTTTTAAATCAGTAATTGTCATACATCTTATATTTTATGTCACAATTGTCAGCAATGCCTTTTACTGTTAAATAAATGCTGGCATTTGGAAAGGCAAATTATTATTGTAATATTCTTTAAGAAATCTACAATGTTCTGTCATTGTTGCTTTTTAGATCTAAACTAAATTGCATGTTTATCATTCTTGAGAAAATAATGTTTGTAAACATGAGGGTAGTCTTGTATAAATAATTTTAATTTTTATTACTCTTCCAATTAGATTTAGTATTGATAAATTCCATTGTCAGATATGAACACAGGCATATTGTCTGTGATTTCAGTATATTGATAAATAAAGTTGTCAGAATAAAAATGTGTTGTCCTTTATTTGTCTTATATATCTTAGTTATAATCATTATGAAATATGCAAACTTTTTACTTGCATTATTATTATTAAACATGATCAGTTATCTTTTTAGAGCTAAAAGAATTGTGTACATTTTGTTTCATGTGGGTAGGAATTTTTTCATATGCCTTATAGGATAAGTCCAGAAATTAGGCCAAGAAATCCAACCCTGTCTAAATAACTCAGGGCACCAATTGCTGTGGAAAAAGTTTTTTTTTGCCTATATCATTGTAATTAACAAAGCATAGGATGAGTTGATCTGATGAACTTACCCATTCAGGTTGCTTGCATAATAAATCAGTCAACATTTTGACCTGGCCTGTTTTCTGTACACGCAAACTTAATCCAGAAGGTTTTCTCTGAGGCAAATAACTCTAATTTTTAAATGCACCCAGTAGTATGATATGTTGAGGGAAAGGCAATATTTGCTGTATAATATGTGCTGAGTAATTGTTGTTCTGTTGCATTGAAGACACAGCTAAAGAACTTTATGTGTCTTCTTTGTTAAGGATTGACCAACATGTCAAAAAGCACATTTTTACACTTATGGACATGTATGCCGACAAGTTAAACAATTAATGTATCTTAAATTGCAAAAACAACAACTTATTTGCCAGTGTATGGTTTATTTGTATTATTTTTTTCAAGTGTAAAATCATGCATTCAACATTACTGAAAACTCTCATTTCAATAAATATAAGCATAAAAACTTGGCAACATTAATGTTTTCTCCAGAAAGTAATAAATGTTTGCCTATCCGATATAGAGCCACAAGGGAGATAACATGATGCAATTTGACATCATTCTGGAGTTCCTTCCCCTGGTCACTATGTGAAAGGGCCAGGCCAACGCAAATAACGGTGGCCTTATTGGTCTATAGTTTATATAAGGAAAAAAGTGTTCTTTGGTTCAAGTAAACAATTCTTTACGCAATCGATAGAAAAATAAATGTAAGCTTATGATGGATTGATTTCCTGGGATCAATTCTCTGGGCTGATAAAAATACGAATATGTAAAATGTACTGTAATTTCGAAAGGTACTTTTTCCGGATAGCTATATGGGTGAACATGACGTACTTACGATCTTGGCCTCAATAATGCCACGTGATCGGCCTTCAATCAAATTTAAATTATATTAAGCAAAAGAAAGCGTGCAAACAAAAAATATTAATCAAGTTTCGAATAATCAAAGCAAGAGAGAGAGATGGGAAAGAGAAATATCAGGGGTGTCGAAAAATTGGTTAATTGGTGTACTAAACTGAGCATACAACTGGGAAAAAAGGCAAAGACATAAATCTTAAACAAAATAACTGCTGTTTATAACTGGTTCAAATTCTTCCCAAAAATACATATTTCACTTTAAGTTGGACCATAATTGGATGCATAACTTACGCGATATCGATGCTAACATATGCTAGTGACAATGTTTTCATATAAAATATAAAACTGTTTAGGCCAACATTAATAGCAAGCAAATATAACTAAGTTTTTTTATGCAAAAAGTATACACATGCTTTGTTGGTAAATGAAATTAATCTTAGTCAAAACGTTGCTGCCATTGTCATATGAAGTTGAACATTAGACTATATGAGTCACATTACTGAAAAAGAGAATTATGAAGTAGACGCATTTCGTTTTCGGGAAAAATAACAAGTTTCAAGCTAAAAATAATCGGGGTTATTGCAGAACTTAGTGTAATACCATAACACAGAATGAGAAGTAAGTGATTTATAACATAAAATCATCAAATTTGAAGCAATCGAGTCTATATATGTGCATATTATTTATATTAAATATGGACTTTTTCCGCATTTTCTTTTCTCAAACGAAAACAAACAACGACCTCCTTGATTATGTTGACATTGAAAATGCATGATAAATTTAATATTAATTACAACGTAAGAATGATAAATGACTCAAAACAAATATAACAAGGAGAAGCTCTTGAAAACTTTTATCACTCTGTCTCTTAGAAATCTAATTTAAATGTCGAGTTTTCACTCTTTCTCTTGCTTAGGCCTACATAATTATAAATCTGATTAAAATGCCGATCAGGTATGTGCTATATTTATGTCTGGTAGAGTTATGTCGATATCGTAAGTACGTCATATCCAGTACGCAGGGAACCAGACAATTTGGCACCATAGAGTAATGTTCTGTGTATGTATGTATAATTAGTCATCGTAAGTTAACAAATAAAACATTAAAAAATGGTTTATAGAAGTTTCCTAGTCTCACAGATATCCATTGTTTTCAGTGTTCTTTCTATGTCATGATACACTTTCCTGGTGCGCTTAAACTGCAGTTCTATGTTCCCTCTGCAGTTTGAACAAAGCGAGTAAAAAGTATTATCCGTGTTTCTATGTTAGTTTAATAGTTTTTTCTATATCAATGTATCCCAGTATTCTTACAAAAGATCTGGTATTTAGGGCGATTCCGATAAATACTGGTTCAACATATCTTTATAGTCAACCTCAGAACACATGTGCATGTATATGACCTCAATACATCGTCGGTTCTGCGGATGTACAGACTATCTGATGTAAAATAATTGTTGACCTTAACTGCTAGTACTTCTAGTACTTTTCAATTGTTCTCTTTGTCCAACAGCACTTTTGGTTTGTATTTTGTTAGTTTCGTTGACGTATTTATCATCCTTAATGGTGTTTACTCTTAACAATATAACCCTTATTGTTCATTATCATATAAGTTTCAAATTGTAATTACTAATTCCACAAACAATCGGCGTTGGCTAATTTACATACAATACATGACCATTTACAGCGGAAATAATGTGCAAAACATGATATTAAAAGTGGTATTTGTGCCACAAGTAATTACAATGTATAAAAGTTTCATTTCTGTATATACACATAACACATGTACATATACATGTCATGTTAAGAGCGATGTTAGTATGTAAATTGGTTAGTTGCCTTTTTATGGCTGGTGGGATGTTATGGCCTGTTAAGTACATACAAAATCAGCATTACAAATGATCAATGCTGGTGGGGATTTTCCACCTTTTCAGCCAAATAACAAACTTACAATGATTTTAAAAAACAGTTAACAGTTTATTTACAATACTTTCAATGCATGCGGGACATTTTTCTATTTCTTTAAGTTTTTTTTTCTTCAAATTATTTCACTAATAGTACAGTCAATTATTCGAGCATTTATATGCGTACATCTTTTATTTTCTTAAAGACGTAAATCATCATTCAGATTGCATGTAACCTTAATATTCAAAATTTTCCATTGTTTTCCTATTTAGCCATATATGAAGAATGGCCACGCTCCTTGTGGCCGTGTTTTTAGATGGGTCAAAATTTTTGAACAACCTTTCGCTTCGCCTCTGCTCTGAAAAAGGTAGACTCTCGACCAAACGGTTCAATGGAGATGTCTTTTAAAGGCTGTTGTCGGACCAGTGACGCCGGGTGATTACAAAACCTCTCTCTGATCATAGGCTTAGGCAAGGAAACTAGGTTCTGTCTGTACATATATAACGATAAATACCTTTGTTTTAATGGCTACAAAAGAACACTACGGTCACAACAGCACCGCCCGTTATACAAAAATTGATATTTATTATTAAATCGACAAAGAGCAATTAATTCACGAACTATAGCGTGATGGTGTCCATTGTTCTATTAATTTTTATTTCAATTTGTTTTAATTAAAAAAGGAGAACAACACTCTTTAAAAAGTGTATTTCAAGTAGCGCACACTATAACATTTAAATGAGAATTGACGTCAAATGATGGAGTTGTTAATTGATACCAGTATAAGGAGAGTTTCCCTTCCAAGATTCAGCCGTAACGGTAATTAGTATCGAAAACAACCTTGTATGATAGCTAAAGGTGTTCCCATTAATATTATTTTATTTACTTACAACATGCGTCGCGTGTTTATCAGGGGCGTAGGAAGGGCAAATTCAACCAAAAGTCCATTGTTTCTTCTTCGATTACTCCATTAATTTTCAGGTTTCGTTAGATATACAATGGTTACTGCATTTAATTAACAGGCAAACCATTTATCTTTGCTGTTAGGACGATGTACTAGTCACTTAATCGTAGGTATTTACATTTGTTTAGTCAATGGACGTTCTGATATTTTTCTGAGAGGTAATTCGTGCTTAAATCATCCCTGCTTTTCCCACCAATTTCGACTTATTCCCCAGGAACCATTTGCCTGTTGTGATATATTATAATGGCTGAAATGCATTTTTTGTTTTCTTCATATCGTCACAATTGGCGTAAAGACACAGTAATAAAATATAAATCTACATTAAAAAAGCAAGCGGCCATGCGTACACATCATATAATGCCCACCACCCCGCCTGGCGGATTCATATAATGGGAGATTTTAACTTATTTAATAGGTTTTTACAAATGTTATAGGGAAGAAATAATAAGTCAGAATGTTGCATTTAAATAGCTGTTTTATCAGTCAAAAGATGACCGCATTTGAACAATATATAGTGTTAGTATATTGATAGTGGTATGTTATTAAAGCATGTGACCAGTGAATATAGCAATAGGTTAACCTTGTACCTTTTTAGTTTGAGTGCAAGGGTCCAGCTTGTATGTAACACAGAATACATTGGAAATATAATATCACGAACAGATAGCTGCAATTACCTCCTTTTATCAATTAATTTAAATGCAGTCAAACTTATTAAACATTCCTCTGCAGCAAACATTATTATTAGTATGATTTTACGATTTTGAAAATCTGGGTTTGAACTTATTATCCTGAACATAAGAAGCTTTGTAGAAATCATGTATATATACTAGTTAGCCAATCAAAATCTATATCTATTAAAGTCATTATTCGCATTGAGAAGATCGCCATTTTTAAATTTCCGTCCGTTACATTCTTTTGTGTAATGGCGTCACGCTTCAGCGCGTTACCGCGTAGTGCAACGAAACGGGGGCTATTTATTATCAGTGGAAAAATCCTTGACCGTGAACTCATAAAAAGCCGATTGAAAATTCTCCACTTGAAACAAATATTCTTCCGCTGCTCGGCTCGGGGCAGATTCCAAAGATAACGTACATTACACCAGTGACTTGCGCATTTACTTTGATACTACAACGAAAAATAATACAAATGTATCATGTACAATAGCTATTGAACTTTGCAGTGTTGAAAACAGAACTCTCGTAATTATTTGAGTCGTAAACAACAGCTTTAACTTTAATTGCAGACCTAAGGGTGCGTATTTTTAAAGTGTTCTCGTGCGTTTTTGGAAAAAGTCGTCTTAATCTTTCAATAGCACACATATAAGGTGCACACGCTTGTATATTCACATGTATTGTGACGCCATTCAAATTTCACGTGGACCAAGCGGCTTATAAATAATGAACATCATTTTTGTTTTCTTCTGAAAGGCATATACACATATAAATATTAATAATATGAATGATTTTCGTTGTTAACATTTCGTAATAATTGGAGTAAGACAAAAAATTAGGACAAAATATGCGTTAAGCTAAAATAATTGTCTACTATCCACAATCACAGACATGTAGCTTTCTTGTACATGTACATATGTAATGCATTTGGTGTAAACAAAGTTTCGAATATCACCTTCTGCAAAGAGAACAGCATAATTTAACACAGCAAATATTTGACAGCAAATATTTGATGAATAGTGTCTAATTAAAGCCCCAGCCCCAGCCAGCAACAAACAGCCACGAAATCAGCAGGCGTCGATCGATTTATATCATAGAACGACATGAACATGTGGGTGCTTTCTGTGCTTTGATTTTCAAGCTCTCCTCTCCGAAGATAAAGGTACACTCGTGAAATAAATAGAGCCACTGAACAGCTGTAGTAAACATACAGGATTTAGATCTGTACACGCTATGTCGGACCTGTACGCTGTCGCTTGTGATGCGATCGAACGAGAAAAGGATTCTCTCAACTACTTGAGTCGGGAAATATTTGAGCATCCGGAGGATGGATTAAAGGAAGTATTCGCGCATAAAGTGCTGACTGAGTATCTAGAACGACTCAAGTTTCCATGTGGAACGTAGCTATCTTTTGAGCACGGCATTCAGGCAAGTACTGGTGTTTGTTTATTTATTTAATTTATTTATTTATCTAAATGTAAGTAGTCTTATGTTTAAGGTATTAGCGGAAGCGATGATCTGTGGAATCGTTCTTCTGCATTAAACGATTTATCCTACAAACTTCGTTATCTTACAACGTCATTCTTAGAATCCTTATATTTAGTCAATGTATGTTTCGAACATTAAACCCCTCCAGAAATAATGCTTGTAAGTTTCCTGACAGAAAGCAACCGCTAAAAGATGTACGTCATGGAAATAATGCGTACTGTACAGTTATCGATTATACGCTGCTTCGAACTGGGCTTGTCTTTCTATAAATAGACTCGTACGCAAGAAACCCTTTTGGTTGTGGCACACAGCTTATAGCTAGGTCTAGACCTAACTGTTAACTTAAAGTTAAAGTCAGCTTGTAAAGAGGATAAATACAAATGACCGTTTAAGCCTCTCACTGAATGAAGAGCAGTTAAAATGAATGATTTTTGTGTGATAGTGAATGCAGAATTTACTTAGATCTGAGTTTACGCGTTAAGATGTGTAGACTATACATGTATGTTGTCTACAGACATTAAGATCTATATATGAATATGAACATGTATAATGAGGTAGTGAACTTTTTCTTGTAAGATTTCTTCTCGATTTATATTTAAATCTAAATTTATACTTTAGATGTGATTGCAACATATGGTTTGGTGGAGTTGTTAATTAATATGGCTAATGCATATTGATATGCACGAAGTGAATTCATTTTATATGCTGCTTAAAGAAGTACATGGTATGAAACTTATTTTGTTTTGCTATATTGGTTACAAGGTTCAAGTTTCATGTACAGTTTAATGTTACCACCTGGGGCAGTATCGATTTATGCGTGGTCCATCTTACAGAGAGAAAACAATATAAACTTAAAAATATTAATTGTTGGTAAAATTGTATTTGAATTTACATATATCATGTGGATGATAAGTTCTTGAAGGTGATGTTATTGTTTGTTTGCTGGTAAAGTGCATACATGCTGCCATGCTACAATTCGCCGATTTTTTTTCAACACCACATACATGTGTATTTATGTCTATATGCCACGGCGTACCTAAGTTGCTGGTATAGATATCTACCAGTTTATGAGAATAGAAACAAACAAGAATACATAATGGGTCTCTGCGTCAAAAGTAACTTTGTTATAATTAGAGTTCTGATATCAGCTAAACGTACACATATAAGTTACATGGCTACATTATCCAAGTAGGTATAACGGTATGGCACAAGTGTACGTAAAGTGTGGGAGATAAGAGGTCTAAAGATCCTACCTCCCAGCTCCTATTGGTTATGCCAACATGCGCTACAGTCAGGAACAACCTTTGATCTACATCATGTGGCCAGTGAGGAAAGCTTACCTATGTACATCGAAATGTTGCTGCTTAAAAAATGTTTGTTTTGTCTGTTATACAAATCATTGTCAAAATTAAGACTGAAATCTTTTACTGATATGAAGCCAGACTGGCCATATCAAAATCAGTCTAACTCGCATTTCAGATTATCGAGATAATTCCGCTCAGAAGGCATGTTGGTGCAAAAATATCGATTTTTAGTTTTTGCTATATAATTAATGTTTAAACTCTTTACTACGAATTAATTGAAAAAATAGTCGAATTAAATAAGTTTTTGACTGTTTATTTTAACTTTGATCGGACCCTATACTTTGCTTACATTCACGTAATTATCGGGATTACGCAACGAACAATGGAAAATGAGCCCAATTCATTAGCGCATTTCAAGCAGAAAGAAAGGGACGTAGTTGTAATTGGTATCGTCATCAAGGTTAATTCCCGGGAAATTCAATTATTCTATTTTTAAAACATAATCGTCATTCCAAGTAGCCACTACAATCTCTTTAAACAAGTGACCAAGACAAAGGAAATCGGCGCACCTGTTGCATAATAAGCCTATTGGCCGTTCTGATTGGTCAAACAGACGTCACGTGATACTTCCGGTATCCCGTTTAAATTATTTTTTCATCGATCTTTATTGTTTACTGCGTTTTTATCGATATAAAAAGTGAATTTTGTCATCGATTTGGCTATTACTGGAAAATAAATAATAGACACAATGAATTCATCACAAGAAGAAGTGGCTCAATGCCTAAAAGAGTCAGTAAATGGGTCGAATCTCGGAGGCATCGGAAACTTGAATGAATTCATTACAAGTGCAAGTGGTGCGTTGGACTGAGATAGTGAATGAGACAGTGAAAGCTGTAATGATATGGAATTTTTTTTTTACAGACATCGCTAACTCTCACATGTATTTCTATTAAAGTAAATGCTGTGGATTTATTTAAATGGCTTAAAAACAGTGTCGCCCTCATATGGTTACCGAGACAAAAAGTTAAAGAAATTGACACTTTTATGATTTTCTATGATCACTGTTGCATTATATGATTGCTTTATTAATAAATAAGTATGTACATTAAATAAGTTGGGTTTTCTCTTTCCAACAGTGTATGCCATGATGGTGTAATTTATATAGAAAATGTTGGTTGCTATGGCATTTCGTTTTACGTATAGACCAAAAATGTTAAAACAAGTTTGAGTGCCGTTTTCTCCAGATTTATGTGTAGCTTTAGGCCTTAAAATGTTTTACTTAAATTTGAATAACTTACCACAGGATTATAGTATCATGATGGTTCTTATATCGTTTTAAAGGTCTATTTATGCTCTATAAAATAAATATAAAAACTAAAATATTAATTTTGCGACTTTAGACTGATTTTGATATGGCCAGTCACTATAATAATTACTGTTTGTACGTGGCGGTACTGAGATGTACGTGACCGCTGAATGGACCGTCATACAATCATAAGATGGTAGTTTTGGGCTGACATTGTGGTATCCGGAACTTTGACCCACAGTTACATAGGGGAGCGGACAAATAATATGTGGTTAACTAAAAAGGTTTTGGTACTTCTTGTTGGTCTTCTTGTTTTGTCCTGTATTAGTTTCAGAGTTGCCCTAATAGTTTTGCCCCCCAAGGCACAATTAGCTATTTTAAGATTCAGCTTCCGAGAATTTTGAACCAATTGGTAAACACATGGATTAAGTACCCTACAAAAAGCATTAATGCAAAGCATCAACGGGCATTTTCATTAAAACGAACAATACGTTATCAAGTGAACGTCAACGCCGGACATCCGATGAGTACTTTAACTTAAATTAAACTGAAAATATGATCGAACAATTGGCAGTTACATGGACATACCTCATGCTGTACCATTTTTGTGTGTGCATATTATCTAAATGTATCCAACAATTCAATGAACAACGCAACTAATCTTTTAAGAAACTAGTTTAAGAAATATTGAACGAATAACAGTCCTAAAAACCTCCTACAGGACTGCTAACAGGTACGAATAAAACCTGCTTAACTGACGTGGTTCGAAGTTGCCAAAATTGGTACGTTATTATATAAGAAGTTGAAGTTGAACAAATCTGTAATTACATCTAATAACCAATCGCCATATCTCGGTCATTTCTACGCAATATACTTGTCTGTATAGTGAATCGTCGGATACCACCATAATTATAAATGTATTGTTTACATATAAGATCTCTATGTATGTATTATACATGGCCTGAATCATGCTGATTGTATGTACTACATATCGTATAAGTGAAGTGCTTAATGTGTTGACATAGTGGAAGTAAACCAGATCAAACCGGATCTTAACTCTTGTTAAAGGCATCTCAAAACCCTTATATAAGTGACCCCCCCCCCCCCCCCCCCCCCCCCCATTTATTGCCCCACCCAGCATGAGAGGGCATCTGTTTTCTGATAAGCCAGGCTGCCACAGTCTGTAACGATGTGTCTGTCACACAGGTATTGTTCAAGATCCAAGTGTATGTATGCTATATCTGGGGGTTGAACATAGTCATTCACAGTTTGTAAAGGAAACAGTTGTGAATAAACCAATTACGCAATCATATATATAAATAAATAAATATATATATATCTTTATTTGTTTTCTTCCATACTTTGTTGGTTGTTTTGTTATTTCTTATACATTTCATTATTTATTTCTTTCATTCTTTTAGTTGTCATGTATATTTTAAGTTATATTTTATTTTGATTTGTAAAATGTAACGAAACGTTTCTAACAAAAGCAATTTAAAAAGTCATTCCTTGTCATAATAAAGTCCTTCAGAGTCATTTTGAATACTAACTTGTATCTCTCATGTATTTTCAAAATCAAATATTTAGCTATGAAATAAATACATAATCATGCAGTTACAAAATTGACACCTAGTAATTAATGCAATAAAGAATATGTTAGGGATCATACAGTGAACTACCCACATTATCACTAACATTAATGTTTATGGCTTTGTGTAAAACTAGCCTACTGTCTCACTTCCATACTAGCAGGTAATTTAGTTTTGCATTAACCCATCAGAGGTTTTACTGTAACAGATTAGTTCTATGTTGGCTAAAGACTCCCTGCAGTGATGACCAGCAATTAGCAGGTCTGGTCACAGCATGTGGGGGCCTGGCTCAGTGGGATACCACATTCCTTTCGAGATGCCTTTACATTAATGTAAAAAAAATGGCATAACACCCTACTTGTCAATACAGAAAGCTATTTCCTATCCGAACCACGCTGCATCGTTAGCTATTTTTAAGCTAAGTAAACCACGTGCCCATTTACTTTTAAGTTCACGTTATATCATTATCCATATAATTAACTCAGATGTCGGTGTATATTTTTTGTGGAAAATCCCCACCGTGTTTATTTATAGATTTGGAAAGAATGCACATTTAAAGCTAGTAAATTCACAATTTGTACTGTTTAACAATTGGAGGAGTGTTATAAACAGACTTTACTTTAACTAAAACATAAGCTAATGCAGCAATTATGCCTTATTTCACCAGAACAGGGGTGACATAGTTTTGTTATACGTATTAGATATTTGCAAACTCTCGGATGCCAGCATTATATATTGAAGGGATTTAGGGTATAAATTCGGACATGTTGATTCACATTTCAGCATGAAAAATCCTTACATATTTTAATGTCGGTCGATGTTATGTATATTAAATTGCAATTCTGTACTTCTATATATGTGTTAAAATAGATAGATAGATAGAGAGAGAGAGAAAGAGAGAGAGAGAGAGAGAGAGAGAGAGAGAGAGGGGAGGGGAGAAGAGGAGAGGAGAGGAAAGGAGAGGAGAGGAGAGGAGAGAGAGAGAGAGAGAGAGAGAGAGAGAAAGAGAGAGAGAGGAGAGAGAGAGGAGAGAGAGAAATGTATTGCTAAGTCTACGATGATTTTATCATGTAGTAATGTGTAGAAACGTGAAGTTTCTGTTGGCTCAAACATGTTGCTGTTTCAAACATTCAAACAAATCTATGGTATGTTAACCGGAATGTGAACTTATTTGGAAATATTTAATTATATTTTGTGTTGCCCAAAGTATAGATGTATATATGTATGGGCAATGTGATTAAAAACATATCCTGAAAACTGCTCCGCTATTTGTAAAATCTGACTTTAGTGAGATTGATGTATGGGAATATTTTTGCTTGTTTATTAATATTTATCGTTGTTATATTTTCCTTAGCTACTGGATCGCGACAGTAGTTTGGCGGGGTGTGCACAAAAGATTTGCTTGGTTGATGTGCTGAAAATCCACTGTAAAGTTTTGAAAAATATATTGAAAATGCTTTGTTAAATTTTGTTTGTTCCACAATATTTACTGAAAGTTGTATATTTCGTCTGGTCAAACATCTTATAAAGCCTTCTCAGCAAACCAGTACTGTTTAGTTTGTCACACTATTTGTTGAAGGCTCCATTGGAAAGTCTAGTATCTTTTATAAGACGAGTTTTAGTTGTAACTTTTAATACTCTACATCGAAATTATGCACTACACATTTTCGAACACCCAGCTGAATACTCACTGCAGGCAATATTAATGTATATTTGTATAGCATAAAATTCCACTGACTGCGATGTTTTTTTGCTGACTAAGATACTTAAAGATAGCAGTACTGTTTTTTTTTCTTCCTATTATATGCAAACGTTGATGGATGGAAAAACAAAAATTACAACTGTAATCTAGCTGCATTTGATAATCCAACTCGAAGCGAAGTATGCGTTTGCCTGTTTCGGCATATTTATGCGAAGAATTTGAACCAGTTTCAACAACAAAGTTATGAGGTTAAAGGTTTATGTATTCGCAATTTTCAGACTTTCAGAGTCAGTTTAATAAAACCATTAAAACGAATAGCCTTTTGTCCAGAGACACTAATTCGCATGCAAGTCAGACTGCACTAATTATCACTGACTATAAATACAGAAACATTTTAATAGAAAGATGTTAAAAAAATCTTCGTCATCCAAGTTTTATTAGGATTTAAAGGTGCCAAGTACGAATTTACATATATATACCTAGTTCACTTTGTTACCGAAAGAAATTGATGTGCTATGAATAACAGAGAGATACATTTTATATGGGTTTACATATGCCTACATTTAATGACCAGTAATAACGACTTATATGCGCCCTGATGTACATTCTTGGGTCAAGTACAAAGTAAGTAAGTGAACATATGTAGGCAACATTATCGGTGCGAATTAACATTGAAATGACCAAAAATGACTAATAAAGACAGATATAGACCAACATTTCTGAAAAATTTCTTAAGGATTTTATGGATAGTTGATTCCGATATTTATTTATTTATTTATTTATTAAGACAGGACATGTTTATATACTAATTGAGCTGTTATGTTAATTAATAATGAAAGTGTTGGTCCGAGGTATAATATTGTCAAGACTCATATATGCAACTGCCTTGCGAAAAAAAAATTCTTTTGTTGAATGCTCTGTTTACACCAGTCTACTTTTACATTTTTTCCGGCGACTTTGATGCTTTGCATCAACTGTTTTTTTGTCACATCTATATTTTTTATTCTGCTTAAATCCGCGGGAAAAATACTCGACGCGAACACGCCGCAGATAATTCCGCCAGCATAAGCTGCACAAACATCCCACGACCTTTAGATCTACGTCAACTTTGTAATATGATTAGCTAGTTTCATTAACATATATTGAACTATTATATGTTTAAAGGATATTGTCAAAAATACAAGGTATCCGAACTTTGTTTATTTTAATAATGGATTTAACTACAACACCCTTTTCAGCATGAAAAATTAAAAAAAAGCTAAAATAATAATAAAAGATCTAGATTTAAATCTACTGTAATTTTAAGTACCACTTATCAGGTTTCTGCTGCTGATGATGATGATGATGACGACTACGATGGTGATGGTTGTGTCGACATGATGAAGAGCAAACACTTGATAACATCAACCAATTAACACATGAACATGTATTTTTGTCTTATGAAGAACGTGATTTGTTTACGGAACGTGTTTGATGCCGGAGTACGCTATCGGGACAATGTATAGGTCCAGTGTATTATTGTTTCTCTGGATTTGGGGGTATAGATATAATTGAAAAAGTACACACCGATTTCTTAAAACATATTCTTAAGGTCAAACAAAGTACACCTCATGTAATGCTATATGGTGAACTAGGACGCTACCCACTTGCCATTATGATAAAGAGAAGAATTATTGGATATTGGTATAAACTTATTAATAACCACCAAACACTGTCTTCCTTACTTTATAAAGTTATGGTAAACGATGGTTCTGTCAAAAGAAATATATATCAATGGCTAACGAATATTGAAACTATTTTGAATGAATGTGGTTTAAGCTATGTACGGAACAATCAGGCATATAATGGCCCGAGAGCATCACTTTTGTCTCTCATTGAAAAAAGCTTGCAAGATCAGTTCTTACAGACATGGTGGGCAAAAGTTAACGAGTCTAACAAATGTATAAATTATAGAATATTTAAAACAGAACTCAAATTAGAAAACTTTTATATCGAACTATCAGACTACTCTCTACAAACAATTATTAACTTTAGGCTACGTAACAACCATCTGCCTGTTGAAAAGGGGCGCTGGCAGGGTGTTCATCACAATGATCGTAAATGTTCTCTATGCAACTTAAACGAGATAGGAGATGAGTTTCACTATTTGTTTTGCTGCACATATTTTAATACACAAAGATTTTTGCATATCCCATTTGTTAAAACACATCATCCAAATACAATATTATTTAAGATGGTAATGTGTGAGAATGACCTTAAGAAACTGAATAAATTAATCAAGTTCTTTCGTTTAGTGCTTGAAACTGTTAAAGACCCGCCTGGCTAACACATTTCTTATTATTGTTGTTGTTCTTTGAAATATTTGTACTGTACTTCCTCACCTTAACACAGCCTGGTTCGGTTCTATTCTATTGTATCTTGAACATTATCATTGTACCTCATTTCACATAAATGTTATGTGCTGAGAGTAAATAAACTTGTAAACTTGTAAACTTGATAGATAGTATGTGACAAAAAAGCTACTGTTATTAATGAAGATGAGAAAGAAGGAGAAAAGTGACGTGAGATGCTTGAGATATTACACAGTTGTTTCGATGGGTGGTATATTACATTCCACTGCTATTAAAAAGAACATGGTGTCCGGAAAAAATGACACTATCTGGCTTATAATCACAGGGGATCCTTTTTTTTTTTTTTTTTTTTTTTACTCTATTTCAGTATTTGATGTTGTATACACATACTAACTATCCATCGTACGCGCCGCGCCGCACACCTTTGATGCATACGTCTGGACATCTAATCAGTGCCCATATTAGAAGGAGACTTTTTTACCGAGCGACTGTTTTTATGTCTACGCCGTTTGATGACGTAAATTAAAGTACAAATTTTAGTGCAAAAAAAAAAAAAAAAAGAGGAATCTGTCCTCTCATTTTATTTTCATTTTTATTATGAATGAAAAACTGGAGTTCTACTGCCTTAAATAATGAGCATAGGATGTCAGCATGAATAAAAACAACAATTATATTTTATGCTTAAACAGTATTATACTTAATTTAAATTTTAATAGTAATTATAATATTGTCATGTAAAAGCTTCCGTCGTGATTATAATTGATTTTATATATATTTAAATTAAATCTCATAAATTAAGATAATAAAATTATAAAGTTGTTGTTTTAATTACATAAAAATCATTTGATCTGAAAGTATAAATCATGCACAAGTAACTACCATGTTGAAATGAAAATTACCGTGTTCCCATGTTTACCCTAAATCCCTTCCATATTGATATATGTAAAGGCTGTTCACGACATGACCGTAATTGTTAAGTGTACAAATCGTAACATATATCGCTTTAAATGTCAATTATTTCCAAATCTGTATATAATTAAGCACAATGGGTAGTTCAGATAAATATAGATACCAACAGTCAGAGCTGATTACATGGATCATCATCTAACATGATCTTAACAGTAAACAGTCGCCTGTTTTAGTATAAAAACAGTTAACTTTGCAGCTGGCTCGGATAATAATTGTTTGTTATGACAAGTGAGGTATCTCTTCAGGCAACAATGATTTATTTGGTTGCATTGGGGGGAGGGGTGGGGAGCTGTCGGATACCACCTTTGAAGGTTTGGACAGATCACATTGATGTGGAATTGTATCTTTCAGTTCATTTGTTTCATGCCATGTATACTTTACACACTGGAGGTTGCATTTAGGAATTCCATTCTTCTCGCGAGCATTTTTAAGGGTTAAATCGATTGCCGCTATAGGATTGGTTGAAAATTAATACGATTGGAACGGCCAGTTACTCCATTTGTAAAGAAACATTCCGGCTAAATTTTCAGCATGTTCTTTCATTTTAATTAGGCATTTTTGTGAACAACATTAAGATTCGGTAAAATGCATTGTTTATCAGTTTAGAAAAAAATCAATACCTTAAGATTGTAACAAACGAGTAAAACGTGCAGAATTTAGTGGAAAGTGTGTCTGAAGGTTGCGGGTGTAGGGACACGTGAAAATTAAAGAGCTAATCTATTCGCTTATTATAGCATGCTAAAGTTCTGTGAACTTTGTCGAACTGGGACAGAATGAGGACTTATAGGCACAGTTAGTGTTCCAAATCAATGTTTGATTGAATTACACTTTTTTAGATCATTGATACTGATATAATTTGAACTAGCATTCATGTTTCAAAAGGCCCTTTAGGCTATCCGGGCTATACACACAATTACCATGAAGCGTCTTACAGCAGACCAATCGTCCCGATAAACAAGATCTATCTATAATCAGTCACACATGAAACTACGCATGTCTCACTGGAAAACATGCGAGTCCTGTTGATCATGCAATTATTGTATTTATTTCGGTGCACGCTTACGGTAAATATAGCTGAAGTAAAGGTGGTATAGACAGTCTGGACCAAAGCTTAAAAAAAAACTCAACAAAAACCGAATACGTCATTATTACATGAAAAGAACCTGCAACATGCTGATAAGTGTTGCCATCGATCAGTGTGAACAGAGCATAATAAATCCCCGTCATTGCAAAT
This sequence comes from Sinonovacula constricta, assembly GCA_007844125.1. Taxonomy (NCBI): domain Eukaryota; kingdom Metazoa; phylum Mollusca; class Bivalvia; order Cardiida; family Solecurtidae; genus Sinonovacula; species Sinonovacula constricta. Next base: position 15,842,600 of record CM017556.1, read on the forward strand.
AGATATTTCCTATCTGAGCCAGGCTTCAGAGATAGCTATTGTTAAACTTAGAAAATAACGTGACAACTTTCTTTTGTAATTATGTTATATCGTCATCCAGGTAGTCTGGTCAGATATCGATATGTTTTTAGCAGAGATCACCATCATGCTTATTTGTACATTTATTTCGCAGTTTAGACAGGATAACATCACAGTTAGTGTTTAAAATCTCTTTAGACTAAAGTATGAGTTTATGCCTAAATCCCCCCCCCCCCCGCAAACAGTTGCAAAATTTTGTTAAATTCTTTTAAAATAGGCAAACTGTCAGATACCACCTTTAACACTGTAAATGAAGATATATCATTCTGAACATGCCGCCGTCTGTTGATTCATATTTGCAGGCTTTGATTTAAACAATCCCTGTATATACCATTTATATTTTCTATAGATAAATATTTAAGTCAATTTGATGATGAAAATACAAAATCATCAAATATGTTATGTAGTTATGTTTGCAAAATAAATTCTGGCTATAAAGGAAGATATTTGCTAGTGAACAAGGCCGTATTTAAAGAGTATATTGATAGCGTGGAGTATTGATATAAATCTCTTGTAAAAATGATAAAGCAGTTCCGGCAAATGCAAGGTTATGCGTTATATGCTGACTTTCGAATGGAATAAAATTATGTATGCCATTTCACGAACTAGTTTGCTTGACAATCCATCTCAAACCAGTTACATGTCTTGTACATATCTGATTATAAGGTAGGTTATAATGGTGGACAAAGATTGTAAAAACAACAGAACAAAGAAAAGAACATTTATAAAAATATTCCAACACACAAGTTAATATTATGTTCATGTATAAATATATATATATATATATATATATATATATATATATTAATTTACGGACTACTAGGCATCTTTCTACATGTAGTGTGCAGAACAAAATCCTACTCCCGGACAAAATACCTTTCGGTCATTCTTACAAAGGTGGACAAAATCCCTTCCTTAAATTTTCCAAGGCGGACAAAATCCCCCACCCCGTAAATTTTCCAAGGCTTACAAAATCCTTTCCGTAAATTTTCCAAGGCTTACAAAATCCTTTCCGTAAATTTTCCTAGGCGGACAAAATCCCTCCCTTGAAATATCCTCGGCGGAGAAAACCCTTTTGTGAATTTCCAAAATGGACAAAAATCTCTCCGTACATGTTTGTTTTATGTCGATTATGCTTACGCATGTCACCGGAATCATGATATCTACCTCAATAGAATAGCTGGACGTCGCAATAATAACCATAATTGGTAGCTGCGATTATTATAAGTATTAAACAAAACAAATGATAACGCCATGCTGTGAGATCACAGCTGGGTAATTGATTAGTTTATTATACACAAAGATGTAAGCGGTCATAAAACAATTAGTCACACTTGATGCACATGGGCATACTGCGTTGCCATTGGTCAGTAACGTTCTAATCTCCACCCCGTTTTTATACCACTGCAGCCTGAGGCTGTGCCGGCTAAACCCAAGCCACCCCACTTCCTTCCCCCATCCAATTAACCACCCACTGTGATCACAATGTGAAGCCAGATAAGACCACATTCCAATTTTCAATGCCTTTGAGAAACATGCAGACTAGCTACAGTTGCCGTCGATCCACCAAAACTATCGCTGATTTCAATGTCATTACGTAACATGCAGACTAGCTAAAGTTGCCATCAATCCACTAAAACTATCGTTGATTTCTCAATGTTTTATGACGATACGCTAGGGACCTCCAGGCAGACAGTCAAAAGAAAAGAAAACACAAGACAAGATTGTGATTTTTGCAGATATAATAAAAAGACACGTTTTTCTTTATTTCAGGTCTGTTATAGGTTCGAGCTCTGACGGCCCGAATGTTGCTGTACTGTGCGAGTATGACGCCCTCCCGGAAATCGGCCATGCATGCGGCCATAACCTTATTGCCGAGGTGGGTGTGGCGACTGCTATTGGGATCAAGGCCGCATTTGAGGCAAGCGGTAAACCGCTAGGAAAGGTAAATAACAAACATGCTCTTTTAACTTCTTACACTTCACTATTGATAGCATGGAATATAATAGTAGAAAACAATACTTTGTTTCTTTTTGATAGGCTACTTAGTTGAAAATTTAATGATACCTGTAATCAGGACAAATATTCATTAGAGTTAGGCGTCTGTGTTAAAGGCATCTCGAAAGGAATGTGGTATCCCACTGAGCCAGGCCCCCACATGCTATGATCAGACCTGCTAATTGCTGGTCATCACTGCAGGGAGTCTTTAGCCAACATAGTACTAATCTGTCACAGTAAAACCTCTGATGGGTTAATGCAAAACTAAATTACCTGCTAGTATGGATGTGAGACAGTAGGCTAGTTTTACACAAAGCCACAAACATTATTGTTAGTGATAATGTGATTTGTTTACTATATGGTCCCTTTCTAATTCTTTATTGCATTAATTACAAGGTGTCAATTTTGTAACTGCAAGATTATTTTATATTTCATAGCTAAATATTTGATTTTGAAAATACATGAGAGATACAAGTTTTAGTATTCAAAATAACTTAAAATGAGTCTGAAAGACATTATTCTGACAATGAATGACTTTTTAAATTGCTTTTTTTAGAAACGTTTCGTTATATTTTACAAATCAAAATAAAATATAACTTAAAATATATATGAGAACTAAAAGAAAGAAATAACAAAATGTATAAGAAATAACAAAATCAACCAACAAAGTAAGAAAGAAAACAAATAAAGATTATATATATATATATATATATATATATATATATATATATATATATAGGATTGTGTTGCGTAATTGGTATATTCACAACTGTTTCCTTTACAAACTGTGAATGACTTTGTTCAACCCCCAGATATAGCATACATACACTTGGATCTTAAACAATACCTGTGTGACAGACAAATCGTTACAGACTGTGGCAGCCTGGCTTATCAGAAAACAGATGCCCTCACATGCTGGGTGGGGCAATAAATGGGGGGGGGGGGGGTCACTTATATAAGGCTCTCGAGATGCCTTTAATTGAACGTGGAATGCATTAATAAATGGAGGGGGGGGGGTCACTTATATAAGGGTTTTGAGATGCCTTTAAAGGCATCTCGAAAGGAATGTGGTATCCCACTGAGCCAGGCCCCCACATGCTATGACCAGACCTGCTAATTGCTGGTCATCACTGCTGGGAGTCTTTAGCCAACGTAGTACTAATCTGTCACAGTAATACCTCTGATGGGTTAATGCAAAACTAAATTACCTGCTAGTATGGATGTGAGACAGTAGGCTAGTTTTACACAATGCCACAAACATTATTGTTAGTGATAATGTGGGTTATTTACTATATGATCCCTTACAAATTCTTTATTGCATTAATTACTAGGTATCAATTTTGTAACTGCAAGATTATGTATTTATTTCATAGCTAAATATTTAATTTTGAAAATACATGAGAGATACAAGTTTTAGTATTCAAAATGACTCTGAAGGACATTATTCTGACAATGAATGACTTTTTAAATTGCTTTTGTTAGAAACGTTTCGTTACATTTTACAAATCAAAATAAAATATAACTTTAAATATATATGAGAACTAAAAGAATGAAAGAAATAACAAAATCAACCAACAAAGTAAGAAAAAAAACAAATAAAGATTTATATATATATATATATATATATTGGATTGCGTAATTGGTATATTCACAACTGTTTCCTTTACAAACTGTGAATGACTATGTTCAACCCCCAGATATAGCATACATACACTTGGATCTTGAACAATACCTGTGTGACAGACACATCGTTACAGACTGTGGCAGCCTGGCTTATCAGAAAACAGATGCCCTCACATGCTGGGTGGGGCAATAAATGGGGGGGGGGTCACTTATATAAGGCTCTCGAGATGCCTTTAATTGAACGTGGAATGCATTAATAGAAATCATACCGTGATAATAGAAAACACTTGTATACAACTTTGTAGCGCCAAGTAACGCAATGTTTTGTAGTTCTGTAGACTGGCTCTTATGCCCTTTGTTTCATCTCGATTTCCGCCTTTCTTTGCTTCAGCTTTCACATTCATTTTCTTGTAAGAGAACTATTATAACTTAAATTTATAAAGCAAACTGTAACAAATGCAATTCTTTGCAAATGATTTTTATCCAACTGGCACAATCTGCATTGTTTAAGAAAAGTGCTTTAAAAACTGTAAAATTAAAAATTCTGAAGTCTTAATCTAAATTTAATGTCCAATCATTATTATCTTTTGCTACCTGCACAGACACAATTGGCTATCGTGCACTTACATTAAACTGAGCTTGACCTATGCAGTAATACATTCAATGTGATGCACAATCAAACTCGGTTGCTGGATATATTGTTCCAGCAACCGAATTTACCACGGGGTAGCACAACATGTTGTTCGAACAGTTTAACAGGTTGCTGACGTCTACAGCCTACATGTGCATTTACCTGTATTTTAAAACATGTACAAAACGTATATTGATTCAGGATTATTTATTTGCACTTTTAATAATAGACAAAATTCAAGGAGAACTGTCTTCATTTTTTGTTGCCTGTGGAAAGATGATGTAGAGTTTAGGTTAGGTTGAGGTTAATGTTGGTCACTGTATTATATCTGAAATAGCTGACTGTACTAGGAACCCCGGATGAAGAAGGAGATGGTGCTAAGATTGACATGATTGAGATGGGCGCCTTCAAGGGCATCGATGTGGCCATGATGGCGCACCCATATCCCTTTAACACAGACAATTTGGTGGCCCTTGCTGTAGAAAGGTGGGTCTTATAACTGTACTCGTCCAGTGTTTGATCAAAGTTGTATTAATATTAAAGTTTATGTTGGAATCCTCATATGTCCTTGTCATGTTTTGTAATTTGCATCACCTTCAATGAAGTTGAACATATAATCATTTAATACATTGATTTCCCTCTCCTGTTGGCTGCTTTTTAGAAAAACAAATCTGGACTTGAATATCTGAATGTAAAAGTACTATGTAATCAAACTAGAGAGTAATTTGGTTTGGTTCTTAATAACTGTATGGCAAACATGTGCAAGCATTATGTTTATGCGGTGCTGTTCATGTGAAATTTAAATGTTTTTGTTACAAATACACTACAGGTGGCTGAACTAATGATATTCATATGAGGCCATGTTTTTACCTCTTTACAACATTTTAACTAAGGACAATGGGACAGACATGTTATTCTGCAACATTCATTTCTTGTAATTGTTTGTTTCAATTTCAAAACCGTGTTATCAGATGTATGAAATCCGTAAACATTTGTCTAGGATGTTGTTTAGTACTACAGAAAGGTGTGAATTCCTTGTACTTGTGTCTAGGGTTGTCGTCCAGTACCACGGAAAGGCAGCCCACGCTAGCGCGATGCCGTGGCAAGGCGTGAATGCATTGGACGCTGCGGTGCTGTGTTACCAGAACGTGTCCTGTCTAAGACAGCAGCTCAAACCCACATGGAGGGTGCATGGTATAGTATAGATATAGGAAATACTCTCAGAAAAACAACAACAACAACAACACATACACTGACAATAGAGCCCTAGATGTACATATACATTGTACACCCTAATGGTGCATTTGTTAAGTCGGACAAAATATGGCCAACGGATTAGTTACGTGGATCTGGTCAAGGCAACATTAACAACTGTTCTTTAAAACGAAATGTGTTTCTAGTTATTGCTACGATGTATATGTTAATTTTAAACAGAATTTGATATTGCTATTAAGTTGCATTAACAAATACTGTAATCAGGGTTTTACACGTTTTTGTCTGCTTTTGGTCGAAAAAAGGTTCTACTTTTATGGTACATTACACTTTTACACGTATTGGCTAGTTCACTAACTTAATGTTATCTTCTCATCTTAGGAATCATCGTGAAAGGAGGTGTGAAACCAAACATCATTCCAGAACTGACAGAACTCGAGTTTTATGCTCGTACCCCTACCAAGGCAGAGCTTGGTTCACTGAAGGAGAAATTGACAGCATGTTTTGTTAGTGCCGGAACGGCAACTGGTTGTAAGGTAAATTCACGACTCTTGGGTATAAATTTCACTTTTATTCCAATTTGCAGTGATTTATGTGTATTAATATTTACACAGAGAACTGAGTATAAAAATGAGATTAAAATAACATAATTGCACGTGTGGTATTATTTATTACTCATGGAAATCATGTAAACATCATCACCAGATTACATGCTACATATTTTTGTCATGTAAAAGAATACATTTTGAAACAGTGAAACATGTTCATTTGAGTGGTAAATATTGATTTTTTATAAGAACTGTATACAGTAGGCGATGATCATTTAATGGACATGTATACACCCACATACGTGAAGGCATACGTGCACCCATGCACAAATGCACACGCGCTCAATAAAGTTTGATTGTTTGTTGTGTTTATCGTTCTATCAATAATAATTCAGCAGAACAGATGTAGTGCGTGCCGGCAACAACTTGGGTGATACCACAATCACCCGCATTATCCTGACACCAAACCAGTCTTGGAACTAACCTTAAATTTGTTTGAGCGTTAACTGGGGTGGGGTAGGGTGGGGGGACTGCGGAACTATACTCACTGAACTAGTTATTTTTGTTCATCGATGCTTTTAATGTAAAGTTTTCATGTAATGTAAAGGATTTTTTTGTTGTTGCTGAAATCTCCAACAAGAAATGGATATGTTGGAAAGTTCTTCAAAAGTAATGCCATTCAAAATATGTTTCGTGTAACAATGATCTACACAACCTACACAAAACAGTATACTTCGCTATGTAATAAAACCTGTAAGGTTAGTTGACTTGTCCATAGTCCATAGCGTGGGACCGCAGCTGTTAAATTAATGCTTTCAAGAACTGCATAGCCCCCCCCCCCCCCCCCCCATAAATAAAGGACGCCACATATATAGACAATTTTAAATGCATTTTCCTTCAACTGATATTACCATGTTCGTCCTTACTCGAAACAGTGCAGCGGTACTGTTGTTAACAATCTTATCAAATTTCCATATTATGTCAATTCCATAAATTGAAATAAATACTAGCTTCATTTTCATCGTGCTGGTTGAATAATCATTTACGTATTGCATGCACACTTGAAATATTCATTACAGGTTGACGTTGATTGGAAGTGTCGACCTTTCCTTGATATGGTACAGAATCCACCGTTTAGCTCTCTTTACCGGCGCCATGCTGTGGCCTGTGGTGTTGATTTCGACAAACATGGGACCGCCCAGTAAGCGTTAGGGAAATATATGTTGGTGAAAACTTTCTTGGTCGCAAGCGGTGGATCACCGATTCAAGAGTGTCTTTCGTGGCAGAGTTTGGTACTCAATCCTCTTATACTGTCCTGTGATGACTCTCCCAGCGGACATGAGGTGGTCTGGGATGATACAACATTATTCGTATTGGCCGTTTTTCCGTCGTTATTACTATAATTGTTGTTGTATTAAATTTATTCTATTATAAAACGGAACCAACAACACGTTTCTAGCAGTCAATAGTCGCTCTTTACATTTGATTTAAGCATCGATTTTACAAACGAAACAATACAACTGCCAATATCTACAATAAACAACGAAACAATACAACTGCCAATATCTCTACAATTAACACGAAGGTTTGTAGGATTAAAAAAATAAACTATTCATTTTTAAATCCCACTTATCGCACTATACTGTTCATGTTTGAAGTATTCAACGTATTTATTAACGTATTAATGGAAGGACTGCATGTTCTTATAGATAACATTTTTTTCTTATTTTTATTCTACCAATTAAAAAGCACGTAATACATACGTAAATTATTCACCATAGTTACATTTGTCGGCAAATTTACTATAACAAATAGTGACAGTCATAGCGACTGAATAGCATGCACTATTTACATTTTTACATTAGTAGATAATTGGATTTCTCCCACAAGGTTGTCTAGCTAGGAAGGACTCTGATAACGCAATTAGGCCTAAAGGCTGTGAAGTTACTGTTGACAATAACTCATAGTAAAATCGTTATTGGGTTACATAGATTGACCAGAAATCTGTTTTCTTATCACTACGTTAGCTTTGGGACCGACATTCCGGCTGGATCCACGGACATGGGCAATGTGTCTCACGAGGTGCCCGCTATTCACCCTATGTATTACATTGGGGGCACCGCTGTCAACCATGAGAGGGACTTTACAGCTGATGCAGGTTAGTTTCATCGTAGAAAGTATAGACAATACAACTTAAACACATACTTTGCAAAGTATTATTTGATTAGTTATTGGCAAAAAGTGAGGATCGTGTTCGCGAACTGGTTAATGAGAGCTTTCACTATTGGCTTATGAGTCTCTAGCGATTATCGGTGGTCTATCAATTAATCGTGTACAAGGCAAAGTGTGTAGTATGGATTTCGTAAAGCCGACAAAAGAAGGTTTGATAAATAAATGAGATGTAAAACAGGCTGAGATTAGTGTTAAAATGGCTGAAAACACTAAAAAAGAAAGATTTAAAAAGACATGCGTCTAGATGACGAGTTTTCATGGTTACACAGTTAGATAAACAAGCAGAGGTTAACTTTGTTAAGATTTTGCATTTTGACAACTTGTACTGATTCTTACTGTAACGATTAAAATTGCTTTTTATTAAATCTTAGTGACATTGGGACAGATGAAGGTTTAAAGTGTAAAATGTCATAGTACAAAGTTGAAATTTGGTTTGCGTAGTGGTTTGCAGATGTTGTGTTTGTTTTCTGTTGTTGTCTTTTTAAATACGTCACTGCGACTGACTGTACTCGTTATAGTGACGTCCAGCTATTTTGGCGGAGGAAGACCTTATATTTGGTTATAACCATAAACTACCACAGTTGATCTGGTTATCTTCCTATATTCGGTATTTCGCCCCGAGCTGGACTCAAGCTCAGGCGGCGAGATGCTCATAGTCGGTGGACGATTGGAGAAAATATCGTGTGGGTTTAATATACAACAAAGGGTGCGGTGATTCATTTTACAGTGTTCATTAACTGAAACATGCGAGGGAGGTAACTGCAGACGGGGGCAATACTAAGTATGGTCTGCAAGACCTTGAAATACCATTTTAGAAAGTTGCGGTTCTCTTTCATAATGATGTTTTTTTTCTCACTACCTCGGTTAGGTAACGGTATTGTTTTCGTTCTTTTTAATCAAGCTAGTGTTATGTAGTTACCTGAGCTAAATTCAACTTAATCTTGTTTTTATTTTATGCAACATGCGTTTGTGCAATACCATTTAAATAATTTCTACCATGAGTGGATTTCTTCCCGTAATTAATTGGGAAATTAAAATATTAGATGCGAGGCTGTAGATCCCAAACCTCAACCGTCAGACCAGTTGCCGTTAAAAAGTTAAGGGGTTGGGATACCTCGATTTCACATCCGGATCCAATTATATGATAGCCTCTATAGATCTTTTCCTTTGTGGGATAGTTGTATAAATAGTAGTATATATATTATTACTATTTATATTATAACTACTAATATTTGTACAACTATCCCACAAAGGAAAAGATCTGTATATATAGGTTATCAGGAAGTGGTAAGCCGAGCAATATTTGCTTTAGGTTTATTAGCACCTTTAACGGCACTGGTGCGATGAAGTTGCGTACAATGTATATCTAACCGTATCTTTAAGATAATACGCGTGTACTATTCCTTACAAGTTATGATTGGACCTGTTTTTTAGGCTCCGAAAAGGCCCAAAGGTACACACTCGCAGTGGCCAAAGCCCTGACCAGAACTGCCATTGACATCTATACACAACCGGAAGTGTACAAGCAGATACAAGAGGAGTTTAATAGACGAGCAGTTTCAAAGTGATACACTTTGTATGGTTCCTGCGTGATTCACCGGCATAATACGACTGTTCTGGCATCCAGAATTTGCAAATAATGTTCTCTTCTCTGGACCATTATTTCTACTTTTGAAATGCGTATAAATTCATGATTTTATTGTGTCACAGTTAAATTTATCGTATCTGTTTATTAGTCTTTGTGTTATGGCTTAAACCCCGACCATCTCTCAGTTCACAAGTAAACAAAATAATAAAATATTTAATAAAATTTTTGTTTTCGAACAGAGCAAAGCGCCGAATGTATACAAACTGTTTATGTTTGTATCAGTATGTTGGCTATACCAGGAAATTTTGAGGTGCACCAGCGCATTCACACTTTATTAAACAGGCACATTCAAGCTTAAAACAAAGCATTCGAATAAAAGCAACTATCCAGTCGTACAGCAGAAGTTAGTTTGTTAATGAACAGCCTGTGGGTTGTTTGTCTCAAGAATATCTCGGAAGTCGTGACACGGTGTCAGGTGTAATGCAGCATTTACATGGTCCTTACCTTGTGTTGCAATGCACCGTTCCTTGCCATTATTTACTGCTGCTACATGCATATAAATGTAAGCTATCAATATATATGCTTAATTGTAAACCTCAACATTCCGAAATTGACGGCACATTATGTTATGTATTTTTCAGGTGAAATTAAATATTTTAGCAAATATTTACTAGAACCAGATTTCCCCCTCCTTAAATGTATCTATAAGCTTAGTTTCTTCATGCTGCAATAATTATAGAAATGGTTTAATTGTCGTCTGCTACGTTTATCGAAGGCATAATACATTAGTAGCAGAACTCTGCGATGATTGCAGCACTGATCTCCTCTACCATTGTCCCCAGAACATTTTTTTTTTAAATATTAATGAGTAAGTTAAATATATAAACCTTCCTTTCATTGGCTGTTGCTAAATTGCTAACAAACCTTTGTGTAAAATATAATTAAAGATCCTCATCGCATATCTTATTTAAAAAATTTCTTGCTATTTTCTATATGCTCCACTCCTTTCCATTTAAATAGCATGCAACTGACAAGGCTATTTATACATGTAATAGGATTCCTTAAGTAAGCTGTCGTGAAAAAATGTTGGTGAACGTTAACTCATGCCGACAAGTACATGATTTGCCCTTTGTAAAAAACTACCGATTTAAACTATTTTTAACCACACAATCTTTTTTTTAGTAATTTAAGCAAGGTAAATATTTTGTCGAACGTTGGACAAACTTTGAAAGGCTTGCCATTTCAAAAGGCATAACTCCTTTCTCATGTCATCTTGGGAGTTTTCAAACTCCCACAAGGCACTCGGCTATGTATCTGTATGAAGTAACTTGAAAACACCTTCTGTTTTAAGCAAGTGTCTTGGTTTTAATCTATACGTAAATGGTGTAGACACGTGTTGATTAATTGTTTTATTACGACGTCGAAACTTAAATAAATTTTAATGACAATAAAACTGCTTTAACGGGAAAGGCAAAAGTAACTTCCGAGAAAAAAAACCACACACACACACAACCGCTAGTAAAAAACGTATATGTAGCGATTGACGACTCCTCGTTTTCTTTCAAATTTATATAAATTAGCACCAGTCGAAACTCGTCAAATAGTGTGCATAATATTTCTCGCCGATATGTGTGTTTGGCAGGGAAAGAGCTGACACAAGATATTTGCTTCCTTTTTTATTTACTTTATGCTACCAGTATTTAACGGCTGTATAATTTATTAGCTGTTCAACTACGCTTGAACTCAATATATTTTGTGATGACTAATTATATCACCGGATATCAATGTCTCCCATTTGTTTTTTCTCGGAGATTTCATTTTATTTCTCCTGTGAATGCTCAGTTTTTTTTGTGTGTGTGTGTGTTAATTTTCGCCAAATCCGTGTTTTATGAAACATAGCTGGCACTTATATGAATTCGCCGCTGTTTGTCGAAGTATTGTTTGACAAAAGAAACCGATAATACTGATGCTAGCAACTGCAGCTTGTAAATACAGATGTAGCAGAGAACAAGGAAAACAAAGTAGCAAAAATACTATACTTCCTATCAGAGTTATGGTTCATTACTGTCAAATGTTAATCTATAGTGTAAGAGTATTTAGTTCCCAGGATAGTCATCTTCTTGTTTAAAGCGCATGCTCGTGCATTGGATGTTTAACATCCGGACTCTTTATTGTTAGTATTTTGGTATGCGCTGTCTTCTGGAAAATTTTCGATTACTTACAGCGCAGGCTCCCAGTACGCTGAATACACTGCTGTACACATTGTTCCCAAAGAATGAAAAAACACAAAAAGATTAAATCCGCAAAACAGCTCTTTTCTTAGTAAGGGCTAGGTGTATGTTAATTGCGATCAACTATTATACACCTACTTGCATCATGAACAATCATGATACACCCCCCACCCCCTATCCTTTTTTTTGGTATGGGACTTTTCCCCCACTTTTACTCATGACTTTCAAATGCTTACTTCGCAGATAACTCCGTCCCCAGAACGATGGCAACTTGCTAATATCTGGTACAGTTATACGTGCAAGATATTATAAATTCTGTTTGCCACCATGTCGGATGTAGAAACACAAAATCATCCAGGGGAGTCTGCCACCGATAGTCCCATAGCTGCCATAGCCTCCGCCCCATGCAGACTGGTTATTTGACTTATTAGTGTTAGCTCACATTTTTTCTAAATATGATTAACTAAAAACGTTTGAATAGTTTTTTAATAAATCAATATCATGTAACTAACTTTGAAAAACTGACAATTTTAAAACAGACTCAATGACAATCACTAGCTACTTAATTAAGATACAATACGTAATCTAGACAGGTTTAGCATTTAATTTAGAATTCCAGATCGACATTTAAAATATAACTCAAAAGACAATACCTGAAGAAGTAGAGTGGCTTTAGCTCTGACAAAAGGTAAACTCTACATTGTGAGTGTCCAGTTAGGCAAAGTAAGCTCAGAGAAAGCAATGGGGAATAACGCGTGTATCGACAACTATTTCTCACAGAAAGCATGTATAGACTCCGCACTTAATAACTAATGTCTCTTAGATGACAGTGAAATATAACATTTGGTTGTTGCATTTCAACATAGTCCTGCATTACATGTGTACTTTATAGGCAGTAATTACTTTATAATGGCATCTAGAGGCATGTTTCACGATGGTGAGTGATCTTTCTTTTACTTGAAACAAAATAAGTAATTTTGTTACGCAAATCTTTACAGTATTTCTCGATTTATGATTTTCACCTAAATTGTATGTGTATGAATATTTATTGATCAGACAGGCTTCAAATGATATTCACATTAAAACGATAGGCCATGAAAATGTTTCCATGGGTATCTACAGGAAAGATATCCATACTAAGACATTTGCTTTCTTTTCTTATATGAAGCGTCTCACAGAGTGCAGTTGTTGAAATCATTTGTTAGTGTGCGCAACTCTCAACAAAAACAAGTCTGATTTCAGGATACCCTCTACACCATGTGTACAAACAGGTGCGACATATTTGGCAACGTGAAAGATGTTTTATGCCACAGTTCTGCGTTCACTCCTGAGCGAAATCTGTCGTACACGTGGGAAACGTCTTCAAACGTGAAACATACGCAAACACACGCAAAGTAAATGTAAAGTACTTGGCCGAGATGAATTATCAACCGTAAATGAGATTGGAGTCTACACTATAATACATAATTGACATTTTTTAAAGGTGTTATAAGACACTTCGGGCTAGTATAATATCGTAGATAATACATAGGAGAAGAAGTTGGGGTTAACTTGAATTGTATTTGTGAAAGTCGAATGTGAGACTTGCCAAACATAATTTTAATGGAAAAAATCGTTGTAGAATTTTCTCTAGGTAGTAGGATTTTTTCTAGGGCATGTTTTTTTTTTTTTTCAAAAGCAACACGTGTCTCTTAGAACAATAAATATGTTTTATTCATTACGACACTTGTATTTGTTATTTTGTTCGTGTTTTAGTTGTTATGTGTTGTGTATTATTAACAGTGCTTGTAAATTCTACCTCAATCAGTTGTGTTTGTTATTTTGTTTTTATCAGCAGTTACATTGTATTATCAATGTTGTTTATACTTTCTTTCGCATTACCAGTTGTGTTTTATTTAGTTCTTATATGTTTTAATTCATTACCATTTATACTGTTAATTATGTCAAAATTACCAAACGCTTTTGTAATTCCTTCCGTATTTCATAGCGAGTTTTAATTGTGTTGAATTACCAGTCATACTTCTAAATACGTTCTGTTTGTTGTTAAGTTCGTAGTTCCAGTCGTGTTTGTCATTGTGTTGGTATTACATAAATGTTTGTATTTTGATTTTCCGTTTTAATGAGTATTTGCTTTGTTTTCGGGGAACATGGTTTTCGATGTTATATTTTAGTTTAAACAAAATGATTACTACATGAGGTAATCTCTTGCGTGTGTACACGTTATGTCATATATTACAATTGTTAAGTAAAGTTGGATAGCGGAATGTGTGGAAGTTAATTTGTAAATAATAACCAATGTACTTTACAGAAAACATTGCTGTGTCGTTCCTGTTAAAATTAAGAATAACATTCTAGACAGAAAGTATTTCATTCAAAAACATGAAAAACAAATCGAATAATTCACATACTGTGAACTTCCAAAAACTTATGTTTACAACGTTACTCGAAAATCTTTATCTCATGAAAAATTAACTACGATACACGCACAAATGTGCGACAGTATTACTTGGTACCTGTGACATTCTAACGTAATTAAATCCAGTATTATACCAAAGTGTAACGTGTTTTTAATCATAGAACAATTAACCGTTGCACAACCCTAACTTGTATATGTTACAACAAGACTGTGATGACAGGGATTTTATGAAATCCCTAAAACTTTCAGGAAATTCGTGAAATCACCGTTTCACTTAGAGATTTCATGAATTCACTAAAATCTCTAGGGATTTCATGTAATTACTGAATGAACCATTGCCATATTAAACAAATTTACTGGGAAGACTTTTTATTAACAAAAAATCTCCAGTTCTAGTGGATTATGTTATACCAGTGCCACCTCACAAAGCTTGCCATTCCGTACACCCCTATCTTCAAAGAGAGCTGCCGAAGCTGCCTTTCAACTGTTGGACATCTCCTTTCTCTTTGGCGCACCAGCCATTCTGTACAGGGATAATGGATCCGAATTTGATATGATGTGAATAGAGTTCATTGTGAAATGCATGGTGATTCTGTTCAATAAAGTGGAATAACAAATGTGTACTTTCTTATGTATTGTTTAAACAACATGCTAAGAAGTTAGACTTATAAAAAATCATATATTACAAACAAATACATATTTATGGATTTCATGAACTAACTGTTGTGTCATTTCACTAATTACACAAAATCCCTAGGAATTTAGTGAATTCATAAAATCCGTAAGCGAAACAGTTATGTCATGAATTCCCGTAAAGTTTTAGGGATCTCATGAAATCCCTGGTTTCAGTCTTACTGTAACATATACACGAAAACTTGTAGAACTGGGCCAGTGAGCTAATTTTGCAATATTTTCTCCAATCAATCGTTACCTGTAAAAAACAGAGAGACTGCAAACCTAAGTTACTGTAAAAAGTCTAAATATAAACCACTGTACTTCGCTTCCTTTGATAAACTATTGTCGATATGTTTTAATAAGAATCATTTATTTTTTGTTGTGTATGGTTAATCAACACTCCATTAAGCATAAATTTATTCTGTCTAAACAGTATAAAACGCAAAAGTTGATTGGATATTACACAGTCATACGACATAAAATCTATCTTGACTTTTATTACAAGTCCATTTTAGTTATCTTGACTGCACATGAAATAATAACTATTTTTATTGAATAAAAGAAATAATCATGGTTATGTGTTTTTTTATATCCTTTTCTGCATTCAGAAGTAAAAATCACTTCTACAGATGCTACTTCTTCACTATGTTCTGCAACACAATTGGTAGGTAATGATGCAAACGTTCAATAACACGTTGAGCTGTGAATCAATCGGATGTCGTTGAGATGTAGGCTTTACACAGTTTTCTGTCAGAAACATTATCGATACCCGCGTTATCCCCTTGTGAAGGTAAATCAGTCAATTTAATCATTGAATAAGGTAGATCTATAAATAGCACACTTGTCAACTGGTCTCTTGCATGCATATTATAAATGCTGTTGAAGATCCACTTGGATGACCATTGGCAACGTTGGAATTCATACGAATAGAATTTCTGCCACACTTACGAAAAAACTCGAAAATTGCAGGTCGTTTCCTCCGAGCACCTGTCAAACTCGTTTTTGTAAACGAAACTAGAAAAAGCTACAACTAAAGGATTTTTATAATGCTTCTAGCTTAAACAATTTGTTAAAGTTCCAACGAGTTAAATTCAGACCATTCCCTATTTTACTACTGCGTTTTGAGGTAACTAGCCTACGTATATCTAACTTACCTGTGGAATTCCCAATGAAATGTATACATTCAAGGTATAGTTTATTAATGCTTTCGGAGCTAATAACACACGTGCGTTTATAAACGCAGCTTTATTTTAAAGATGTATCCGACAGTTTGGACATTTGTTTGGACCTTTTTTTTCTCTCTCATGCATTAAATAAATTATTGTTACCTAAAAGAAGATCCCACGAAATGTTATTTATGTGTGTCCTACATCCAAGTGAAAACTAAAACATAACACCTCACTTGTCATTGCAAAAATGTATTTCCTATACCAGTCATGCTGCACAGTTAGCTATTTTAAAACTAAGAAAACCACTTGACCACTTACATACATGTACTTTTGAGATCCTCTGATAAGATTACATTGTCGGATACCCACGGTTGATTCTATTACGTTACTCTCCATTCATCACCCGTGCGCAAATTGCTACTCATTTCGTCGTTCTGTTTGAATAGAACAGAACAGACATTATCCAATCAGATGATAGGTTACAAAATTAAATACCCTTCAATCGGAAGATCAATACGGTGACCTGAGAACGTAAACATGGCAACTGGTACAGCGCATCGCAAGTGTAAAATATGTCTGTCAGCGATCCGCGACAAATGTTCTTACAGATCTTTGGGCACTCCAGCAAGTTTGAAAAATACACGTCGGTTTTAAACGAAATCGGTATCCTTGCCCATGAAGGCAGTGACGTTGCTTGTAATTTGTGCGTAAATAAACTTACGACAATGCTATCGAAGTGGTATGAAAGCGTAAACTTGATTGGTTGGCAGATTCGCTGGATGGTCTCAGCGAACCAATCGGATTGCGGCATTTCATAGTAAACAAAGCGACGAAATGAGTAGCAATTTGCCCACGAGTGATGAATGGAGAGTAACGTAATAGAATCAAACATGGGTATCCGACGATGATAAGATTATCGAAGCAATCAGCTCTGACGTCGCTGTCTGTATCAGCGGAAAGCCTCGTCGTGCTTATTCATAGACTGGGAAATAATGGACATTTGAAGCTATATATTCCACTATTTGTACAGTGAAGCAAGTAAGGTAAATTATAAATAGCTTTTACGTAAACCAAAGTATATGTTTATGCAGGAAATATGTACACATTCCACATAACAGATGTAACATATTGTTACATATATTAGATATAGGCAAAACTGTCAGTATACAACATTGAACACTGAGTGATAATCATCGTGTACACTCTTGTTAGATCTAAGTAGTTCAGTAGCGTTATCCATCCGTGACTCAGAGATTGTGTTTAAATTACCCTATAGGCCAGCATATAAACCGTGACTTGATAATACGTGATGTCACTCTTGTGAACATACAGTGTGTGCACTAGTTTATCTGTCAGTGTATGAATTATACTACCGCTGGTTTTAACAGGCATGTAACGTGCATATGCACCACCAACTCATTTGTACACCAAATCAACAGATAGAAGCAATATGTCGGACCTGTACGCTGTAGCTTGTGATGCGATTGACCGAGAGAAGGAAAACCTCAATCGGGTCAGTCGGGATATATGGGAACACCCAGAAGAGAATTTTGAAGAGGTGCACGCCCATAAAATACTGACTGACTATTTGGAGCAACACGAGTTTCCAGTCGAACGCAGCTACATTCTGAACACCGGATTCCGGCAAGTAACCTACTCTAGACAAACTGGCAAAGCAACATATGTGTTAACCTCTGGAGACTCGCTGGTTACTTAACCATGCATATGAATATTTGTTTCTCCTAAATATGTTCTCATGAAGCGTTACAATATAACAAATCTTAATCGCATGAAGTGTTTTTAAGACACAAGAAGCTATTTATGTACATACGTATCTGTCTAGAAAATCACCGATAGCTCGACCAAATATACAGTCTAACGTTAATAAAAAATTAAATTTCGGCGGTGAATATGTTTAGGCTTCTTGAAATAGACTTGCATCACTGTCCTATCATTTTATTCTGAGGGTTATATTATTAGTTTGTTTTTGTTAAATCGCACTGATACAAGTAAAGTCACACTGGCGACGAACTTATCACGGACGTATCGCAGGTCAGTTGAAAGACCTCCCAACAAGAAAGTTCTCTCGTTTAACAGGACTCGAACCCATGCGGTGTGTTGCTGAGGAATTCAAGATCGACCACTCGTCAGATATAAGTATGTTAGATATTTAACTTATTAACTAACTTTACATTGCTTTTTTAAACATGTAGACCTGGGTTGTTTTAAACAGACTATATTGATTACGTACTACCCTAGACATGGATTGTAACGAGTGACAGGTCAAATAATATTTGTCCTGTCACTATAATATATAAGAATATATGACAAAGTCCTATGAGCATTGCAACATATATCAAACTCTGAAAAGGCACAAGACAAAGGTATTTCATGTGCAAGCCAAGTGAAAAGTAAGAACATTTTTTTATGATTCTAAAGGAGCAAACCTGACAGTTACCGCCTTGGAACGGTCAGTCGGCAATATGGGCCGACTGGGGTGCTTAACCCGGTTTTATAGAGCTCTAACATCGCGCTTCCTGATGGGTTTTTAAATACAAGCAATGAAAAGAAAACTGATCTATTTGAATACAAAAATGTCCAAGCGCTGATGTTTTCTTTAATAAGTTATGACGAAAGTAGTGACGTCGTTGAAAAGTAATGTCCGTTGTTTAGAAAAGAAAGGGGTATTATTTCGATTAGAAAACATTAAAAAAAACGGTTAATTATAAGTGAAATTTACTTTTTGAATCAAGAAAAAACATGACCAGAGAAGAATAAATAGTTGTAGCATCCTTTTCATCTGGAGATGAAATTGTGGAACCAAAGTCCAATGTCCATCAAAGGAAATACTCGCAACAATCCTTATAGTATCATATCAGTCACTCTTTTCATCAAAATTCATTTAAAGGTGGTAACCGACAGTTTGCCTATCTGTAATATATGTAACAATATCTGACCTCTGTTTGGGGTATTTGTGCATAATTTCTGTAAAAAGACATGATATTAGTCTACGTTTTGACGATTTTAAACAGTATCTCAATTTTGGGGCAGTAAAACTCGTTAATCAACACCTAAAATGTTCATTCTTTTCGAATCAATACATAAAAACGAATGGGATTTCTGCTAAAAATAGACATCGACGTCACATTGGATGACGTAAATGAGCTAAATATTAGTGGTCACGTGGTTGTCTTAGTTTAAAAATAGCTAACTATGTAGCTGTGGCTCAGATAGGAAATACGTGAATGGAATGACGTTTGTGTCGTTATGGTACACTTTTCTCTTTAAAAGAAAGTTTTATTTTCAATTTTATCTGATATAGCTTTATATCCGTTTGGCTTATACATTGTACACATTATGTATGAAATAACTCCAGACAGTTAAAAACACCTTCTAAGCGTATATGACCAAAAGCGCTGAAGCAAAGCTATATGTGTGTTGCACATGCTGGTCACGAATCCCAACCAAATAAGATACACCAATTTGTTCAGA
The DNA here is from genome assembly GCA_007844125.1 of Sinonovacula constricta. NCBI lineage: Eukaryota > Metazoa > Mollusca > Bivalvia > Cardiida > Solecurtidae > Sinonovacula > Sinonovacula constricta. The sequence continues at coordinate 15,862,493 of CM017556.1, forward strand.
CCAGAACACTGCTGCATACAGGTTACATATTTCACTTAAAATACTACAGTTTTTGCAGTAATTATTGCAAAGCTGTCAGTTAACCCATTGTATAAATCGAACAAAGTTTTTCGACTATGCTTTTAAAGGAAGACTAAAGTGTTCGGTTGATAGAGCGTGTATTGTTACCTCACATATTCATGTATAGATACAACACACACTACTCATATAATACAAACAAACTTTATCATGCAAATGTAACTGTAGATAAATTGTGATGTCCCTTTAGGGTAAATATATGGAACATGACTATGTACACAGTTACGTGACGATTATTTAAAATGATCAATTAAAGTACATTGCGTAACAGATTAAGCACGAGGACGTTAAACTATAATATCTATTTGGCATCACGGGTTAGATTAAGAAAACGTATGATCCTGAACGATCGATAACGTATTTGTCCTAAATGCATTGGTGGGACACATGTTTAATACCAGTAAACGAATATACACTTGTTTATTGCACTTGTTGATTTCAGTTAACATGTGATGCGGTAGTCAGAGATGTACCAACGTATATGCAAATACAATACTCTATTACAGGAAAAAACAACTCTTAACATCATTAGGCACATGCACATTAATAAGAATTGTTCAGACAAACGGAGAACGGAGCGAGTACTAAATCCGCTTTGGGTCGCCCAGGGTAACTGTCTTTCGTATGTACTCATGTTTGAACGATCTTGAAGAAACACTAGACTTAAAGGCATTTGCTGGAATTAGTATTGAAATATATAAACTCTGTATATATGTACGGTAATATGCGACGACATTATGCTATTTTCTAAGTAAAGAAGGATTGCAAATAGTCTCGAATTTCTATGCGGTTACTGGTTAAAATCAAAACTAACTGATAGCGTAAGAAAGTCCTAAATATGTTACCTAAGAAGGGACGATGCCGAATGTTTTATATACGGCAATGATTTCGCTACATAGTAACTTACTGTACATGTAACTACTTGTAAGATATTGGCATTAATTTGTCTCCAGGCAATAGTTTCTCTCCTCATATACGATATATTAGCCATGCAAGCATTAAAGACGATATTCAAAATGAAAACAAAAATACTTAATTTTTCGGATACTAAATTAAGCCATCGATGGGACTTTTTCTATAGGTTAATTGCTTTATACTTGACAATGGAGTTTAGATTTGATGTCAAAACTTAGAGCGTATTACTTAATATTTTGTATGAGTATTCTCGGAATAAAATATTAAACAAAAAGTGCATTAATAGTTCATGATAAGATAGACTACTACAACGACTGCAACGGATTTTCCGTATGGTAAGATATAGGCTTTAAGTTGTTCGTTGTAAGTATACTAAGTAGCACGTCGGATTATACCTATAACATATCGACATATTTTTATAGCATCAACAATTTATTTCAGGTCTGTAATAGGTTCGAGCTCTGACGGCCCGAATGTTGCTGTACTGTGCGAGTATGACGCCTTGCCAGGAATCGGCCATGCATGCGGCCATAACCTTATTGCCGAGGTCGGGGTGGCGACCGCTATTGGGATTAAGGCCGCATTCGAGGCCAGAGGCAAACCGCTTGGAAAGGTGGGGACGTATGTTCTCTTGTAACATTATTTCAAGATTCACTCCGAATCCTTATACTGTAGAATTGTTAGTATGCGAGCGTGGATACACTTTTTGTGATCCTGCATATATAATTCATAGTTATGTCAGTGAATAGGGACCGTAAGTGTATCAGAAGTTACTATGCTGAGCTGGCAAAGGTTTCATTGAATGAGTGTGCATTAATTTCCACGAACAAAAACATTTCAATAGTTTGTGGTATGACTGCGTATCTAGGGTCAGCATATAAGTGTAGAAAACTTTAATAAGCCAGATATTCTTTCCTCGCGAATAGATTTTTTTATGCTTATATATTTTTTGTTGAAATTAGCAAAGAAAATTTTAAATTTTTAATTCAGTGTTGTTTTAACATTTCTAGTTAATTGCTTTGTCAAATCTTGCATAGCAGAGTTATAAAATCTTAAATAATAATTTAGTTTTATGCATTGTAAGTAGAAATACTCTTAATTTAGGTAATCTGTAAATATGTTAAATAAAATCCTTATCTTTGATATAGTATGTCAATAATGTCACAAAGGAGAACTGACACACATTTCAACTATCTATACAACTGACTGCCTCACATACATTAGCGCAGGTCTCCCAGCTGCACGATGGCTTGTTTTGAACTTTGCAACAAAAAGTTTTATAATACTGACGTCATATGTTATGTTGGCATAAATGGAACGCAGCACGATCCTTGGTCATCTAATAGCTTTACAAGTCCTGTTATCTTTTAGCCTATTTAATCTCCAATACAACTCTACATGGTGTCTCTAATAGTTATAATGGTTAAAGCGTTGTTAATCAGCAGAAAATATTAATATTGAATTATTGATTCATAGTGACCTTGCATTTTGATTTAACGTTGCAGCGTTGCTAGTGTTTTATCCAGAAAAATAGAATACGCCTCATAGTTTATTCGGTTGTTTGTGCTATAACAAATCCGAATACTATTTTTGTTAAGACTGGCAAATAAGATTTTTTTCCCCATTTTAGCTTACTGTGATGGGAACCCCGGCCGAGGAAGGTGGAGGTGGTAAGATAGACATGATCAACGGAGGCGCCTTTAAGGATGTTGACGCGGCTATGATGGCACACCCCACGCCCTGGAATATGGAGACGTTTGATGCGCTAGCGATAGAGTTGTGAGTAAATCAATTGTTAGCACCCTTCTGGAGAACGATGCCTCTTATGGAATGAATATTATGATAGTTTAACATACAATAACTGGAAATTGCAACTGTTCTATAAGAAATCCTTCACAAATTGAGCTGAACATTCTATTTTAACAGTGTAGCTTGCAACAATAAACAGTGTAGCTTAAAAAGATAGCCGACATTAAATCGAATTCGCAGCTGTTTGGCGAAGTCTTTTTAAAAAAAATGAAAAACTAAGTATGCCGATTGTAATGCAGCTTGTGATTTCAAATGTAGCTGGCAACAAGGAAGGAAACAATGTAGCAGATAGTCTAGTTCTCCTCAGCGTTACGGTTCGTTACTTACCGATAAAATGTAATGAATAAGAGTGTAAGAGAGTGCTTATTTGCTAGAATAGTAATCTTCTTGTTTAAAGCGCCCGCTCTCGACGGCGCCTTGGATGACTCATATTTGTGCCTTTTCTTTTTCTTGTATCAGGCCCGGATTTGCCGGGGTGGGGGAGGGTGAGTGGCTATCCCACCTACCACCAGCCCCAGTTGGCCCGGTCATAAAACTTTTCTCGACTACAAATTTTGTAGACCACAAATTTTGTAGACCGTGTAGAGATAATCACGGGTATCTCAGGCCTTTAGAATGTCATAAACTTAGTCGCCCGAGCAGTAATTAAGGTCACCTAGACCTCTGCTGCAAGCCAGACCACGAGCTTTATCGTCGGCGGTGATGCAGGCATTATAAGCAGATGTTTTCCGATTGTTTGTCACCTTGCATCCCAATCAAGGTATACAGTGGATTTAGTGTGTACTTAAAGTTTACTTTTTTAGGTCATGACAAAATGATTAAAAGATGTAAACAATAATTTTGTTGTTTTATTATAAGAAGATTTTTGTGAAAATATATTGAGGTCACAACTTTGAAGATTGATTTTGACAGACTAGAGCAAATAAACAATGTTCAGTTATATATATATGTGTGCATAATCTGATATATTTTGGTTCAAGATCTAATAAATGTTTAGCTTGGTTGATGTGTCGAAACCGTATAGTTTAGAGACAAAATCTAAACTAGAAACGGTTTCGATATGTATTTTGTTTGTTGTATAATAATTACTGATAGTTGATTTCGTCGGGTCCAACATCTAATAAAGCCTTCGCGGCAAATCAGTACTGTTTTTTTTGGTTATTGATCTCATTGAGAAAGAGTCCAGTGCACAAGAACCATCACTCTGCACTTCATTATGTTGGAGTTATTGCCCTTTGTGTAATTTTCTTGTCCGGAGCATAACTCTTACATTATCAAAGCTATTGACTTGAAACTTAATACATAGATAGGTCTTATTGAGACAAAGTGCAGTGCCCAGGAACCATATCTCTGTATTTTATGATTGTGGAGCATCTTATGTTATCAAAGCTATTGATTTGAAACTTTGCAGGTGGATAGATCTCATTTAGACTGAGTGCAGTGCATAAAAACCGTCACTGTACACTTCATGACTCAGGAGTTATTACCCTTAGTTCAATTTCGTACTTTATGTTTGTCTGGACTATACTCAAACTTAATAAAAGCTATTGACTTGAAACTGTCAGTGGATAGATGTTATTGAAACAGAGTGCAGTGCACAAGAACCGTCACTCTCCTCTTCTTATTTTTTTTGAGTAATGCCCATTTCTGCACAAATGCAATTACTCTCATGTAAATTTTTGTTTATTTGATGGTATTCCCCTTTGATTTTTTTTTCAATTTACACAGATTACAGTTCAAATTTGCATAAGGTTAATGTTTGATTATACAAAAATAAAGCTACCAAGACAAGTTAGGTTTCCAAACATACTCTGCCATTTCTAATACAGTTAGTTGTTTACCCTTCACAGGGCTGTTGCCTAGTACCACGGAAAGGCGGCCCGGCCAGACATAAACATATATAAATAGTACGAATTTCTTATACGTTTCTCTTGATTTATCCAATACCATGGAAACAGCGCTCCTGCCAGACATGGACATTTGAAATGGTCATATGATTTCCTTATACTTATGTATTGCGTTGCTCAATACCATGGAGAGTCGGCCAACACCAGATATAAGCATCAAAAATCGTTTTATGAATTACTTTTACTTGGGTCTTGATTTGTCGATTATCATGGGAAAGGCGATCCGACCAGACATAAACATATAAAATGTTTACATGACTTCCTAATACTTTTGTCTTTATTGTCCAGTACCGCGGAAAGGCGGCTTACGCCAGACATAAACATATAAAATGTTTGTATGACTTCCTAATACTTGTGTCTTCGTTGTCCAATACCATGGAAAGGAGGCATAAGCCAGACATAAACATTTAAAATGGTATGAATTATTTATACATGTAATTGTGTTTATGGTTGTCATCCAAGTACCATGGAAAGGGACCCATGCCAGACATCAGCATTAAAATAGTATGTATGATTACCTTTTACTTGTGTCTTGGGTTGTCCAGTACCTCGGAATTGGGCCCCAGTCAAACGTAAACATTTGAAATTCTTTCTTATAACTGTGTCAAGAGTTGTTGTCCAGTACCACGGGAAGGCGGCACATGCCAGCGCGATGCCGTGGCAAGGCGTGAATGCACTGGACGCTGCGGTGCTGTGTTACCAGAACGTGTCTTGTATGAGACAGCAGCTCAAAACGACTTGGAGAGTGCACGGTACAGTATAGATAACAAACTAACGGAAATTAGAAGATTTCCTAAAATGATTTAATGTTATATAATAAATTTCTTTTGTATTCTGCCATCATCGGAACAGTTTTCATTTGGTTACGCATGTATTACTTTATATATAAAACAAAATGTGGTTCATATTACAGGCATGTTGTTGGCAACCATTTTATTGCCCTACTCTCAGTGGCTTAGCCGACAAAGCAACAGTCTAGGGTTCTTATGTTCTGTCCAATAAGCTGTGCTAACCTAGATTATATGCCATGTCGCTAATCTTTTATAAAGTTTTAATTTTTTCATTTAATGTTTCTTGTTATTGTCTAACAATCAGGTGTCAGCCGGATTATAACTCTAGTTTCTGAGAAAGCCAATCAATTTCTTTTTTTATTTCTGCCATTTCCCAGGAATCATTTCCAAAGGTGGTTTGAAACCGAACATAATTCCGGAGTTGACAGAACTGGAGTTTTATGCTCGGGCACCTTCCAAGGCTGAGCTTGGTCAGCTGAAAGATAAAATGACGGCGTGTATTGTAAGTGCCGGGACAGCAACAGGCTGTAAGGTATGTAAAATATACGTCATCAATAATTGTTGCCAATCCACAATCAAATGCAGAAATGTCTGAACAAATAATCTACATCTTCGTTGTTCGAGTCTCATTGAACCATAACTTTGGATGCAATTTACCAATTTGAATTATCAAATTATAAGAACACTGTATGTACACTTGTACTTTTATATGTTTATATGCCTAACCCTTTCCACGTTGACCTTCTTTAATGAATAAAAATTACATATATGTATCCCTTGTCTCTTACAGGTTGACATCAACTGGAAAGGTCGGCAGTACCTTAATATTATCCAGAATAGACCTTTGATTGCCACATACCGACATCATGCTGTTGCCTGTGGTGTTGACTTCGATAATCATGGATCTGCTCAGTAAGTGGCTTTAGTAGAAAAGTTATCAAATATTTGGAATATTCTGTTATCTGGTATACAAGTTTGATCAACCTTTACCAAACCAGAGAAAATCAAAGGGCATGAAATGCTAGTCATAGTTCATGGTAGTAATAGATAGTTTCCATGTGATGTCATCGACACTGATAAGACAGGTTAAGGCAGCCATCTTTGTGGGCAGAAGCTAATGCAGGCCGAAATTGGAAAATATGTGCTGTATTAAACTCACCACAGTGTTTTTATTTTTCAGTCTATTTTACTGAATTTTATATCAAATTTTACAGCTTTTATAAAGTATTTTAAATATCAAAACTATATTTTGAAAATCCCTTGAAGTTACCATCAAAGATGGCTGCCAGGATAAAGGATTTTTACCGATGTGGAAACTATCTATAACAGAATGCAACTCAATGTCTTATTACCTAACTCTTGTTATCTTTGCAATAAATTGTCCTTGCTTATAGGAAATGAGCTTGGAGCTTGCTGTCCTTCGGGATATACAATATTTTCTGCTATCTGTTAATTAATACATCTTGTAACAGAGGTTTTTAGCGAAGAAATTAGAATTAAATGCCCAGGCCCTTGTTAAAATAAAACATTTTCATGTCTGATGACACACACTCTTTGAGTCCTCTTTAAATGATCTGGTTGTTTTGGCTTTTTGGAAGTTTAAGGAAGAAGTTTATTGCTAAAAGTACAAGAAGTTTTAGTAATTGCTTTGTGGGTAAATAGTTCCACAATGTTTCAGTTATCTGGAGATGGGTTTGGAAATAAATGAAGACAGTTCAATGCTTTTAACGGGAGGAAAAATAATATTACTATTGATCACTGTAGTTGATTTCAAATGAACAAACTTTCAATCTGCTAAGCAGGGAAAAGACCTGGCTATGGCAGAAAAAGTAGATCCAAATCAAGCAGCTCCTTCCTCTGATCAGGATCTTCACTATTTGCTTGTAATTCTCTTTGTCTTATTTCCTTTGCAAATAAATACAAATTAACTTTGGTATATCTAATTTAGCATGAAAGTGATTAAACATATTTTCTTATTTTCTTTTTTTTTGTTGTTCTAGGTATGGCGGTGAAATTCCTGCTGGTTCCACTGACATGGGCAATGTGTCATACGAGGTGCCCAGTATCCACCCTATGTTTTACATTGGTGGCAATGCCATCAATCATTCAAGGGAATTCACAGAAGATTCTGGTAAGGTGTATCAAAATAAAATATCAAAAATATCAAAATAAGCTTAGTTGTAGTCATTGCTCAAATTGTAAACAATTCCCTCATGCGCAAAATGATTTCAAAAAAGAAAGCTTCCCAAGAAGAAGGGTTTGTAAATATCGTCTTTCTCAATAAGGCATAACAAGATTAGCTAATTATGTGCCTTACACCACCTTTATATTGAATGACAAATACACCATGCATTTAAGCTACAAGTTGTAAAGTTTTTTATAATCATATAGTATAGTAAGTCATGTGCTTGTGAGCTGTACTTAGTCAATTGCACCTTGGATATTTATGTAGTTTACTTCAAGATAGGGGACTTTAATCAATCCAGTTATGGAGTTTTAAGCCATTGACATGATGTTGTATGGAATTTTGTTACAGTCATTTTCTTTTTCATAAAAAGTTGCATAGAAGCTTATATTTCATGTGGGAAGTAGATGTATTATAAAATTATATTTTTATTTTATATAAACAACTTTTAAAACACTCTGTTTTTTCCAACCATTGTGTTAATTGTCCCTTTATTAAACACTACAAATGCTTTATATACTGAAATGCAGATTGAGCCATAACATTGTTTGTTATCTGTCTTGTTTAAAAACATTAAAACTTCTTGATTAATGCTCATACAGTGCCATAAAACATTATTATGATATAGATTAAAAAATCAATCAATTAAAATTAAAAGTATAACTGTTTGTACTGAAAAATTGTTTGTTTCTGTTGTCTTATGATCAGGTTCTGAAAAGGCCCAAGGGTACACACTCGCAGTTGCCAAGGCACTGGCCCGGACAGCCATTGACATCTACACACAGCCAGAACTACTGAAGAAGATAAAAGAAGAGTTTGACAAGGCGCCAAAATAATTAAGCTAGAGTGACATGACCATAATAGTTATACAGGATTCTTTTTATCACATAATTTTTTTCGCGGATTTTTGATTTTCCAAATTTTAACAATTTTGCATGGAAAACAATGGGCCATGTGATAAATTAAGTTTTGCGATAGTTATTCAGTTGAGATATGATACAGTTTACAAGGTGCAATATAATTGAGTAGGTCAGTATGTGATACACACTGCCATAACCAGACTAGTTATATTTGAGAAACATTCCATATAAGAAAACTAATTTATGCAAAGTAAAACATGTATCATTTTAGGTTTGAAGTAACAAAGTGGTCTTTCCTGTAACCAAATTTGGTCTTTGCTAATTTTCAAAACCAGATTTCAAATTGTACTGCAGTTACTAAAAAAACCAAAAGCAAATGCAAGTACATGTATGTGATGTCTTGAAAAGATCTTGTAGATGTTTTCTTTCTAGTGTTTATAAATTGTTCCCTTGACCAGATATAAAAAGAAGGGAAATCAGCATAATACTGTACAGAAGTTGGAATGTTGATGTGTATTTTTTGGATTATTACAATATATATCATGCCCCACTATATTTTACACCCAAAGTATTTTGCATTATAATAACCAAGCAGGCCATAATTTAAGGCAAGTTTTTTTTAAAAATTTATTAAGTATATTTACATTTTAATATTTAATAACAAATAAACATTTGAAATATGGAATAATGCAAATTTTGGCCATACCAACACCTGGCTGCAAGTAGTATATTGCTACATTTTCATAGGGTCAAGGATTATTTGATATCATTTTCCAATAGAACGTTTTTGATCATTGTCAATCTGATTGACATTTCTTATTTTACTTTTCCCAATTGATGGAAGTGTTTTATCCTTTTTCAGAAATTAATTACTAAATCTATTTCATGTTACTTAAACGTATTAAAGTTGTTAAAGCATGTGCTAGAACATGAAAACTGATGTATAATTGCACGTACTACATGTACATCAATCTTAAGGATCACTCACTCTATATGATATCAGAGGATTGTCTGTTACATTTTAATTAAAATTATGCAAGTCATTATTTAAAATGATATGTATTTACATAAGTTACATAAAAATTTACCTTTTTCAAGTGGGAACTTACTCTAGCATCTAACTATTTTTATTATTATTTCATGTTTTTCCAATCATTAGTAATAATAAAATAAATGATTATAAATGATACTAAGAAGATTATGGGCTTAACTTTATTTAATTAGAATACATTTTTTGACTCAACACACTCGACTTATGTTATATATTAATAACCTTTTATACAGTGCTCAGATAAACATTGCGTTATATGATTTTTTTTCTTTTGTAGAATAGTGGCACTGACTTTTTCCCCTTTTTTAAGCGTAAAACTATGACACTTAGAATGGGCGTGAGCTTCGAGATTTAAGTATTCTTCGATATTTTGTCTTGTTGATTTGGCCATCTCTAAATTAATGTATGCTACTGTTGCATGCAGTATGGCAACATACAGTCTGACATTACATCTCAGCATATGTTACACCAGAGCATACGCAAATATTCTATTATTGTTAGAAAGCCAAATGTACCACTAAAACAAAATCAGATTCCTGTACATAAAAAGCAAAGAAATTAAATTTAGAAATTGATAACACCATAAGAAGACAACAGTGGTGAAGGCCGTTTATTCTATTGTAATAAACAAGAAGTCACAACTAGTAAGAACTATTCAAGAATTCATTATTTAGGTAAATGATACGGAATACATTACCTGTTTTATGATCAAAGACTCCTGTGATTCGCACTTGAAAGGCAGTTAAGCAAATGACAAGGAAACAATGTTGACATAAGACTTTGTATATGTTCTAATGGATTACGGTAAACAAGCCATCGACTGACAAATCCAGCATCATAAACATTCAATATCAACGTCCAAGATGTTTGTCTAATTGGTGGTGTGTTCTGCTCTGCCCACTTTGTGTTTTATTGTAAGTTAAGAGTGGACAATGTGAGGTTTTTGAATGTTGCAAATCCTCTCAATGCCCCTAAATCCATATGATGTCCAGATGTAAATGAGCAAAGTGAGAACAAACCTCAAAGTTCCAGTGCTCTTGCAACTTGTTAAGTCTTAAGATAAATAATATGATACTGCCCTGTACATTCACATGCAGGTTGTTGATAAATTCAAATAATCTAGAATAATTGCTTATTTTAAACAGTGTATGAATATGTATAGTCGCGAGACAACCCTGTTTGACGTAAGTCATTATATAACCATGCACACGCATGGCAGAGATGAAGACGCAAGTAAAAGCCTGATGCTTTGTGTTGATGCAGCAGCAAGTCTTCGGAGTTAGGGCTAACACATTAATAACAGGTAGGCATAAATTGTCTTACATTTAGTATTACATTCATGCAAGACTAACATAGGGTAAGGTTTACAGATGTCGCATATAACTGGTATAACTGGGCCTGACAATATGTGCACACATACACATCACTATGGTGGATCTTCAATGTGACATTTTTAAAACCATTCGACAAAGAACAGCAGGACATGTATCTGTTTATTTTATACAAACTTTTTTTATTTGGAAATTGTTGAAATGAGTATGGCCAATGTTTTCTTTAAATGACTTTTTAAACTTACACTTCAGCTCTGTTTCTTCTTTATGATCCAGTTATGAAAAAAAAACAAGCTTGTAGGACCTAGTGGCCACTGCAAAAATGTCTGTAAGATCCTATCTGGAAGTTAGGTTTCAAATTAAAATTTTCAAAGTAATCGACACAGTAAAAAGATTACCACTTAACACTTGTATAACGTGGAATTTAGTTTTTTTTTACCAGTATACAATAAACATAGCAGGGCTTCAATTTTTTTATATACAGCAGTTTCATTCTGTCACCAGCGATAATGTCACAGACAAGTAATATGTACGTCATTTATAGTGTTGTTTAATTTATTTGCCAGCATCTGTATTTTCATGTGAAAAATGAGATAAGATATTGAGCATATGTTTCTGTTATGCTCAGTTCAGTTCACATATACATCACTGGAAAACAGAATGCTTAGTAGTTGGTCATGCTTTCTTTCATTGTGGTTTTGTCAGATTAACATTTTGTCATTTTTTGTTAATCTGTTCATTTATCAGACATAACTTTAAAGGTAGTTCTGGAAACATTCAGTAGCCAGTAAAAAGATTCTCCCTTAATCTAACCAATTACTATCACAATGTCCCCAAGATAACATTGAAAGGTTTGTATGCATATGAATCCAGACTATTGATCAGTAAATGGTTAGACTATTCAGGGGAGAGAAAACTATAACTTACTTTTTAATTTAGTTATCTCCCTTACCATCGGGTTCTTTTTTTAGGTAAAGTGTGAATTGCAATTATTAAATCATTCATTAACCCTAATGTAAGGTTCTTCATGAAATAGTTACATGCAGTGGTAAACAGTATGACAATAAGTACATGTGTACACCTCAATCAAATCAATGTTGTTTTGTGTTTTAAAAGAAAAAGTTATCAGAAATATTTTACACTTTAACCCGCAGTTAGTACAAAACTAACAGTTTTATAACTGTATGTAGTCCATTGGAAAGTGACGAACAAGTAAATCTGACCTTGTATGGCCACTTGTCTTGAGCAAAACAAATCCTGGGTACTTTTCCAAATTGTCTTGCATTCAATTCTTTGTACCAACACATTTCTGTTGCTAACTTTGGATGTAATATCAAACTATTTCTTTCTTTTTCCACTAGGTTCTGCCATGTCTCTGCCATTCCTGACAGTGCTACTGATACATTCAACATGTCTGAATGATCTTAAGGTGCCTGATAATAAAATAGGCATCAAAGATATGAGAAGCGTCCATGGTTTAAGGGTTGATATTTCTGAGCATGACTTTTTGCTCACATTTCTCTGTATTCTGAACTGATTCTGGCCAGGAAATGGACTTGAATGATTACAATAATTATAAAGATTTAAGTGCTTTTAATTGTGCTATTCTTAAGAAAAAAGTTTACAATGCCCCTAAGGGACAGAGTTTACAAGACCCTTATAAGTGATACAGTTTACACTGCCCCAAAGTGAAACAATTTATAATGCCCCCGAAGTGATATTAAAGACTAAATGAAACTGTTTAAAATGCCCTCGGTAATACAGTTTTCATGGTCCATAAGTGATAAGCAGGTAGATTAAAAAGCTCAAGATTAACATGGTTAACATAGTTTAAAGGTGGTATCTAACAATTTGACCATATTTGTCTCTCAAACACCCATACAAATTATTGTTACATGAAAAAGATTTTCATGAAATGCTGTTCATTGATGTTCTACATCTAAGTAAAATGTGAAGCATAACATTCCACTGGCAATTTCAAAAATGTATTTCCTATCTGATTTAGGGAGTTATCAAAATCATCTTTGCTTATACTACTTAATACAGGCACATTGTTGCATACCACCATTAAAATATATTTAACTTTCTTCATATACACTTGTATTAATACATGAACAGGGTCGGGCAACAAGTTCTAACAACTATTTTCCCTCCCCTTAAAGTTTAGCACCTGTAGTAGTAATCTTTTTGCAACAATTATTACAAATGCTTGGCTTTTTGCAACAAGGATGACAAGTCAATAAGTCAAACAAAGTATTATTGTAATTAATCACTTTAGATTTGTCTTAGTTGAAATGTAACTGATAAGACACAGAAAAAACAACATTAATAGTACCTTTATTGAAAGAATAGACAATATTGCAACAAAAATATCATAACAAAGGGCACATATGGATTGAAATGTGTCATCATTTACCCTAACATAGAAAAACAAAACACAGAATATAACTTTAACATTGTAACATATTGGTTCTAAAACCTAGACAAAATAGAAAAATAAAAAAGAACAACCATACATATTCAAGATTTCTTAAATAGTTCATGCTTAATTGTATATTAATAGTACTTTATTATATGTCCCAATCCTCATGATAACTAGTTTGCATAATGTATATTTTTGCTAACATCTGTTTTACCAAATTTTGGATACGAATTTTGGAGAAGTGGTATTATACCAGGAGTTTATACGGTTTAGTTGTCACAGATCTGAATGCTGTATTACCAGAATAGGACAATACTTAATTCATGGTAAGATGTGTTGATATAAAAAGTTGCAACAGAGAAGTAGATACAATCAAGTACTGGTGGTTAAAACTAATGGTAAGGGTATACAGTACAAACAAAAGAATGATCATCCATCAAGCTAGTCAGCAAAGAGTAAAACATGTGAACGGAGAAATAGCTGTACAAACATTAATACAAAATAAGTGCAGTGTAAACAATAAATAAATATTTGTATATATATATGTCTATGCTTAAAACTTATATACTCTTACATTATTATTTTCTCTTGGGTATAAATAATACAGGCAGTATAATTATGCTCATTGACAAAACAAACACAAAGTAAAACATTAAAATGATAAAACAGTTAAGACAATTGATTAATTTTAATATGTAAAAACAGTATTCTAAATATTAAATATATCTGCATTGATGACTTCATCTTTTTTTATGTTAAGTAAATAAATATCTAATAGAAGAAAGCACCTCTCAAGTTCTACTGAGATCAAATACGTAGACAATGAGGTATTCTCATAACTGCATTGGTTAAATTAAGTTTACCATTATTTGAATGCTAATTAGGAAAAAATGTGAACAAAGGATAAATCTACCTATATATGGTGATAGTTTTATATACTGACCCTCGCAATCAAAGTATATGCAAGTAAACAGGAGTTACATAAGTAACAAAACGTGGTATGAAAGAGTGGTGCTGTTGTTGGAAGGAAGACACCTACAACAACCTTGACAACAGCCAGAAAAAGGGTTGATAGAAAAGTACAAATGGTAGTATAAACAGGCACTGTAGAAATAGATTATGCTTTTAATTGTGGTTGCATTTTAATATTGCAAAGCATCAATAAAATTCACAATACTAACAGCTATATGTTGTATATATAAGGTCTCAATACCTCACATCGGTAAGCTGATTGTTCCTACTTCAATGTTGCTCACACTGAATAAACTCCAGGTGAGAACTTCTCTTAATTATCAAGCATAAAATACACAAAAGTGGTATTTTTTTGCTTTATGTGCATTATGTTTTGTGTTGTTTTATCATATTAATGACAATACATTTAAAATGAGACTCCTTTAAAAGAAACATGCCTCTCTTATAATGCAATTTTTAACCATAAAAATTTACTTAAACTGCATATTTTATGGATTTTTACAAGACACTCATCCATAGACCTGTGATGTTCTCACCTTTTAGTTTTAAATATATCTCAAGAAAGGCACAGTACTCTGTTAATTTAAGCTGCTTTACTAGTAACAAAGAATCAAAACATGTCCTGCATTTTGTAACCATACTTTTAAACAATATATATGTCTCTATATATAATCTGTGAATTCTTCAAAAATTACTGAGAAAAAAATGACAAATCCATAGAAAGGATGAACAAGTGTAAGCAACCGCACACTTTCCATTCTTTATATGATATAGACATAAAAAGACAGCTTGTCCAGTTGTTAATATTTAAGATCAGATAGATGAACTAATAACAGTGGATAGTTAAATTCAACAGCTCTTGTTCAATGTGAGCTGTGATAGAAACATGCTCTCCAGTTGAAATACAAAATTGCATAGTTTATACGAAATACTTTAACGTTTTAGCAAACAGTGTAGATCTTAATCAGATATCTGCCTAGCTAGGTGAGCTGAACTTACACTTTCTGCCCAAGCCTTATAAATTTGTGCTCAGCAGGCTTAGAATTGACACAAAAAGCCTCAAAACGTTGTTAGCAAAAACTATAAAAATACACAAACAAGAAGGTAATTACTAGCTTTTCTTCAAGATATATTGTATTTTTTTACAAAGTCATGATAGAGAATCATTACACTTCTCTAATTATGATATTTCTATCAACAATTATTAAAGGGGTAAATAGACTATTGATCTTAAGTACATGTATTATACTATCAACAATTAAATGATTAAGGTTGACAATCTGTGATCAAAACATGTAATTGGGGGTAAACAATTTAGTAAGCCTCCTCACAGCTTTCAATGTTTTAAGCTGGGCAGCTAGCCAACAAAAATGCTGTTTGATCCAGTCAAACCAGAATACATAATGACAGTCATACTCATTAACTTGATATGAATATTGAACAATTCTCCATTTGTGTATATTGACAATATTATTGATATACTGAAAGATAAATATTAAAAATATATCAACATATCAATATAAAAGTAGAAATTTTGAGTTTAACCACTCATATCTCTTTTATAAACTTCATAATTATATTACAAATATAAAAATTCCTAATTATATTTTAGTTTACCTTTAACTGCCAACAGACATTTAGAGGTCTGCTCTAGGAGGCATTTATACAGTATGTCTGACAGTTTTTCTGCTTGCAGCTCTGTTTTTGTAGACAAATGGAAAAAATCTTTTGTTTGTTTTGTATTTTTCATTTTGTTTCCTATAAAAAGCCCTGTTGATTGAATGTTAGTATCAATAACTAAATAAGAAGACAATACTGCCAATAATTTGATATTTCAAAGAGAGCTCTTTTAAATAGGAGCTTCAATACTTTTCTATGCAGAAATAAACTTAAGCGAAATAACTGTAGATATAAAACATTATGTTGTCTACATAAAAAACAACATCTACATACCATGACATAACATACTTTTTTTGATAATTTTACCTTGCATATTTCAAAATACTGAAGTCAATATCACAGTTTGTATATCAATGTCCTCAACTGATTCATCATATGTTGATCTACTGGTATTTGGCACACTGCAATGCAACAATATGCTTTAATATATCGGAACTATACAGCTTTAAAAAATATATAATTGTAATTCCTGATAAGCAGACACTTCAAAACGTAAAAACACTCTGAAATAAGTATAATGTGTTATATCACATGCACTTTACAGAATATCTTGAAATATCTTCCCATAAAGAAGAATATATGCACCGCTGATAAACTTACAAGTTAAAATAGTCATGCAACAATTTTCTGTCTATATGTCCACACCATCATTGAGCCTCTGTTAGTTTGAACACATCTGGTTCATACGTGGTTGTGTCTTCCTCTGCTTTCACTTCTTTCTCCACCCCCTCCAATACTTCCCTTTCCTTATCAAACTTGCTTCCATCTCGCACAAGGGACAGCCGTACTGGATCTCGATATGGGTGCATTGACATCACAAATGATTCCCAATGAATATTCTCAATTCCAATCTGTTTGATTTCGTTCATTTTCTTCTCAATGAAATCTACTGGATCTTCTGGTCGCTCAAGCATCAATGCACTGAGCAGACTTTCAAACATCTGAGGAATGCAGTGAGTGGATAAATATGTCTTTGCTGCTTCCCTGGCATTGATCACTCTAGCCATTTTTGTGGCAGACCCTTCTTCTATTAAACTTGTTTAATGCTTCCTGTTCACCTGTTTTTTGGTATCTTTACCCACGTCACTACTTTTTATTATCTGAAATAATAAAATTAAAATCTAAGTCAACAACTCAATCTGGTCAACAAATAAAATCCATAATCTTAGTAAGGTAACAAAATTGATTATTCATCCCTTAACCATCTGAAATTGAAAATAATTGAAAATACAATTTTCTCTTGAATGCAAGCAATCTGCATCCACTTAATGTGAAACACAACAAAGTATGGCAGATAAAGAATAACAAGCCATGTCATATTGGACTTTTCTGCTTTTCTCTGACAAAATTTGAGTGCTGATTTTCTAGGGAATATTTTCAGTTAAACAATATTATTGATCCCAATGGATATACATTTAAGTGAAAGTGTTGTTAAAATTGGTAAATCTTTTATTGCAGCTTAATGGTGGTATCCAACAGTTTGCCTAAATTCGATGTATGTCACAAAACCTTTTCCACTGTCTGGGAGAAGGGGGTTGGGGGGGAGCAGAGAACCCAGATGACGATTAACATGTTTGCAATGACACGTGGGCTGTTCACACAGACCTAGGGCATCAATGAACAGCCTTTAACAGGACCTTTTTAGGTGATAAAGTCTTATTTAGTTATTTGAGAAAAGAATCTTTGGTCCAAACTGTAGGATACCACCTTCAAGCCTGGAGATAATAAGCTTATATGTATTTGTGAATTTGGTAGGGCATTTATCCCGATGGCCCGAAATGACCTCAAGTACCAGACTAGAAGCAAAATTTGGCTCATTTATCCACTACCTCCAAACTACAAAAATAAGGTGGAATGGCTAGATTGCACTTTACTGGTATGCATTACTTATTAGGGTGGCAGTCCCCAATACAAAGCAATTTAAAAATATATTTTTTGTAGGATCCTGATATTACTGAAAAAGAGGTAGAATTGGTGTGGCCTAGAGATATTCTGATTAATCAACTCAGCTTCCATGTCAATACACTTCTGAAGACAAACTGACAGTCATTGTTTATAACCCTCATAACCTTTAAATGAAGCAATATACCTGAAGTGCATGATGGCATTCATGCGAATTAACAATCATGTGCATTTATAGAATGGAAGAAAAAACAACATTTTATCACAACACAGTTTCATTTACTTTGTATTTACAATTTATAACCCAACCGACAAATTACATCTGTGGGCCTGTCATATGCAAGTGCATGGTTATTGAATCAAATGGAATCTCTGTGTTTGTTTGTGATTACTTTTTTCACTTTTGTTACATCTTCCTTAATATCATAAGAAAAAATCATATTGAGACAATAATAAAAATGCAAATATAAAAATTGAATCTTGTTTTGCTAATGTTTGAGCTTTACAATTGTTTTTATTGTTTAAACACATCGCAGTGACCATTTATGATCATTATAGTGATGTCCAGCCATTTTGTGGAGGAAGCCTCTAGAAAATGTCTGGTTAGTTCCAACAGTGCACCGCAAGTCAGCTGGAAACTGTCCCACAATAAGTCCTTCACCCCAAACGGGACTCGAACCCACACAGTGAAAGGCTTGGCAGTCAGAGGAGTAACAAATCAACAAATCTACCACTACAGTCAAGCTTTATGAACATGGGTTGTCATTCAATCAAACTAAATATGATGTGTTTCATGGTGATTTGGTGCATACATAATGAATATCAGCAAAATTTGATTAAGCAGGCTCAGTTTTTACTGATGACCTAAGATCAACATTTACAGCTAACACATGTTCAACATTTACTGATGACGTATGCTCAGCATTTACTAATGACATCAGCAATTTCTTCATCCAAGCAGAGAACTAGTTTATTGGTATTATTTTGCATTAGATTTAATGAAAATATTTGATTTTGTTTATGTAGTATCCCAGTGAGACCTACTGGGCAAGGCCCCTTACCCTTTTTTTGAAAAGGAAATGAAGGCCAAAATCCCTTCCATGTATTTTGGCCTAGGTGGACAAAATCCCACCCATATAATTTAAAGTGGGACAAAATCCCTGCAGAGATTTTCCAGGGAGGACAGAATCTCTCTTGTTTTCTTTTTAAGGCAAAAACCTTGGAAAAGAGAGCAGGATTGTTAAGTCAGAAATCTGAAAAACAGAAGAGCAGGCATGCTCCTCAAAAGCAGTCGAGTTCAGATCTAAAAAAAAAAGGCTTGTGTCTGCAAAGCCACAGTTATGGCCAGAACTGTAGACATATGAGACACTTAAAGTAAGTTTCCTCCTCAGTGCTGTTCATAACTTTGGTACCATCCTGTTT
The DNA here is from genome assembly GCA_007844125.1 of Sinonovacula constricta. Taxonomy (NCBI): domain Eukaryota; kingdom Metazoa; phylum Mollusca; class Bivalvia; order Cardiida; family Solecurtidae; genus Sinonovacula; species Sinonovacula constricta. The sequence goes on from CM017556.1 coordinate 15,881,818, forward strand.
CAATGGAAGCTGAAAGATAAGGTTGCCTCTGTGTGAATACAGAAGTACTTTGCGAAGACATTATGTCATCCTGCCTATTCTCATTGAGACAGGGCTACTACAGATGGCACAGTAATGTGCACCAAGCCTGTCAACATCCATTTAAACCATTATAACAGTTACTGTATAGAATAACTTTACACACCAAATACTGGTACTTAAGTGAAAAATTGAATCTATGCTTTATTCATTCATAGCTACATGTATGTCACGTATGTGTAATGAACATGCACTCAGGCTGTGTTCATCACAGTGCCACAATCATATTTTGGGGGAGTTATTCCATATTCCAGAGTAAAAACATAGTCAAACGTAGGCAGAAGCACTCGCAGACTGTGATAACTGTTTGCAGAACACAACACCTGCAACAGCAAGTGCTTCATCATACTACAAAAGTGTTAGATGTATTGGGATCTGCAAAGATGACTCTAGTTTCCAGCAGAAGTCAGGACTACAGCCCTTTTCCAAGATTTGATTCAAGTGTCCAAAGGGCACCATCTTGGTAGAGCTTACTGTACAATCAGAGGACTGCATTGAGGAATCATACAAACTGAAGATGGCAAAATACCAGAAAGTTAGATAACATTGCTTTCAATCAAAGTCAGAATGGAAGATAGATCTTGGAAAATTGCTGTTCATGTGACATGCCCTAGGAAAAGCTGCTGAAAGGAAATGTAGATGGGTTTGGCTTTATTATAGGTAACTAAATTGGCAGTCAAAGTAGATTTTCCAACTGCCACATCATCTTGATGTTGTCCTGAGTGTTGATGGGCTGATAACGTAAATTCAATGCTAGCAGATTACTGTTTTTTTTATTGGTAAGTCTTAGGCCAACATTGATTAACGTATAAAATTTAGAACGATTCCAAACACTTGTAGGAGCATTCTGGCAGACTTTTGAAGTACATAAAACCACTGACATTGTGTTGTTATGGACAGCATGTCTTAAATACTGTTTGTCTTGTTTTATTACATTTTTGAGAAATAAATATTGAAGCTACAGCCTTACAATCCATTTAATTTAATATAGTTTAGCAGACTCCAGAGTTTTTCATGCTCGCAAGCATTGGTAATTTGTTATCTTTGTTTGCATTATTCTTCATCATTCTTTAAATTTACTTTTTGATTTAAAATTAAATACTGATAAATAATAAAGAAAATATTTACCAAGGTTAGGTAGCGAATCATTCCACATACAATATATGTAACATTCGAGTCCGGTGTCATAGTCTCGTATTTCTACCGGTTGAAATTTCTCACATGCCCCAATGTGCATGCGCAAAATTTTAATAGAAATATGAACCTGTATATAGATGGCCCAAACTTTCCTCCTGGGCACACATTTCCATCTTAAGTATACATGAAATATTCTAGGTATACATGTATATCATAAAGATAGAACAATTGATACAACAGAAACGTCAGACTTAAATTTTCACCGTGTATACATGGGTTTATATTTCCACCTGGGCATTAATTTCCATCTCACTTAAAAGTGTAATATTTATGTAAACATGTATATGGTAGAGAGAGAAAAAGATTGGTCTGACAGAAACATCAGGCTTATATTTCCACTCAGGCACAATTTTCATCCTTAAGTAAATGTGCAATATTTATGTAAAGATGTTTACGGTAGAAAGAGAAAGAGTGGTCTGATAGAAGCGTCAGCCCATATATAAATGGGCATATTTTTTTCCCAGGCACATGTTTCCATATTAAGAAACACTTTTTACACCGGTATGGAATGGTAGGAAATTTAGGCAGTAGTTAAAAACAGCAATCTGGCGCATGTGCACACAAGACAGAGAAATTTAAGCACGGTAGAAACATCAGACCGTGACACCGGCAAAGGGAAGGAATGCTTGGAATTAAAATATTTTTAACTTTATTTATTAATGTTTAATTTATTAACATTCATATTAATTTATGAATGTTTTATATTCACGTCTGATACACTGGCCTCAACTGGTAACCACAAAGCAGATCTGAACAAACTGCGTACAGGCAATGTGCAAACTAGCAGAAAAGTTATCATCTATCACTATCAGAACTAGTCTAAAGCAAAAGGTGAGGCCTAGCTAGCACTGAGCAGCTACGCTTTAAAACTGATTAAGTATAAGATGACATACTCACCTTTAGATTTGTTATCAATTATGGCATCTGGCCTCATAGATCTCGATGAACATTTCTTAAATTAGTCATTCTTTAATTGCAAAGTTCGAATTAGAACGGTTACCTTGGATTTTCGTTATACAAAAGATAAGTAGAGCTACTTACTAATGTTCAGCTCATTGCTTCGAACTTTCTTTCACAAAATATGTTACACTTTTTTGTAACATAATTAAAGAATATGTAATTTAACAATAATATTAAATTATGTTTGCAATAAGTATGGTTTTTAAACATTTTCATTAAATTCGAAAATTTTGTCACTTCCCGAAAGTAAATACTTACACTTCCGCTTCCTGGTTATTATTGATTTGTTTTGGAAATGGTCGTACACATATCTGACGTTTTTATCAATACGCGTTGACATTTAATAAAGGTTAACTTGGAATATATTTATTCAGTATGCACACCTGATAGAAAGGTAAAAATACACGTGTGTCATTAAAACTAGTTAACTGAAATGAGTAATAACCTTGCTCTAGTATTTTAAATTTGGTTGGTATTGATGTAGAGATAAATCATTAAATAGAGCATTGTTTGAAATAGTGACATGATGTATATCAGTGTATACACAAGTAATTTATCTCAATGGAACCAGATATAAATAGACTTTATCATGGAATAAGGCAAGCTTTTCCTAAGTTGTCATTTGATTAGAGCACAACCTGTTGTAAATTTCCATGGGGTGCCGGTGGATGTCGGAGACCTCGTACCACTTTGATCTCGTACCACTACAATGTCGTGCCATTCTTGGAGACTTCGTACCACCTATAGGGTATATAGTGATTTATTTTCGCACCTATTAAGTACCCGCTATCGATGTCATTAATATCACAATAGAACTGTAATTGGTGATTATGCGTTGATGATTGATGTTTTCGCACATATTAAGTACCCATTAATAGGCGAGTAATTGATGAGTAATTACAGAAGATTGGTGTGAAAAATAGGACAAACACTTGGTACAGCTTAATAAAATTTACTTCAAACATCAAAAATATTTTAATAAAATATACAGCACATTTTGTGATTTATAGCACCAGAAACAATACATATTGCGCTGCATTTAACGTAACTAATAATATACACAAACTAATATACACAAGTTGCATAATCACACACAAATAGGTAAGGTGGACTTGTGTTTGCATACACTCGTGAACATCGAGCATTCATTAACACTTATTAATGATGCCGACGGTCTTTGATTTCAGACATCAATAATTTTAATAAGTGCTAATTGCAAACATGAACATAACGACAAATTAGCATAGAACATTTATTGAATTAAATACTAAAAACAAATTCATTTCATTGTTCAATAAAAATATTACAAAAACATTGTTAATAGTAATTTAAGCATTAACTTTGGAAAAGAAAATCGTTCAAAAAGTTTCATTGATATTTTCTTCTATATTTATATATGTGGTACGAAGTCTCCAGGAAAGTGGCACGAAGTCTCCTGGCACGAGATCGTAGAGGTATGAAGTCACCCTAATTCGTGCCGGTCACTTCGGTAAATGACCACTTCGGTAAATTTATCTTATTTAAGGATTAATCCGGTCATTTCGTTAAATAGGTAAACATATAGTATAGTACCTGATTGAGACGGAGAATTGGATATGTCTATGTGTGAAAAGATTTTCACACATCAGCCAGACAATTTAACCATTTATTAATTTATTTATTGTCTCTTTGTTTTAGCTAGCAGAGATGCTTGTCAACTAGAAAATACTAACATCCGGGACCCATCACAATAATTCTCCTTCAAAAACTCAGGATGTAAATAAAATAAATATGAATATTAATGTATGTATTATTATCAAACGTATCTGTAATGCTTAAAATTATGTGGTGTATATTTAGATGCTTAAAGTTATATTTTATTACATTATTTATTTTAGTTCTCTAGGTGACGTGCATCTCTGCTAGCTTAAACAAAGAGACAATAAATAATGAACAAATGATTAAACACATGGACATAGGGCCCATTCTCCGTCTCAATCAGGTATTATACTATATGTTTACCTATTTACCGAAATGACCAAACTCATCCTTACATAAGATGAATTTACCCAAGTGGTCATTTACCGAAGTGACCGGTAACCTTTCCATGTATTGTTTTCTGTCAAGCAGAGGCTGCATGCAGTGTTTAATATTAGTAGTAGTCTGGTATTATTGTACGTTACTGACATTTTATAAAAGTAGACCAGGCATTTGTTAATAAATATTGAATCGCCACAATTGCAATTCTCTAAATAATGCCTTGTCATACTTTGGTATCGATTCAACAGTTTGATGTAAATTCACCATACTTGTAAGACAATTCACGTCATATGAAATGCTTTTATAAGATAACTTTCTACAGTTGATTATAAAATTTATTAATTAGAATTTTAATTAAATACATCATTGGAATTCATTAAACTTATGAAAACATGCACACAGATCAGTTTACCAAATAACTTTATTACTTTCTTTTTGACAATGGCAGAAGGCCTATGGGATAGGGTGTATCTTTTTATATTTTTTTTATATAACATTTACACATGTTTATAATCCATACAAATATTCAAAGATCAATAATTTATTATTACTTTTAAAGCAATAATTGCATTGTCAAAGACAGTGTAATATTGTTTAATGGAAAAAAATCTTTCTTTCAACTGCTTTAAGCAGTGTGCAGGTAAATAAAGTAAGATATTAAAAAAAAAGTTTTTTTTTTAGTTATAAACCCTTTTATGTTACAATTTGCAGACAATTTGCAGACATCTGGCTTCACACTGTGATCATAGTGGGAGGTTAATGAAATAGTGGTTGTATGATGTTATTATGGGGGAACTCTTTTTCGGTGCCTTTAATTATCTTTGAAGAACAAAAGTCAATTTGAAATATATCTAACTTCTTCTTTATTTTCATGACTTATTGACATGCTTTATTTATGAAATGCAAAACATTGCACACAAGGGAGATGATTATTACAAGGACCATTTTATTTTGTCTTAAACTAGATGTTACTAATGGTTCATGATGTATGTGTCCATGGGTTACATATCAAACAGGTCCATACGTGGATGCATCAAGCAGGGCATAAGTGGGCATCTGGTTAATCCTGTACATGTCCAACAAATTCCAGAGTTGCCCTTATACTTTCTTTGTAATATTGGAACCTTTGAAGTTTCTTTTCATGTACACACTTTGTCTGGATCGGCACTTCCTTTGCTTCATGAAATTGTAGCATCAGTAGCTTTTAGAAGCGCAAGTTCCCATTTCTGGCTAGCTGACTGAGTTTATTGTGTCAAACTTCACAGTCATTGTACATCCTCTAAAACTGTCCATACTGAAATCAAGACTCTCCATGCTACATGGCATTGCTGACAGCATAGCTCATTTGTAGAGTGTCCACTTGCTGGTCTACAGGCTGCAGGTTTAATCCACAATTGGGTCAATTCAGACTTTAAAATAGTAAGTAATAGCTTCTCTTCATGATGCTCAGAATTTAATGGTGAGCAATATGCCTTGTTCGCCAATGTCAGGATAATGTTACCACCTTGCCTCGGTCCCTGGTGCTCTTCATTTAGTTCCCTCGCCTGCATTACTATAATAAGAGATGTTTGCAGTGTAGGTAGAAGGTAGAAGAAGTAGGGGTTTTGAAAGAATAGGATAGGATTAACATAAATTTTAAGTCGGGAAGATTTCAACAAGTAACATGAACTCTAATGAACTTCTACAACCGACTTTATCAACAATTCTTATTACTTGTCACAGGTTTCCTGCAACTTGATCCTCACAATTTTTGGTGCTATGTCTACCAAGGTCAACAGTATTGTTTCTTGTTTAAGGAGAGAATATGTAGTTGATCAAACACTTTTTTTTCTCCTTTCATCTTCATGTCTATCTTGTGAGAAACATCTTGGCAATTAATGATCATGAATAATTGATAAAGACACAAACTACTTAATAGAATTTGTACATGATAGTGAACCTTTGGGATGTTTTTCTTTTTGTAAACATTTTGTTCCATAAATGTCATTCATTGTATTGCAACTAAGATCATCTTGTTGCATTGACTGCTGTCCTGTTCTCATAAGACCATAAAATGATAAGACTTTATTTGAATGTATACATTTGCACATTGTAATTCAAATTTCAGTAACACCTGATGCTAAAACCTAATAACTGACACATATTCCTCACACAGGTTTCATCAATTCATACTGTGCTTCAGCTATTACTGCTGTCTAACATGCCAATTTTCATTACCTTTACATGTCTTATTTATATCTGGTTGTAAATTCCAAGCATATTCTCAACACCAATTGTAACTCATTATAAAGCTACTTTTTCAGCTGTGTTTAATTCTGTTAAATGAGTTGTTAACATAGACTTTATTTTCCAGGTTTGGAAATGGATGCAGCTAAGCTTGTCAAGAAGAAACTTGACCAAGATGAAAACTGTGAATTTATATCCTTTCCTTGGCAATAATTTTTCTCATTGATTGTAGGGGCACCTGTGACTGAGCGTTAAGAGAGTCCGACTTGTTACTCTTCAGTTAGGGCCAGAACTTTCATGTAGGGAGGTCTTGTAGCTGCATAGGTAGTTCTGTCCACACATATGTCAGGGATCTTCTTGCACCCAGAATTAGCTGGACGTTGCAAATATGACTGTTATTATAGTTCTGTGCGATATAACAAAAAAATAAAAAATAAAATGATTATGACAACATTGATTGTGGGAATAATGCTTGATTGATTTTTGGTGATTTGTTAAAATAATCATGCAGAAGATGATGTTGGTGACAATTAAAAGAAATCCTGTCTGCTTCAAGTGTCTGCTTTAAGCACTTGTTATACAGCATAATTAAAAGTGTGTGTAGAGCACTTGAGTACAATGATGTTATATGCGTTTATCTTATAACCAGAAAAGAACATGTATTGCTTTTATGGAAATATGTCATAACTCATATAGACACAGAATTGGATTTTTATCTTTTTCACCATGCAAAGTCATAATCATAAATAAAAAAAAAGCGACGGGAAAAAATATTCACTATCAATACCATCATTGTCAGTTATTGCTAGTACTTGAACTCTTAGTATTCAGCATGTATTAATTATGCTTAGGCTAATAGTGGAGATCCAGACCAGCCAGCTTTAAATTGGAAGCTATATGATCAGGATCTGCACTATTTGCGGCTAAGTTTGCAGCAATATTTCTTGTTTGCTTTGCATTAAGTTGTAAACAAGTAACCAAGATCTGTATAATGGTTGTTAATTGGTATGTATTATGATAGGGATTATAAGCCTAATTCAGATAAATTGAGTTATGTTCCTTGACTGAATGAACTGTGTCAATGCAGATAAAATCATTGAGAGTCTAGGGAAGTGTTCTAGGTATATTTGTTTGATTGAAAGACAAGGGGACCATGCGTAAGTATATGCTTGTTTATACATGCTTTCCATAATAATGCATGCAAATGTATAAAGTATTTTGCTGCATTCTTATTAACTGGCTACTCGGTAATTTTGAAAACTATATCAACTCCAGATAAATTTATACAATGCAATCTAAAGGAAATTGCCAGCCAGCATTAAGGCTTCAACACAATAATCCCTTTATGTCACAAACACATGTTGGAACCAACTGTAGCCAAATTGTCTTTGCTTCTTGATCATTATTTTAAATGAACAGATTATCATGAAAGTATACCAGTTTTAAAGTAAATACAATGCATATAAGACGGAGATCATTCACTGGCTGCTTTGTTGAATGTTCCAGGGTATTTGTATACAATAGCAAGTCGTTTCCATGTCGGACGGAGAAAGATTTATCATTGGAGACAGCAATTCCTGTTGATGATGAACTGCGAATTGTATCAGGTATGCTATCATAGTGAAGGCTTCATGACTCTTGATAACATTTTTTTCTCTCATTAGGTATTTCCCTAATATGGTAATTTCATCTAAACGTATGTTTGAATTATTAACATGAGCAGATTTGCAATATTAAAAGTTATTTCTTGGTAATGCTGGCCTCAAATAAGAATTTACGCAAAAATTAGAGGAGGTGAAAATTATTGCAGTTTAATTGGTTTATAAAGAAGAACTTGATCCTTCTTTCTTTGTACAAATTATTGGAGTCTACAATTTTATATTGTGACATTTATTATGTTTTCTCTTATTATCAAATAATATCAGTAGTGACAATTAGCACTGTAATCCAACTACCAAATCATAAAACTTTTGTATGAAGGTTCCTGAAACACTCATTTAAAGTGCTTCATTCAAGATATGATATTCATTAAGTGAAGAGAATAAAGAATTTAACACTTCATGTTTATCTCTTGTAGAGCCTCCTAAACAAGGATCCCCAGCTGATCAAGGTAAGTTGTAACCTCATAACTTCATCTGGCAAGGTTATTTTGAGGGGTTACTTTAGTTCTTGAGCTCATTTTATGCTCTAGCCTTTCATGATCTTTTTTGCTTTCAATCAGTAACCTTTTAAGGTCTAAATGGATTATGTTTATATTTGACATACAAGTGTTTAACAATTTAATACAGATTATGTCTGATTTCCATTATAATTTACTTGATATCAGCACAGTTATGGCCCTTTCTGATAACTATTAAATGGCTTAACAGGTTAAATTCATGTTTTGCATCCACTTCTATGGTGTAACATATACATCGAGCCTGAAATTGGTTACCTTTCATTTGATATTAGTATAGTTCTGATTCTTTATTGATGTAGTTTAATGTCAGTTTTATTAATTCTGATCAATATATTTTAAAGGAAAGTAAGTTACATATTTTCTTTTTTGATGTTAAGCCATCTTCTTAATTGTCAAACATAGAATTAGCTAATTCTATGTTGTTGGATTGATTCAACAAAGGGAAACCCTTTGTTCTCCTTTTGTTATAAATTGTTTTTTGTCATTATTTAATTCAAAATTACTAAATGATTCCCTTTAATACTATATGTTATGATTTACGCTGAATCAACAAAAAAACAAAACAAACAGAAAAAAACTTTGTAAGGTTTTCTTTCAGCATTTACTGGTCGCTTGACAATAATGAAATGTAAAAAAAATCTATATTGAAATTAGACCATGGTTATAGTAAGATACCATACAAGTGTTTGCTTACCAGTAATGTTGTCTCTTTTTTTATTCCAGCTGCCTTCTTAGTGGCATTAAAGTACAGAAACCAAAGCATTAATTTTGAATTCACACAAACATCTGATTTTAAGAAGTTTACAGAGGAGTTGAAAAGAGCAAGGGACTGTAAGTAGATATAATTCCAACTCATGCTTCATTCTTTTACAGACAAGGCAACAAAAATAACCTTTAGTATTTATTTTGTATGGTGAAAATGATAATTTCCCATATAAGCAATGTCAAAAGTGCTCTTTTGTTTAACATGAAAATGAAAATAGGGTTGAAGAAAGGCAGAATAAATCTGAATAGGTAAATAAGAAAAGTCCTCTAAGGATTACCACAGATATTTAAATCTAAACTACCTCCAGACAAGGGCAAACAGAGTAAATGTAAAAGTGACTAAAAACACAAAGATGAGACAAAACACACAAAAAGAAAACCAGCAGTCGCAGCTTTGGAACGGTAAGCAAACAGACTGACTGGGGTGGTTATACCTATGGCTAAGTTACCTAGTTTGTGGAGCAGTCCAGCCTTGTACTTCCTGAAAGTTTTTCTATAAAACAAACAGGTAAATAAAACTATCCCATCAAAGAGAGTAAACTAACAGCAAACAACTGCATCGGGAGGTAAAACTGAAAATATATAAAAGGAATTTACATACAGACAAAATAACTATCATTATAATGAACTGCCAACATATGTGGAATATGTACAGTAGATAAAAACCTTGGCAACCTAAAAGTTCCAAATGAGAGAGTAGTTTAAAATAAAACCACCCAAGTGATGATGTGTAATAAGAACAATTTAATGATGCCATGATGTCATATATCAGATGTGTGAAAATGTGAAATCTTATAAACACGAAAGGAAACCATCGAACTTAAGAAAACAAACCTAACTAACAAAACAAAATGTAGTATTGTGAAGAGTTAATAGGTAATGAAATTCAAGTATGAGGTTATAAAAAGCTGTGAATTTATCAGCAATAGGCATATTTTATAATACAGGCAACAACAAAAAAATCCTACTGTGTAATCTTGTGTAAAGGACATGGAGACTGCTCCAGTTGTCTTATCTATATAGGACACAACAGGATAAGTGTTTTCGTACTGCTATTATATTTTGAAGCAATAAAATCATTGTGGTGAAAGAATTTCGAAAATGCAGTCCTTAATTTGTGAAATTGAATGGACCCGTAATCTTAATTTATTTCAAATTTTACTTTTATCATTTAGTTGTTTAAATTAGTACAAATGTACAATATATTTACAGATTGCAAAAAGGATAATTTAGCATTAAATACAACCCTTCTTATCTACAAGTCTCACATACCAATGTTGATTGCCGGTTTTAGTGTATTTACAAACCATTTAATTTAGCTTGCCTTTAAGGTTCATCTGGGTAGAGAAATATAAGCATCCTGGAGCGCCTTGGTGAAAATATCAGAAATTGGTTTGGTTTGTCCACCATATAATGACTCAACTTTTATATGTTATAATACAGAATACATGACACAAAACCCACAAAATAAAATGCCTTTAAATAGAGTGACCATGAATGGCCATATTGACATTCTACAACCCAGAATCATTTGTTTTATTTATCTGCAACATGTTTATTAATGCCTGGATGTGCCTGGGGCAATAGCTGTGTTCTTTTAAAATTTCAGTGTATTCTCAAACAGTTGGGTTTGGTTTGCCATCCAGCTTCAGCTGGTTAGAGAAGTACAAGAATCCAGGTGTAACCAATCATACCACCATTGTGCTGCCAGCACCTCATGTACCTGATTCAGACCCCTTCCAGATGTCAACATTTGATCCATTACATTACATGAATATAGAGAAAGACAGTGCTAACAATAAAGGTCTGATTTCCTTTATATATGATGTGTGCCATTTACAAATCATGATAAAGATAAAGGTTAAGATACTTTCCTCTACACTTGTAACTCATAAGAGATATATGAAGATCAAGTTTATTTCACTTGTTCTGATATATTCAGAAAGCTTTCTTGCTACAATATATTCAATGTTAAACATCAAATGTCTAAAAGTTTTTTTGTGTGCATACTTTACACATTAGCTGCAAAACATTGAAAACATGAAGATGTAGATTTTTTACAAGTCAATATTATAAGTATCAACAATTGTATAAGTCCAATGATCAGTATAAACCAGTTTTATATCTAGACCATATGCAATGAATTGTAATTAAAGATTTACACAGTTTACTACCCAATCTAGCATTTAAAAGTAATAACCATTTTAATCTGTTGGAAATAAGTAGTAAATAGATTTTGCTGATAAGAGTGCTTGAATTGCACTGAAGATTGAGGAAGGAATTCACTTAAAATGACTTTGATAAAAGGCACATTTAAAAAAAAAGAGGAAATTAAAAGTGATACTAATACAGTTAATTATGGACAACGAAATTGTGTACAAGACATTCATTTACTTTTCAGCATCTATGGGTTTTGATGATGATTTTAATGCCATGAGTATCCAGACTGCTAAGGAACTTCACTTCTCGGCCAGTAAAGACTCACTGGACAACCTGGAAAATTTGTAAGTTAAAGCTCATAGTCATGGAAAAAAAGAGAGAAGTATCTAGCTTTGATCATCGAAATTAACATGTAGCTGTTTAAATGGAAAAATGATTCTGCAGGTCTTTAAATTTAATAACAACTCTCCAGTTTCAAACATTGAAGTTGAATTTAAGCTGTTTGATGTGTGAGTCTGTCATTTAATTTGGTGGATGCTTGTTAAACTTTTTTGACACATTGTACAATCATTTATTGGCATAGACTTTGGAATCAGCATAGTTCTTTTATGATGCATGTGAGGGCATATCAGTTACCATGAATAATGTGAAAGGGCATTTTCTGTATGTCAGAGGGCAATAATAAAACCTTCTGTCTGAAGCTTCTATAAGAAATGAACATGGGAATGTCAGGTGAGCTTTAATAATCAAGAAAAACTGACTGACTTTGACAATACAAAGCTGTAATGTTTGGGTCCAGTCTGAATCAGGTGTCCAACCCAAACAGTTTTGGAAACTTGTGTTACCTTCTACCTATGCTATTTCAGTGTTCATGTTTATTACTAAATGGGCATGCCAAAAGAAACATAAAGAAAAACACCAGACGTTTGGTTCATTTCAGCATGACCCATGAGAATTATTTAAAAAAAAAATTCTGTATTTTTGTTTTCTAGGGCTAATCTCTGGGGAAAACAATCAATTACCCTCAATTTTTATAGCTGAAACATTGAACACTAAAAAGAATGTTTAATATCTAATATATCTAAAATGAAAAAAGTTCTGTTAAGATGGGTTTTACATATATTTACATTGATATCTTTTGTTTGACCCAGTTCGGGGAATTTCCAGAATGATTTATCAGAGTCCCTAGACAAGGTTGCTGAGCGAGAATTGGGCCTTAAACCTGGGACCAATCTTGCGTCTGGGCTAAAACCCCTGACAGCCCGAGAAACACTGGCAGAGCACTTTATCAAGGAGAGGCAGTCAGAGTTTGTCAATATAGAAACTCTTAGGTATGTGAGGTTTAGTTTTTATGCAAGTTGAAATTATTTTTCAATTATATAAGCTTTATATGTTGAGCCTGCTTAGGTGAGTTTGACATAGCTAATATGCAGCTGTGTGAAGTACACCATGAGCATTTTCAATATTACTGAGACAATGGCTTCTGAGCTTGTCCAGGCAGTAACTTAGCCATTGGACAAGGGATTTTTTAATCAGTCTGTCAAGATGAGACATTGCCTAAGAACCACAATGTTCGCCTAAAGAGCATGGTTACACCGAGTCTATATGAAAGTTTCGTTTTTTAATTTTATTTTTGTTGTTGAAATAGCAGTCTATTTTAATTTATTAAATATTATGGCTAAATTGCATTTTTAATCATTTTTAACTGATCTTAAACCTACAAGGCACATTTCAAAATTTGTTGCAATGCTGTATATATGTGTATTGATTTGAAAACAACAACTACAATGAGTTATATTGATATTTTATTTATTGACTGTCATTTCAGAGTGTTTGTTGGTACATGGAATGTGAATGGCCAAGCATCTGGAGACTTATCTGAATGGCTGTCATGTGACAAAGAACCGCCAGACATATATGCTGTGGGGTAAGTGTTAGTTGTTGTGAGCTGTATAACTTACGTCAGGCACCAATAAGTGCTGTATTAAAATGGAATGTTATTTCACAGATTTGTATCACAGGGTTCTTGTTTCAAAAATGCTAGTCTTGCTTCTGTCCCTAAAAATTAGAATACATAGATTTAATTTTGTATAGAATAATCATTAACATTGCTATTGCAGGGCATATATTTTTCTGTTAAATGTGCTATGTTAAATATATTCTGTTGAATTATTGAAGCTTTACTAATTCTCAACCACAGCTTAAAATATGTACCTAACCATAACATAGATTGTATCAACATCTTATAAAGTAAATATTTTCTGGCTGTTGCAGCTTTCAGGAGTTAGATCTCAGTAACCAAGCTTATATATTCTCCGGTTCAACCAAGGAAACAGAGTGGCAGGAAGCTGTACGGAAGCATTTACATCCAAAGGCAAAATATAGAAAGGTCAATTGGTTTTATATTAAGATATTTTTTTTATTTGATGTTAACAGGTAATGGACTGCATAAGAGTTCTAACAATTATATAATTAAAGCTAATCATAAATTAATTTCAGTTATTGACTGCTGCCCTCTGGCATTCAGGGTAAATAGTTATTTTTTTTGGCAGGTCTCTTCTTTTTGATCTGTCTTGATATGAAAAATATCCCATGATGGTGGCTTACCAGGACTTTTTACCAGGAAAGGTCATGACCTGACAAGTTTGTGCAGGCCCATATAGGAAAAATAATTAACTACAGTAAAACCTCTCGAAGCGGCACCTCTAAGCAGCGGCTACCTCTAAGCAGCGGCAGGTAAATTTCCCCCCAGTAGTTTTCAACGCATTTTAACCTCTAAGCAGCAACTCCTCCGCGAAGCGGTAAGCGGCCGTGCAAATCTCTTCCCTGAGGCTAGTTTAACCTCTGCGTAGCAACACCAGTGCAGCTATTTTTAGAACAGTCTGTCGCGTACACCAGAAATGTCACGCGGTCGGCTGATCACTGCTTGTACCCTGTTGAGAAGGTGTTAATTGGAATCAAGTTGCAGTTGGACGGGAAACCAGCTGCATGCTACAAACATACCGTTGTAGATCTAGGGTATTGCGGGAACGTGTGAAAGAAGTGTCAACAATTGATGATGTTAACGAGTTGGTTTGTTTTCTTTAATTGAACGAAAGATTAAAAGATATCACTGTATTGATTGATTACTTAAAAAGATGTTTACGTTAAATGCTAAATGCAAACTGTGATTGTTTGAGGATGTCTGACTTTAAATTCGATTTTAATGGTAAATCAGTCTTTGCATGACTCAATACTGGAATACTGGTCATTTTATCTTGAAATGTCTTATAAAAATATTTATCTAACATTAGAGCAGAGTATTACTGCAATTAAGTTGTTAAAACAAGGAAGGTCAGCACAGTCTATTGCTACTGAGTTGGGCTGCGGCAGAACTCAGATACAGGTCCGTTACTGACGATATTGTTTTTGTAATAGAAAAGCAAATGCTGATTGCCTAAAGTACAAAACTATTCAAAAACACACAGTTTTTCTCGTCTCATTGAAACCTCTGAGCAGCAACACCTCTCAGCAGCAACACTTTTTCGTGCCTCCGCCAGATGTTGCTGTGGAGAGGTTTTACTGTACTTGTACAATGTTATTTTTACATATATTTTTTATTCACACATGGTAAGTTCACCTTATTTTCATGCCTAAGTTTGGTGATATATGCAGTTATGCATTAAAGTAAAGTGTATTTTTGTTGGTTAGTGAGAATAAGAATCACTCATGATTGGATTTGATATAGAGATCTATTAAAAAGGCCAGGTTGGTATTTTCCACATCAATCTCTTAATAATTTCTATCAGTCTTAAAGGAGGCATTTGTATCCAGAATAAACCTTTAATTACATTTCCTGTATTTAAGTGATTATAAAGAGTACCAACAGTTTTTACTTTAAAAAAAAAAGAAAAAGATGTAGCATGATAATCTCTCCCTTCATTAAAAACTTGTATCTTTAGACTGCATTGTAACTTAAGATGTGTTTCAGCTGCAGGAATAAAACTAGTCAGTCTATCACAATCTTGGTTCATATTCAAGTCTTTCTGTGGCCTTGGGGGTACATTAAAGTTTCTACCCATTTATTTATTAGGGTTCTCTTTCCCCTTTATTGACCTCAAGGTCCTATAAGGACCAATGCTGTCGCCATGCAATGTTAATTTCAAACCAAGTTTTTATGTTTGTGTCTTGCAGGTGAAATCCATTCGTCTTGTTGGTGTTCTTTTGATTGTGTATGTGAAGGACGCTTACGTAGATTTTGTCTCCCTTATTGATTCAGACCAGGTACCAACTGGAATTATGGGCATGTTGGTAAGAAAGTACTTTTTTATATTTGAAAAAAAAAAGTATGATATTAAGTTTTAATAAATTTCAAAATATTAACATTTTATATGCTCCCCAAACAATTTTTTGGGGAGCATATAGTCGCGTCTTCAGCCATCCATCCGTCCATCCATCCTTCCATCTGTCTGTCCAATCTTCTGTCCGTCCATTCCCCTTTCGTCTAGGCTATATCTCCAGCAGCTGCTGCTTGAATTCATTGAAACTTTATGGGAAGCTTTAGCCAAAAATTGTCAGCTTATTTTGTTTCAATGATTTTATGGAATTATTTCTCTTATTAATTTATGTGTAATGTGCTATAGGACCATTTGAGACTGGGCTATCTCTCAGCAAACGTTAGTTGGAATTCATTGATACTTTTAGGGAAGCACATTCTGGTTTATAGTCTTTTCACAGAGTTATTGGTCTTTTCATTTTCCGTATTTAGTATAGTACAGTCTGTCTGTCCAACCTCTTTTGTCCGGTTATATCTCAGCATCCACTTATTTGAATTCAATGTAACTTTATGGGAAGTTTCACCAAAACAGTGAAATAAGCATATTGTCAACACATTTATGATTTTTTCATGGAGTTATTGTCCTTTTTAATTTCTGTATAATGTGATATAGGACCATTCATGTATGGGCTGTATCTAAGCAAGTGCCAGTTGGAATTCAATTATTCTTTATGGGAAGCTTCGCAAACAAGTGCAGAAGGTAGGTCACTAGGTCAAATATTACAAAAAGCTTGTGAACACACTAGAGGCCACATTTACAGGCCAATCATCTTCAAACTGGGTCAAAATGTTTGTTTTCCTGAAATCTTGGATAAGTTCATTATTGAGTCACCTGGGTTCAAAAAGTAGGTCACAAGGTCAAATTTTAGGAAAAACTTGTGTACACACTAGAGACACATTTATAGCCCAATCTTCACCAAACTTGGCCAGAATGTTTGCCATTATGAAATCTTACATATGTTTTGAAGTACTGGTAAGTCATGTGGATTCAGTAGGTTACTAGGTAAAATTCCTGAAAATGTTATCAAATCAGTGGCCAAACAAATGGTCCAGTCTTTACCAAAGATTTCTAAAGTAAATAACTCTTAATTACTTGATGCCAGAAATGAGCCTACTAAAAGCCTGTGTCCTCAGGTGAGCAATTAAGGGTCATCATGACCCTCTTGTTCTATATAGTGTCATGGTGGTCCACATTCTTCAAACCGCATATTTTCTGAAACCAGTGGCCCACACTCAACCAAACTTTATCAGAAGATTCAGCAGGCAAGGGGAAAGAGAGTTTGCTTAAAGAATATTGACCCATCGAAAAACATGGCCGTCAAGGCATGGCCATTTTCCTATAAGGCTATATTGGTCATATATGGTCTTATAGTAAAACTTAGAAAAGTTTCTTGCCATGAACAACAAGAGCTAGAGCTTTGATATTTGGTTCCTTAGATGACCCTCTATAAAGATTGTTCAAATAATTTTCATCCAACAGAAAACATGGCCAACAGAGGCATGGCCATTTTCCTAGCTGTCTAGTAATGCATTGAAATTTTCCTGTCAGAAACTACAAGACCTAGAGCTTTGAATATTTAGTATACAAGTTGGCAGCAAGGGCTTGGCCATTTTCCTGTATGGCTATATAATCCATAATGGTTTATAGTAAAACTGAAAGTCTTCTTGTCAGAAACTACAAGATCTGGAGCCTTGACTTTTAATATACTTGCTTCTTGTATAGCCCTTTATCAAGCTAGGTAAAATAATTTGATGGGTTAAATATCATGGCTGCCAGGAGCGTGGCCATTTTCCATGTATGGCTTTATAGTAAAACTTTGAAAATCTTCTTGTCTGAAACTGTTCTTAGCATCCTTTTGGTACATTCAACCAAAGTATTTATATATATAACATAACTTGTTTTTGGAGATTCAAATAATATTAGCAAAGCAACAAGTGGGAATTTGTGTAAACTCAGTTACAGCACCTTTTATTTTAGCTACATATACCATATTTTCTCACTTATAAGACGGGGATTTTTCCTTTGAATTTCATGTTCAAAGTGTGGGGCTCGCCTTATAGGCAGGGTCTAGCGACCTGGCAAAAAGTTTTCACGTTGTTTTAGGGTGAAAACTTACCACATAAACTGGTAAGCAGTTATACAATGACCCGACGTGCCGTCATTATCTACCGCCGATAACTTACCTTTATTGAACTTTGAATTCTGTCGGTCAACGATAAACTGTCTCACATTTCCCTTTGTTTCACAATTCAATAATTTGAATAAAGTTCTTCGCTTTTAGAGAAATGAAAAACTGCTAATATGCCTTTTAAATTGCTTATTACAAACTGCTGGGCATGTTTGCATTTTATATCTCATTTGAACTTCGAAAAGTTGTCAACTGTTGTTGACATTTGTTTTGTTAAATAATGATCTGAAACATATCTCAATATGAGTAATGACTGAATGTAATATGGCTCTACTTTTTTCAAAATATATTTCCAGGGCAACAAAGGGGGTGTCAGTGTGCGACTTTGCCTTCATAGTACAACACTGTGTTTCATCAACTCTCATCTAGCAGCCCACCAAGAGGAATGTGATCGCAGAAATCAGGTAAACATGGGGTCCTATCTGTAACATGTAGCACAGAGAGTTGTACATTATAACGGGGGTTGAAAAATGAACTCATCCGCTTCTTATGGTGAAGCTCGTTGATGAGTGTTCATTTTAGTTGGTCGACAAATGGAGAGAGTGAAAAAGTACAAGTGAAGTTTAGAAAAAAACACCTCTGTCATGTTTAAATAGTCAAAGAATTCCATCAGTGAGGAAACTTGTCTATTTGATTTTTTCTTGAGGACAAGTAGTCTTGAAAGAAATGTTACAGCCCTGTACAAGATTATCATTGCCAGTTGAAGGTTATATATTGAAACACAGTACTTTTTCATATTAAGGATTGTTAAAATAATGTGTTACTTTTCATTGAATGATATGTATATTTTATTTTACTAGTAATATAACTCTTAAAAAGAGTAAAATGTCTGAAAACATGTTGAAAAAATAATGAAAGTGTGATGACAGGTTTGATTTGGAGGCATTAATGTGTTGTGATGTAGTTCTCGAGTACGGATTGTATCCAGGAAATGGCCAGTCAAGGAGATTTTAAATTATAACTCGATCAATCACCTATAGACTACTTTATTAAACTAAGCATTATAATTTAAGTAAGTAATAAATAAATAATTTATAATTTTAGAAGCATCCATTTCTTGCAGGACTCCTGGGACATTGAGACGAAGCTCAGGTTTAAACAGTTCCTCCCCCCATTAACTGTGAATGATCATGAGTAAGTTTTCCACAAGCCTTTGGCAATTCAGTTTACTACAGGCCTTTGGCCATTCAGTTTACTACAGGCCTTTGGCCGTTCAAATTAGGCCTTTGGCCGTTCAGTTTACTACAGGCCTTTGGCCATTCAGTTTACTACAGACCCTTGGCTGTTCAGTTTACTGCAGGCCTTTGGCCGTTCAGTTTACTACAGGCCTTTGGCCGTTCAAATTAGGCCTTTGGCCGTTCAGTTTACTACAGGCCTTTGGCCATTCTATTTACTACAGACCCTTGGCTGTTCAGTTTACTGCAGGCCTTTGGCCGTTCAGTTTAGGCCTTTAGCCGTTCAGTTTACTACAGGCCTTTGGTCGTTCAGTTTACTACAGGCCTTTGGCCGTTCAGTTAACTATAGGCCTTTGGCCGTTCAGTTAACTACAGGCTTTTGGCCGTTTAGTTTACTACTTTCCTTTGGCCGTTCAGTTTACAACAGGCCTTTGGCCATTCAGTTTACTCAGGCCTTTGGCCATTTAGTTTACTACAGGCCTTTGGCCGTTCAGTTTACTAAATGCCTTTGACCCTTCAGTTTATGACAGTCCTTTGGCCGTTCAGTTTAGGCATTTGGCGGTGCAGTTTATTACAGGTCTTTGGCCGTTCAGTTTACTACTGGCCCTTGGCTGTTCAGTTTACTACAGGCCTTTGGCCGTTCAGTTAACTACAGGCCTTTGGTCGTTCAGTTTACTACAAGCCTTTGGCTTTTCGGTTTACTACAGGCCTTTGGTCGTTCTGTTTACTGCAGGCCTTTGGTCGTTAGTTTACTACAGGCCTTTGGCTGTTCAGTTTACTACAGGCCTTTGGCCGTTCAGTTTACTCAGGCCTTTGGCGGTCAGTTTACTACAGGCCTTTGGCCATTCAGTTTACTACAGGCCTTTGGCCATTCAGTTTACTAAATGCCTTTGGCCCTTCAGTTTACTACAGGCCTTTGGCCGTTCAGTTTACTAAATGCCTTTGGCCGTTCAGTTTACTACAGGCCTTTGGCCGTTCAGTTTACTACAGGCCTTTGGCAGTTCAGTTTACTACAGGCTTTTTGCTATTCAGTAGTAGGAGCATCAGCATTTTTATTGAAATTAAAATGTGCTGAAAACTGTCATGTGAAATCTTTAAGATATTATATAAAAATAATGACAATAACAATTTGTAACTTGACCCTCTTCTTGAATTGTAAGTATGTTAACTGCAAACATTTAATGCTTAAATTTGTTTGCTATTTTTTCTTGATTTTGTTCAATAAAGCTTTTTTTATACTTTTAAGCATTTGGTAAAGGTATTCTTTGTGGTGAATATGTTACTGTCTGAGACAAACTTAATGTTGTTGTTTTGCCTTTTGATGCCTGGAAATTTTTAAATTTCAAAACCTACAACTGTATCTGTATTTACTTGCAGCATTGTGTTCTGGTTAGGGGACCTCAACTACCGTATCGATCGTGAAATCAATGATGTGAAGGAACAGGTGCTTCATGGACGATTACACAACCTTCTACCCGCAGATCAGGTGGCAGCCCCATTTGTACTTTACACGCAATATACACAAACAAACTTAGCTAAAAATACTAAAAAGCTTTGTTCTTTATGCGAATCTAAATTAATAACGTAAGAGGTATATTGCAAAACAATACAATGTTAGACGAAACAAGGAGCTTATAATTTTATTTTGCCATACAAATGTATGTACAGTCATAACACACTGTTTCCCAGGTGCTATCCTGATAGAATTACTGACATCCAGATAGCAAAATGGTTTTAGTGCTAGTTTAGTATTTAAACAGGGCTTTGTGTTGTTGCTTTTTTACTAATGCATGTTCCTAATGTATTTTCACAACATGCTACTACTATATCTATAATACATTATATTCTCAGCAGTTTCTCTCACATTGATATACACAATTGGACAATTCCTAGTGCTAAAATGTTTTATTGATAAATCTATTCAAGTGCACCAATTAGTGATCTTGGCAAATGTTTGAAGAGTTGACTGCCATCCTATGCTTTTGACTAATATGCCAGATATCTT
The DNA here is from genome assembly GCA_007844125.1 of Sinonovacula constricta. Lineage (NCBI taxonomy): Eukaryota > Metazoa > Mollusca > Bivalvia > Cardiida > Solecurtidae > Sinonovacula > Sinonovacula constricta. The sequence continues at coordinate 15,903,086 of CM017556.1, forward strand.
TGAAAGAAAAAAGATGATGGATCTATCTATCCTGAATTGATATTATTAAAGCCATCTTAAATGCTTTGAAAAAAGCAGAATTTGTAGTCTATGTCAGTGTTCAACAATACGCCATAAGTATAAAGGATGAAAACAATGCCTATACAAGATATGCACATTTTCACCATATAATTCCCCCAATTTTCACTCTATAGCTCATAATTTTAAAATTGACACATAGCATTGCCAGAAAACACTTTAGCATGACCCAATGCTTTGCTGATATCTAAGAGAAATCTTATAAATACAATATTTATCTATAAAAAATTAACTACAGACTTAGAAGGATGTCTATTTTGCTATTTTGGATGTCTATTACACTGCTAGTGTGTGTCAAATGCACAAATATGTAACTGTATATATTATATTGCTAAATTAGTACTTTTTTTAAATATTGGTGATGAAACCATTAATTTGTTTTGCAACTTACATTATGTGTAACAAAATATCCACTACTTCCCTACAACTGTCTGATCTTGGGCTGGCCATCACGAATACATGGGGAAATCCCATTACCTGATTGGCCAAAAAAAGCCTGTCAGTCCTTGCATGAGGCAGGGCTAAATAAGTTTAGATTGCATATCATTCAAGGTGTACATCAAACTGCCTGAAAAACAAGCGTAAGCACCATTCACAATCCTAAGTTATTTTATGCTAGTTAATGTCAAGGTGTCAAAAATGTACTTGGAGAGAAAAGGTTAACATAATGCTCCACATTTGGTCCATATTTGGTCAGGGAAATTTGTTTAAAGTGGATAAAGTTCTAGGTGAAAATATTCAAACTATGTTTGACTGTCAGTTTTATGCAAAACGATAAATTCATTCACATCATGGAGTGTTTCTAGCTCTGTTCTACTATGTGGGTTATAAATGCAAATTTGACTGTTCAGTGGTATACATGATGTTGATTTGCTCTTGAAAACTTGTTATTTACTTCAGCCTCTGCCTCTTTCAGTAGTATTTTTTCAGTTCACATTATGAATTCCAGATGAAGAATTTATGTGTCTGGGTCAGGGGTTTTCATCTGGGTAGGAAATAATATGGGAGGCCTTTTGTCTGGCGCTTCCAAAACAGGAGAGTTATGATCCATCGACTCCATATAAAAGGATGTCTCTCCCTTATCTTAACTTTTCCATGTTTTTAAATTTTTCAGCTCTATAGACAAATGCGAACAAATGCAGTATTTAAGAAGTATAAGGAGGGCGAAATTAACTTTCCTCCAACATACAGATATGATCCCGGAACTGATAACTTTGATTCAAGGTAAGCATTAAAAACATTTTTATTACATATCTTTTAGCTAAGAATGATAATGGTTAACCAGTGAACCTTCTTATTTGTAAAGAAATCTGCTAAGAATTATTTAACTCGTTAATTGGTCATTATAATAATACAGTGTTAAGTCTAGAGTGCGAATTTTTGCCAATGGCCACTAAAATTTGATTTTGGGCGCATTCTTAAGCATTTTTTTTGCCTGTTAGTCTCGCTTGCTCCAAAAAGCAATTTTCACTCCTTTCTCTCCATAGTTAGAATGTGTAATCAATCTACTAATGTTGATAGGCCTTTCACTCCTGAAATACTATTGAATTATTCATTATAATATCACATGGCTACTATTGGCATGGTTCTTATGCTGGGAATACATGAAGCACATCCCAGATTATTTTGTAAAATGCAAATGAATAATAGTTTTGATCATTTCCTGGGGTAGCAGCATCCTCCTCATACTCTTAGCCATATTCTTTACAGAAGAAGCGAATATTTCAATGCAGTTAGGTAATTTTTCACAATCAAAATTTTGCTGTAGCTTAAAAACCTTTGTATTTTAAACAATAACATCAACTCTTTTGTACATATTATCAAACATTTTCTCTTGAACATCACATGTGATTGGCTGATTTTATTTACTCAATGACTGATATAAACTTGAACAGTCTAGCTAGAAAATGTCCTTCAGTTTTTGACAAAAAAGACAGCAATTACTTATGTGATGTGATCTGATCTGTATATTGTGTAAGGAAAAGATTGAAACACTGAAGTATGATTTGCATCTTAACCTACTGAAACTGCAGAAATAATGTGATGTAGAGTCGTTATATTGAGATGACAATGTCACATACCAGTCAGAGAGGACTACTAAGGAAATGAAGGATGTAATTTGTAATGTGATTGAGAGCAATTTCAAGCAGAACATTGCTTATTCTGGTGCTGATCTCTCATGTGTAATAGCCGGAGGGTCTTTAATAAGAGCAGCAAGTGTTATGTTTAGATATAAATACACCAACAAGCTTTTTATTTTATGTTTAACATTTTTTATTTTGTTTTTACAGTTATGGACTCTCTTTTTTTCAGTAATGCCCTTTTTTTAGAGTTTGAAAAGCTAACTTGAGCAATGTAATATGTAGAATCTGTTAGATAAAGTTAATATTTTTCAATTAACTTTGAATTCCGTTTTTCAGTTTACTTTGAATGCTTGTCTATCGTCATTGCCAGATAATGTAACAACACCTCTCCATCCCCACTTGTCCACAAAGTATTGACTGATCCACCCATAAGTTACAGTAATCGATGTGTTATACGATAGGGCTTATAAGTAGTTGTGGGGATGTTGTTTTTTCCAACACTGCATAATCCCATACTTCTGTCAAAATATTTAGTTTTAAGGTTTGTTCTGTTTTAGAATTAAAAATTATGAGGATCTTAAAGTGTTGTTGTTGGAGTCATCTTTATATGAAGAACATATAAAGACGGTTTGCATACGTGAAAGTTTCATATAGATGAGATGTGGCATTCACAAATCTCAAAAGACAGAAATGATGATAACTCAGAGTTTTTATTTATTTTGTTGGAAAATTTCCCAAAATATAACATATAGAAACTGTCAACTGCTTCTTTTGCAGAATGTTCAAATATACATTTCTTGAAACTTGTATAGTTATTTGTTTGTTTAATGAATTTTCTCCTCAGTTAGTAGAAAATCTAGCACAAAAATAACAATACTTCTACTTATAATGTTTGAGTCCTTTGGTATTTCATGGCAGATTTACATGGACTAATATTTATACAGGACTAAACTGTCCTGCTGAGGGTGATCTTTATTTTCAGCCCTTTAAGATTTTGTATTCATGGGGATATATTGTTGCCATATTGCTATACCCCAGATTCCAAAAATTCAATAATCTTTTCTAGAGAGTCAATAAAAAAACAAATGATTGCCAAGGCAAAATGCCTATGCCTACACATCTTGCTCAAGCATCCTAGAAAAATGTCTGTGTAAGGAAAGCTGGGTACACTTGCATCTGATGAACTCTTGAAACTGGCAGAAGTGCAATAGTTGTCATGTTCTTCTTCTCTGTGTGCTGGACCTTAATTATACTTTGTGAACTAAAGCTTTTGAACCTTCGGTGCATTGCAAAAGTAGTAAAATTGTGCCTTTTGTTGTTGAAATTAACAGACCTCTACCAAACATTGGTTATATTTTTTAACAAATACCAGGATTTTTTCTTCCTGTCAGAAAACTTTCATTTACTCATACATTACACAAATTTAAACCTATGGTTGCTTTTAGATGCCCTGTAAGTAAAGGTGATGCTGTTATGAGAACTGCCTTTAATATAGGTACATACAAATATAGTACTTCATTTAAATATTCAGGCAAGAAAGTAATTGCTGTTCACGTTTACAGTTAAGTACAAAGTGTGCTTGCTTTTCTGATATATATTTTGTGTAACGTAAAAGATGGAAAATTCACTGTGTTGGCCAGGTCTGTCAATTAGTTTCACAATAAATAAATTGCTACAGGTCTAGTTTTCAAAACCTTTCTCAAGCTGCAATTGCAACTAATGTAGCCATTCACATAAACCTTTCTCATTTCAACCAACTTGGTGTGTCACTAAAGACATGTGTTGTCTATAAAAGGAAAGTTTCTAGCTACATATACTAAAAACATTAATTAGTCTGAATACTCAAGTTATGTTTAAAATTAATTCAACAATTTAGCATTTTGTTCTGTCTTTCTTAAATTGCTTACCATGTATCTTACAATATAGTTGATACATGTTTATTTTCTACAAATCATATTGTGTTAATATATTCTACATGCATTTTAGTATCCACTTGTATTGATTCTCCTTTGCTGCTACACTCTAAATAACAAGTGTATGGCAAACTTAATGACATTCATGACAATATTTTAAAACTAAGGTGTCATGATGGAAATATAATTTAAATAAACCTTAAGAAAATGTGCAACAAATTAAAATGTCATCAATCAGAGTGGAGTTTTGTTTTAATTGTATTCCTAAATGTTACCTAGAGGATTTTTTAAAAAAAAAGGTGATGTCAGTAGTGGTTTATTTGGAAGATCTGAATTAGTATTCCCTATGATAAGTTAATGTTAATTAGTGAAAAAATCTTCCCCTAGCATGTATGAGTAAACATTTAAATAATGGAATACAGCCAGTTGGAAAAATCAACAACATAAATAATTTATGCAATGCTCTAAAAATTTGGACTTTGTCAACTAAAATCAGAATATGTGCTATCAGACAGAGAAGAAATAAAACCCTTTCTGTCTCAACCTTTTCTTAACTCCAGCCTACTATGAATCACAACCAATTCCTAAATCTCAACCTTTTATCTCAACCTACCTTGCATCTCAATCTATCCTAAATTTCAACTTTCCCTGAATCTCAGTCTATCCTAAATCTCAACCTACCCTGCATCTCAATCTATCCTATATTTTAACTTTCCCTGAATCTCAGTCTATCATAAATTTTAACCTACACTGAATCTCAGTCTATCCTAAATTTCAACCTACCCTGAATCTTACAAACAATCCCAAATCTAAACCTGTTCAAAATCTCAACATGCCCTGAATCCCAATCTATCCTAAATCTCAACCTACCCTGAATGTCAACCTTTCATAAATCACAACCTCCACTGAATCTCAATCTATCTTAAATCACGACCTCCAATGAATCACAACCTATTGTGAATTACAACCTATTGTAAATCGCAACCTACCCTAAATCTTAAACTATTCTTAATCACAACCGACTGTAAATCTCAAGCAATCCTAAATCTCAACTTCCCCTGAATCTCAGCCAATCCTGAAACTTAACCTGTTCTAAATCAACCTATCTGACTATATTTATTTTAGATAATATTATAAATATTACTTTTTTTTTTAAACAGAAATTCTTTGAGCAAATGAATATAAGGCTATAGTGGGAGGAATACACTGTTTGACTAATCATTGTAACTGTTGCAATGCTGCACACATTAAATATTTTACTGCTTTCTGTTAAAGTCAGTTTGAGATGGACTAATTACATATTTGCAATGTTTCAACACAATTAGGTATCTTTGCTATGCATCATTATAACTCAGTTTGCAAGGGTTCATGGGGTTAATGAAACTAAATCGGGTTTGCAAATCTGACTCAGTTTGCAGTGGCTCATAGAGTAAATGACACTAAATATAATTTCGAAATCTAACTCAATTTGCAATGGTTTATAGTGTTAATGACACTAAATCTGAATTCCAAATCTATCTCAGTTTGCAATGGTTCATAGGGTAAATGACACAAAATATGATTTACAAATCTGAATCAGTTTGCAATGGTTCAAAGGGTAAATGAGACAAAATATGATTTAAAAATCTAAATCAGTTTGCAATGGTCCATAGTGTTAATGACACTAAATCTGATTTACAAATCTAAATCAGTTTGCATTGGTTTATAGGGTAAATGACAGTAAATCCAATTTACAAATCTAAATCAGTTGGCAATGGCTCATAGAGTTAATGACACCAAATCTGAATTCCAAATCTAACTCAGTTTGCAATGGTTCAAAGAGTAAATGACACTAAATCTGATTTCAAAATCTAACTCGGTTTGCAATGGTTTATAGAGTAAATTACACTAAATCTGATTTACAAATCTAACTCGGTTTGCAATGCTTCACAGAGTTAATGACACTAGACCTGATTTGCAAATCTGACTCAAGTTGCAATGGATCATAGAGTAAATGACACTAAATCTGATTTACAAATCTAAATCAGTTTGCAATGGTTCATAGATTTAATGACAGTTAATCTGATTTACAAATCTTACTCAGTTGGCAATGGTTCATAGAGTTAATGAAACTAAATCTGATTTACAAATCACTCAGTTTGCAATGGTTCATAGAGTTATTGACACTAAATCTGATTTACAAATCACTCCGTTTGCAATGGTTTATAGAGTAAATGACACTTAATCTGATTTACAAATCTAAATCAGTTTGTAATGGTTCATAGAGTTAATGACAGTTAATCTGATTTACAAAGCTAAATCAGTTTGCAATGGTTCATAGTGTTAATGGCACCAAATCTGATTTCCAAATCTAACTCCGTTTGCAATGGTTTATAGAGTAAATGACACTTAATCTGAATTACAAATCTAAATCAGTTTGTAATGGTTTATAGGGTAAATGACACTAAATAGGATTTCCAAATCTAACTCGGTTTGCAATGGTTTATAGAGTAAATTACACTAAATCTGATTTACAAATCTAACTCAGTTTGCAATGGTTCATAGAGTAAATGACACTAATAGGATTTCAAAATCTAACTCGGTTTGCAATGGTTTATAGAGTAAATTACACCAAATCTGATTTACAAATCTAACTCAGTTGGCAATGGTTCATAGAGTTAATGACACTGAATCTGATTTACAAATCACTCAGTTTGTGTTAATGGCACCAAATCTGACTTCCAAATCTAACTCAGTTTGCAATGGTTCATAGAGTAAATGACACTAAATAGGATTTCAAAATCTAACTCGGTTTGCAATGGTTTATAGAGTAAATTACACTAAATCTGATTTACAAATCTAACTCAGTTTGCATTGCTTCACAGAGTTAATGACACTAGACCTGATTTGCAAATATGACTCAAGTTGCAATGGTTCATAGAGTAAATGACACTAAATCTGTTTTACAAATCTAAATCAGTTTGCAATGGTTCATAGAGTTAATGACACCAAATCTGATTTCCAAATCTAACTCAGTTGGCAATGGTTCATAGAGTAAATGACACCAAATCTGATTTACAAATCTAATTCAGTTTGAAATGGTTTATAGAGTAAATGACACTAAATCTGATTTACAAATCTAACTCAGTTTGCAATGGTTCACTGAGTTAATGACACTAGATCTGATTTTCAAATTTAAATCAGTTTGCAATGGTTCAAAGAGTTATTGACACTAAATCTGATTTACAAATCACTCAGTTTGCAATGGTTTATAGAGTTAATGGCACCAATTCTGATTTCTAAATCAAACTCAGTTTGCAATGGTTTATAGATTAAATGACAGTAAATCTGATTTACAAATCTAAATCAGTTTGCAATAGTTCATAGGGTTAATGACACTAAATCTGATTTCCAAGTCTAACTCAGTTTGCAATGGTTTATAGAATAAATGACACTAAATATGATTTACAAATCTAACTCAGTTTGCAATGGTTTATAGAGTTAATGACACTTAATCTTATTTACAAATCTGAATCCGTTTTGCATCAGTTTAAATAATTAGCTACATGTACATGTAGTTACAGATAGAAAAACTATGAAAAAAAAGAAAAGGCAGGAAACAGAGAAAGTGAGGAGAAAGTTTACTCTGTGATAATGAATGGAAGTTATCAGTTTATCAGCATGACTGGTTTATCAGTATCAGTATCAAACTAATTGATATGGTGGCTGATACATTTTAGATCAGTGTATATCAATGTGCAGAAAATTATGTTTGAGTCGAATACAGCACCACACAAATAAGAACAAGTAGCAGAATATATATTTAATCACTGACATAAAAATAAAATGTGTCATTGATAACCATAACCTTTCAAGTGTCTTAAATAATTATTTGTCATTATGATGATATAATTTGTCATTAATTGTAAACATGTATTTTTTTATTGTATCCCAAATAACAGGCAAGGGAGTGGGGATGGCTTTCACTTAAATCAGCTTTGCTGTGTATCCATAGACACAATTTTATCTTCAACATGTTTGTGTCAGTTTTGATGAACTACAGAATTCTCGTAAATAACATGGGAACCTGGGCCTCTGCTTTTTTTGTTACAAGCAGATAAAAATTGAAGGAGTAACTGCCTTTGTTAATGAACTTGAAGAGTTTGATATAAAAGTGGTATGTATGAAGAGTGAGTGGTGGAGGGGGATACACCAAATATTGGCAAAGATTTTTGTATGGCGCTTATAAAAAACAACAACAATCATATACAAAGTTTATGGTACATGTTAAAACTCAGTAGAAACAATACAGGAAGCTTTGTAGTGGTGTAGTCCCTATAGAAATCTGACTGAGTGAGGAAACAGAAGTTATTTGACCAAGGTAAACAAGATACTACTGTAACTTTGCCAATTCAAACTTAAACTTTGTGTTATCACCATAGCGTGTATGTATTATATAATTACCTTGTATGACTTGCTAGATATATTTGACAATGATACATCTACCTGAGCATGTACTGATGTGCATAATCTGACCAGCGTTTGTGTGATTAACCTGGATGTTTAGATACCAGTATGTACCTACACTGGTGAAAGTAATATGGACACATGATGAGATAGCTGGATTGGGGGGCAATGATCAGATGTGATGAATGACAATTTGACACAGTTAACAATGCTCAATTTGCATAGGAAAGTCCTTAAAATGTGTGCTGGGAGTTGTATATTTAAATACAGAAATGAGTATCGAGAGTTCTATATTTGAATGAATATGTATACAATTAAATTAAATAAAGGATTTGAAAAGTGTATTTATCTTAAAAAAATATAAATATAGAATGAGATAATGGTTCATGTACAATACATTCTGAAATATTGGATTGTGATGCTGGAATGCAAAGTAATTGCACTTCATTAAAATCTTATGATATAAAAGAAGCAGTCATGTACCAGGATCAGGATGTGATAGATCTCTACCGACTGACCATTGCTTGCACCACATGTGGGGATACCAAAACCCCCATAGGGGCTGACTGGTTCTGCTTCGACTGCCAGGAATACCTGTGCCTGTCCTGCTACCTCAACCACCCCTCTCTTCCTCGACACATCGATCATCACACAGACCTTGTTGACAAAGATTCAGAGGATGTTGAGATGCAAGAGCTACAGTGCAGAACTGACCTCTCTAAACACTGTTATATCCACACTTACCTGGTTTTGAGTCATCTCTGTCTGACACATTCACAGACTGGTTGCCTAATCTGCATGAAGATCTGGCATAAGTTTTGTGACAAAATATCACTTGTAGATGGTGATGATGGCTCGTGTTCAAATGAGTATTATCCACTACAGTCAGCTTTTTTCAGGAAAAGTTATAACTCTTTCTCTGATTGTGATCTTCATCATCAACCTCATTCCTGTTTGGATGATATTGACAGAGACATTCAAGAGATTGTCACACTGTTTGAAGAATTAAAGAAAGTTATCTGTCAAGAGAACATGTCATTTGACTCCAGGATATTTAAGTCAAATCGCCTAGATGATGAAGCAATAGGAAGAAGATATGATGAAAATTGGAGACTATCTTTCTCAGTTGCAGGAAATATTACAAGCCTCTGAGCAGAATACCCCTTAGTGAAGATTACTATATATTTCAGAAAAGATAGAACAAAGTAGTTTTGACACATCAAGGGGAGATGAGGTAAATGACACTTCTAAAATGGAAGGAAGAGATGCTATGTTTATGCTGTCAAAGTCACTGTTTATACAGTCATCAGAAGACACTGGTAAAGCTTCCATTACATGGCCTTGCCTACTTGAAGAATGGCATGCTTGCTGTGGTTGACTCAGGGAATAGGTGTTTAAAGTTACTGGACCAGAATCTGAAAGTAGGCACCCGTGTGGCGCTTACCTTCACGACCTTGGGATGTCACTCAGGTTGGTTCACGCCATAGACTTGCCATCACCTTGCCAGGATACACAAAGGATTCTGCTGCTTTCTCTGGCATCAGATATTGAACCAGACAGTCACATTTTATGTATGGCTAAATGTTATGGCATATGTTACTATGAAGGCAGTTTTGTGGTTTCATTCTTCTCTCCTGTACCATTCGGCTCATGCATACAGATCTTAGACATTAGTGGAAATATTTTAAAAACAATAGTTAAAGATTCATTTGGAAAGCAAATCGTTAAATGGCCACAATATTTGGCAATCAGTGCTGATCAGTCAGAAATTTACATCTCTGACTCCTTTGTCAATGCACTTGTATGTGTGTCAAGGAACGGGAAGGTCATAAAACATTATAAACTGTACAGTGGATGCTACCCGAAAGGTTTATGTTTGTCTCAGAACGGAAGGCTTTATGTTGGCAGTAATGGCCCTGTAAGCATGTTTAGCATGACAGATTCAGGGGAGATGACTCCATTGTTGATAGATAACCCTGAAATGACGTATAAGGTACAATGTGTAACTTTTAATGATCTGAATGGACAAATGTATATAGGGTGCAGGGACGGAACCCTATGGATTTATAAGTTAGTGATGTGTTATGAAGACTGTGAGTTTGTCTGATGAAAGTATATAATAAAATTAGTATATATTCAAATACTTAAATTAATGTTTGAATTCATGTTTCATGAAATTTTTTTTTACATTTTTGTGAGCTAATTTTAAATAGTTAATAAGTTGTTGTGTGTTTAAACCTCTTGTGTTAATTATATGTGTGGTTAAAGTACTTTTATTTGATGGAACAAAAATAATAATAACATATAGTGTTGAGATAAATAGGACAGAATGGCATGAATAAGCAAACAGGACCTGTCGTTATTCCAAGGACAAATGTGAAGGATGCTCCAAGTAACCATAGTAACAAAAAGTTCAGTAAGGGGCACATCAGTCAATGTCTGACTTATGGGTATTAATGTGAGTGAGTAAGATTGGCAGAATCTTCAGCTTGTCAAGGTAATTTAAATCATCATATATTTTTGCAGTTATAATAGTGTTCATGAAAAAATTAATATAGTCAAGTCTTTTAGAATGCTTAGGTGGAGTTATTCAGACTTAGGCAAATAGTGCAGATTCTAGTCAGCCAGTTAGTTTCTGATCACTTAAAGTTCTATCTTTTTATTATAATTTGGCAATCATTCCTTTAAATAAATCACAAGATTGAGTTACCACCAAGATTCAACTGTGTGCTTACTGCTAATTTGTTTTCTTTTGAAAACACTTTCTTTTCTGCAGCAGGTTCATAGATCAATGAATCAAGAAAGTCCTAATTAAGACTTTAAATTACTTATAAATGTAGTTTAAGGAGGTTTGATTGTTTTTGTTTTTGAAATACCTTACAGCAACCATTTATGATAATTTGTCTGGATAGAATCACCAGTGCACCGCAAGTCAGCTGGAAGATCTTCTCAAATTAAGTTCTTTGCCCCAAACGGGACTCGAACCCAGGCGATGACAGGCTAAGCAGTCAGAGGAGTTACAATTCGGCAACTCTACTACTATGCCATGAGCACCCCAGCCTGAGGAGGGTTAAGTACCTTGTGATGTCCAGTAATTGCTGTTATACCCTCAGAAACATGATGTACAATATCTTAGCAAATTTTTTTTTTTTAAAGTGATAGTTTATAGTCAAGCTAGTCGGCAATATGTAGTATACAGTATACAGTGTACCTATTTTTCTAACTCTGAAGTCAGTGAATGTTTTCACACACATGTATAGGATAAATGTACATCTTAGTCATTATTATAGCATCAGAAAGTGTTTATAACACAGAATATGCCATGCAAAAGTGGTTTCCTGATTCCCGTTTTGAGGTTTGCAATTTGAAGTACAATTGTTTTCAAGTTGTCATAGATAGTTGGAATTTACATAATAACAGTCCCAGCACATTTCATGTTGATTTGGTGTCAGGATGGTGTAATATAGTTGTGTTACATTGCAACAACATAATTATCATTATATTAGTGATGTCCAGAGGATTATTGGTGCAGAAAGACGATAAAAAATTTCTGGGCAGACCCATTGGCACACTTCAGGTTGGCTTAAGGACTGTCAAACATAAATTTTTTTGCCCTAATTGAGACTTGACCCAAAAGGTGATGGACTAAGATATTACAGGCTGGTGACACTAAATACTCCAAATCATCGCCTAGTATCCCATCATTTGGTGGCAAGGTGTCAGGGTGAAGGCAGCAGAACATATAAAAATATGAATCTCAGCACTTTTTTGACTTATTTTCTATTGGGGAGTGTTGGTGATTTTCTTTATATAAACAAACAACATTTCTCTTTAGGTTAAAATGACACAAAAGTTGACTTGCAATCATACAAGTTCTTCCAGCTGATCAGTGCATTAGTGATTTTTTTTTAGAGAGTTGTCTGAAATCTTCCTCCACTTATCAGAATCTAAACATCACTATACATATATATATAATGACCATGCTATGTACATTTTCATTGTTACTGACATCACTCAGTTCATGATAGACATAGTTTTTATGCTTCTGTGTATATATCCAATACCTAACAACTGTGTTATGGAGTTGACACTTGAGCTCAGTTGGTTTCTCACTCTGTCAGCCGTGGGTTTGAATCCTGTTTGGTGCCGAGGATTTGTTCAAGCTATGCTATTGTTATAGCAGTCAGTCATAAGAATGTATCAAAAGAAAAAAAAAGGTGTCCCGTCACCTGTCATAGTTGTTGACTTTTAGTGCCACAGCCCCTCTCTGCATAGGTGTGATTTCCAGTAAGGGTGAGAACTTTAATCTGGAGAGGTTTTCCCCTTGACCTGCAGAGTGGAGGTGGATTACCAGACTTTTATCTACGGTCTTCATCAACCATTATTATATAATACCTAGATGTTGCCAAAATAAGCATTATTATGTTGTATTGTATTGATGTACTTACCCCCCATCCCCTTTCAAAACACAACAGCAAAAACATACCACTGCATATTACCCAATCTGATAAAATATTGTTCATACAATTGCTGATAAACTTCCCACATGTAAAATGTAATTGACCTGTAGAGCTATGTACAGCAGTTGTAAATCTGAAGGAAGTTTTAGCTTACGGATCAATAGGGGGATAGTTACATGAACACTTGTTTGGATTCACTATTGTTGATGTGGATATAATAATGTTTTGTGGTTATGTTTACAATGTTAACTTACAAGTACATCAGCAGTTTCTTTTGACCTTGAGCCTGTTTAGATGTAAGAATGTGGGTAGGATTTTAACTCAACTTGCTTTCAGTTTACAATTTAGTTCACTTAAGTTCTACTTTGTACCAATTTTGGTTAAAGGTGTTGAAGCACTTTTAAAGGGGTAAATGAATTGCAGCTATCTGATTGGTTAAAATCTGCAGTTTTCAATGCAAGGACAAAGTTTAAGTTCTTTAAAGACATTAACACTTGTTTTATGTTAGTGTCATTTGTTAAGAGTGTGTTGGTGGAAATTTAATCGCTTTTTGGGAGAAATACTGTTATAGAAATACTGTTATATATAATTCTGTTATATATTGTTTTTGTTGTTTAAACATTCTGAACAGTAGAAGTGGGTGATGTTTATTTTTTCAGCCAGAAGTTATATTTTTTCATTTTTTAAGATTTCTTAAAATTAAAACTTTTATGTTTGACTTTCAGCAATTTAAATCCCAACAATCAAGCAAAAAGTAAACAATACCCACTGTGTTTGGTTTTTATTGTGTTTCAGTGAGAAGAAGCGTATCCCTGCGTGGTGTGACCGCGTGCTGTGGAAGGGGGAAGGAGTCCGCCAAATCATCTACCGATCCCACCCGTCTCTCAAGATCAGTGACCACAAGCCTGTCAGCGCTCTCTTTGAAGTTGGGGTATGTGCAGATACTTTGTTTAAATCTTTAACACAGCATGCAATCCTAATTGTAGCTACACTGCACACAGCTGTTGATAAAAAAAAATGTACAAAGTACTAAAGTTAGCATAAACTCTGGTACTTCATTTTGTTATTTATTTTATATAAACATTGTGCACTTTTCTCAGATAATGTATGTAGTCCCTACATCTCTTTATTATTATAAAGTGAATATTCTCAAGTAAGATTAAAACAATATGTTTTGCATGGTATTGGTTAATTTAATAAAGCATGAATTTACTATATTTTGTAGCTTTGGCAAGGACTGTACCCCATTTCATAGGTTACATTGACTATTATTCTTGTAACTAGAGCTAATTTATTTATGTGGTAAATAATCGCACATGTTAAACTCTTGAAAATGTCATGGTTTACAAACAAGACACTAATTACATATTACTGCATGACTTATTATAGCAGCTGTCTATAGCTTTTGTTTTGAGGAACTTTGTGACATCTGAATTAAGGTTATGAAAATGTAATAGACAATATAAGAGAATTTGAAAATTAACACAACTTATGTGTTGTATACTTAATGTTGACGTATATGCAAAATTTTAAGAAGATTCTCCATCCAGTTTTCATTTGATGGATATTTCTGTCTTCTAAAATTGATATTTAAGGATTCCCCTTTATAGAAATGAGGAAATCGCCAAATATAATAATGTATCCTCTTCAAGTGTTTTGCTATTGAGTATCGTTTGGAAAGAAATTGTACCATTAGACAAACCAATCAAACATGTTACTTGATTGGTTTGACTCAAACTATCCCAAATATGTAAGTAATTGTTTACCAAGTCGACACGTTTTAGGCTGATTTTCCCATTTTATCTGCTGACTGTGCTCTATAAAAAAAGTCACCGAACTCTTGATAGCCTAACGATTTATTTTTGAGTTGCCTAAAATGTTCTATAAAGTATTTTGTTTGATGCTGCAAAATATGAAAATAATTTCACAAGATGGTTTTGATTTCGTTAGACTTTGAATATATCAGGTAATAAAATTGTAATCAAATTTAGCACAAATAATTCAATTAAAATTCATTTACAAAATAAAATTATATATATATATTATATATGTTATAAACATATTTTATTCTCCATTTGCAAGAATGATGCTGAAAAAATGTTGAAGTGAACAAGTAGGAAGAAAAAAAATTGGAAACTGTGCGCCCATACCGGGATTTGAACCCTCAACCCTTAGTTATAAAGCATTTTAAATCTAATTTTGATATTCTCTAATTGGAGGTGCAGCATTTCATTTGCTTGACCTAAAACTTATAATTTTATATCAAATTTCCATTGAATAAAGACTACAGGCCATTTTATTCATGCTTTCTATATATACAGATTAAACATTATATTTTTGAAATCTTTTTAAATGAAAAATGAAAAATTGGATTCATGTGATGATAATGGTGTTGATACAAAAACCATGTTTCTTCTCCCAATTCATATACTAATTATTTATGTTCAAATCTAACAGACTTTCTTTTAATTTGAAATATAGTGCATTGTCATTCATGAGCATACATTGCTGCATATTTTTTAACACCGCTCATATCTCAGCCTGTAATCATACAAATTGTTGTCTTATTTAGGTTTAGAACTCATACAAAGGAAAGAGTTTGTGCACATGTTTGTTTATAGGGTGTATCATCCCAGCAACAGTATTTCAGTTATTTGGATATGGTGTCCACTTGAAGCAGATATAGTGCTGCCTTCATTGAGTTTAGCATGACATGAACACCTGGCACGATACCTCACACAGTCGCATTATCCTGACACTGGTCCAACCAGTCATGGAACTACACTTATATTTGCCTGAGCATTAGCAAGGGAGCTATACCCCTACTATTTTGAACGACTTTGTTATGTCGCGGCCTGAAATCGAGCCCGGGGCCTCCTGTACCTGGAGCCGATGCTCTACCAATTACACTACCAGGTCTGGTGTGTGCACATGTGACCTGATGTTCAAAGTTCTTACCTACCGTATACGTTATTAGTGTTTGATTCCATGTGGCCTTTTATGTGACTCATTTTATGTAGGGTTGATTACTTTCAAATCGTGCATGTTTAAGCACCTAGCATACTGTTTTTTGTTTGTTTTCGTTCTTTGTTTATAATATAAATTCTACAATTGTTGAGTGTGTACAATTACAGGTGAAGGTTATAGAACGTGAGAGATACAAGAAGGTATACGAGGACATCATGAAGAAACTGGACCGCCTTGAGAATGATTACCTGCCCCAGGTGTCACTTGATCACAAAGAGGTAAATGTCTTGTCAGCTGTATGGCACTGGTTTCAGAGTTATGAAACTTTGAAATCAAGTCTAAGTTTATCCTGACATTAGTCAAAATTGAAAACCAAACTACTAAAAAACCTTGCCAAATCTGATGATGGAGAAACATTTCAGACCTAAGCTCAAAGTTGGAGAGCCTTGAGTCCTGATCTTTTTGACTGACAACCTGCCAACTGTTATTTTAAATCATTCAGATGTAGGATATCTGGTCAATTTAATAGGACTTCCTATAAAATCTGGAAAAAACATCTTAGAAGATGCATAACTGTTTAGTTGTCATTTATCAATTTTGAAATTAGAGTGCAGATTTAAGAGCTTTTCAGTACTGGTTAGATATTTAATCTCAAGCCCTTAAATGCATAAAGCTAGATCTATAAGTATGTCCTGGATGTCAAGCATCTATACAGGCAACGGATTTGCCCAAGTATCTGGAAATCATCAAGGATTTGTTTGTACATGAAGGCAAACAGATGTCAGCTGAGTGTTTTGTTCTTCTGACATAATTGAAGATGGTTAAGATGGTTTCATTTTATTGAAGAACATCCTTTAGGTTAATTATAATTAATAAAAAGTACATTTCTCTGAAAAATATGGACTTTCTTCAATTGGATTAGACTCACTCAATCAGTGATTAAAATGCTTTAATCCCAAATTTAAATAAACTTAGCATTTTTTAACCTGTAGCGATGTTTGTTTCTCTCTTTTAGTTTGTTTTCAAAGACGTGCGGTTTAACGAATCTAAGGGACATATGTTAGCTATAGCCAACATAGGCCAGGTATGTAACATCATTCAATGTAACAATTGATATGTTGATTAAAAGTTTAACTCCTGCTCAGAACAAATTAATTAAGTGTAGGCACAAGGTGAAGATCCAAATCAGCCGGCTACAAGTGGAAGCTGTGTAATCAGGATCTCTACAATTTGTTGCAATTATCCTGTTAAACCATTGGATAGAGTTGCTAGCAATCAACTTAGAAATAGTAGATTTTATTATCGAAAAAGAGAAGGGAGGGGCTAGCCGGATGAGCTGCAAGGAATGTAAGAGTGGGGAGGGACTTGTCATAGGAGCTGGAAGGATTGTAAGGGAGGGGAGGGGCTAGTCAGAGGAGCTGAGAGATTATCTGTCATATTATGGCATTTACCAAACCCTTCTTATGCTATTTGTTTAATAACAACATCCTTAGTTCGAATTACCACATAATGCACAGGTGAGGGATGAACACTTTGTTAAAATTAATGTAGATCACAACTTAATGCACAGGTAACAAGATAAACTTTTTGATGCAAGTTATGTAGGTCCTAATAATATCTGGGTCTACAATATATGCTGAATCTATTCATTCGGTTTTCATCAGGATAAGAGCTGGTATGACAGGTTGTTGTTAGCATATGAAATTGTAAAACATGTAAAAACAAGGTCTCATTGCTGTTACAATGTTCAATCATGCAAATAATATACTAATTGACCCCTTTTTCTTGACTTAAGTAAGTCTTTTCTACATTATTAACAATATTTTTTGACTTCAACTTTTTCAAAGAGTCAAAAAACATAGATGGAATATTTAAATGTCTTCTAATTTGAGCCATATAATGATAATTCAGATCAAGAATATTAAAAACCATATACAATCTTTAATCAATAGCTGTCCATAGACAGTGTGCTCTACTTTTCTTTGTGCTGGAGAGTATAATAAAAAAAAAAAGTCGAAAATGGTTTGGATAGTGAATAAGTATTCTAAGTTGAAAGTGAATATCATTTAAGGTGTTTGAGAATTGGACCTTAACAAAAATGTTAAATAATGCCAATTGTCAAAAAGAGTGTCATAGGTGGCAAATCCTCTCCCACAATCTTATAATGGGATTTGAGACCACTGGAACGAAAGCGCTTAGTTTATATACAAGCAGGCGTATAATGCAGTAGTAGATACATTTGTCAGTGCAAAGACCTTTTTTTCGCCGTAGAACTTTGATTTTAGTAGAGCATACCATCTGTGGACAGCTTTTGAATAAAGAAAGTATACAGTGTTTAATATTCTTGATCTAGATTATCATTATAAAACTCAACTTAGAAGACAATTAATTATTCTATCCATGTGAATATGTATTTTAATTTAAATAGACACTTTTCTAC
The DNA here is from genome assembly GCA_007844125.1 of Sinonovacula constricta. NCBI lineage: Eukaryota > Metazoa > Mollusca > Bivalvia > Cardiida > Solecurtidae > Sinonovacula > Sinonovacula constricta. The sequence goes on from CM017556.1 coordinate 15,921,474, forward strand.
CTTTGAGGAAGATCTATGATTGCATATGACTCACTGGTACTTAGGCAAATATTTAAACAGATATTTTTTTACTTATTCTGTTCCCTTATATATGTGTAACCTAGAAAGATGTTTTTTAAACTCTTATCCTCTCATACAGGTACCAGTGACATATGAGTTTATCAACAAACTGGATGAGAACTCCTACTGTAAACCCTGGCTCAAGGTGTTGCCATACACAGGGGTGATATCTCCAGGTGAGTGTTCATAGCTGATGTATGGGCACATCACTTCGCTAAGAATGAATTGATTGTTATCTGCAATCTTCTGACCAAGTTTTACACTTCTACACTACACAGAGTCTCTAGAGTATGTGTTGTTTTAGTTGGATGAAGTTGTAAGGAAATTCTCACTTAGAAAGGGATTATTTAAAAATACAGCAGTCCAAAATTGATGGCCTTGACTTAGCACCTGTTATAATTGGGCCCCAGATCATACGTAAGATATTAATCCCTAGGATGTTGGCTCAGTCCTCAGATCTGACATGAAATATTTCTCATCTGGCCACACTTAGTGAGCAAGCAAATTATTCAAAGACCTATGTATTTATAGTCCAATGTTATTTACTTTTGTATTAGTGTTTTGTTGAAATTGTTTGAAATGTTTCAAGGCTTTACTGTATGTTTCCACATTTGCATTCGTAATGGTTTCTGTGAGGAATTACATCTTCTTAATTTAAATATTAAATTAATTTGAATATTAAGAGGAAATGTCAATGTTTTACAATGTTTTCCTGTCAAATATTGTGTATTTGTTGATATCCAAAATGTTTTTATTTAATTAAAATGTAAGGATTCATGGCTTGACCTGGTAGCACAATAAGTACAGCTACACCTCCATGTATAGCAGGTTTAAATTGAAGCTGCTTCATACCAAAAGTCTTAGTATTTGCAGTTGCTTATGAGCTTCTGGGAATAATTCAACCAATGATTTGTTTTTGTTTTGTTTTTTGTTTCATTGCGCTGACACAGTTATGGTCATATAGCATCAGTCAGCTAATTATTGGTGGAGGTTTGGGTAGAACCGCTGGTGCACAATTGCTGCAAGAAAACAACTTTTCTGCCTAACTGAAATATAACTAGTTAGATGATAAATAAACTTAGGCATTTATGCATTTAATCCATTATTTACAGGGTACAGCTGTGAGATCTCACTAGAGGTGGTTGTGGACAAGAGCTGTGCATACCTGTTCAATAGAGGGGAGTACCATATAGAGGACATCCTTGTCCTTCATCTACATGGTGGCAAGGACTTCTTCATATCCTTCAGCTAGTTGTTGCACTCTCATATGAATGCTTATATTTTGTTAAAACATTCTCTGTTCATGACTGAATCGACTGGTAAATCTTATTCAGATGTTTTGTAATTACTATTTCAAAACTAAATATGTGTTTTAAGGTTGTAAAGATATGAACTTCATCTGCTCTATCAGTATTAAAAGGAAGTGGAGACTCCATGCATATTCCAAAGAAATGAAACATATTATTTCTTTTGTCTATTGTCAAGTTTTCTTTCTTTGGACTAGTTAAAAGCTTAATTTGTCTTTTTAGCATGTTATTGGTTACCCCAACTTTTTATTGTCCAGTTTCCTTAACCATGTGCACGTGCCTATCACTGGAAACTATATCCTGAGCAGTTTTGGCTCGTCCATCGAGGCCTTGATCCAGATACATGGTCCAGTCAGTAAGGTGCCCCTCTCGCAATTGGTAGAACTGGTATGTACCCTTAACCTGATACAAGTCCATGCTTTTTGGCTGGTTCTATCTAGATTTGTGTCTTTGGTCTTGCACATGCTAAACTTGTAACAAGACTGTTATATGCAATATGTTATCACTTAGCGTACTACATTTTGTTGCCATTAAAACATTAAAATATGCATAGTATGCATATCTGAGGCAGTCATATGCTAAACCTGTAACAAGACTGCCATGTGTTGTCACTTAGCCTGCTTCATTTGTTTGCAGCGAATGCATAATATTGGTAAATTCCAGGAGATGAACGGCCAGAGTTTTCACATTAAATATTGTCCATACTGATCAGACAACTCCCAGCCTATCTGGCTGATCTGGATTCACTTTATTTATCTAAGCTTGATCCATTTATTTTAAGTTAAGAATGAAGTTACAATTCTCAACCAATTCTAGTTCTTACTTTCCATAATGATAAAACTTTTGTCACTCTAAGTTGGATCAAATTTAAATACGAAAAAAGTAATATGAGTATTTTTTCTGTTACCCTTTTGATCTTATCTGCTTTACTTATCTACCTATGCATACATTTCATTAGTTTATTACGAAGTCAACAGAAAAAGAATATGAAACTATATTTTTTAATATTGTGTAGGAAAAACCGGGAAGTCTGAAGAAGGTGGATATCCTTGCCCAGGGAACAAGACTCTATGTAATCCCGAAAGAGATCTTCAGACTTGTGGACCATATATGGCAGTATGGACGACACCAGGTCAGTACCTGAAATATTTGTACATATACGTACAACTATTGCCTGTCCCTACTGTTTAATGGATAATAAAAAAGCACAAATACCATCTCCAATTAACTGAAGTGTTGTTGCTGAGATGATAAAACCAACCAACCAACAAAGGAATTACAAATACAGGACATTTTTCTGATAAGATATGTAGAGGAAGAACATTAGAACAGCTGCTGCTGTCTTTATCTGACTTTACAAATAAAGAAACCAACAAAGGCTTCAGTCCAATGTAACTATAATTTGTTTCTTTTTGTAATTTATGTTAAGCCATAGTTCCACAATAATTGACTTATTCTCTAGGTAAATCTTTGTGTAACTTAGCCTTTTGTGTTGGAAATTTGTAAAGTTACTCCACTTTCATGATTAAACTGCTCACCACAATAAAAAGATTGTTTGAGAATTATTGGACTGCAACTCAAAATCAGATCTTATTCTTTTCTCATGAGCATCAATACACGTTTGTTTTATTATATTAATTCCATGAGGCCACTGTCAAATAATCTTTTGTTCTGATGCTAGTTGAGAAAGACTTTAAATGTTAAAATCATCACACAGAACCAGTAACCATCTTCAGGCAAATTTAGTTGTGCATGATAGTTCCATTAGTTTGCCCAAGCAAACTTCCTTTGGTTGAGCAATTTATGATTCTTTTAAAAGAATAAATGTATCGGCAATAAAATACTTTTGTATATAGATATGTAATGAGGAGTTGGAGTTATCTCCCTTATACTGTTGGAGAAAATAAATTTATCTCATGGTCATTGTGATAACTCATATTTTCTTAGTGAATGGTTTAATGCTAGTAATTTAATCTAAGTTCATGTAAAAGAAGCCTAAGTTTTGTATTTATTTACTTTAAGTTTAACTTACTATACGGAGAAAATAATGCAAGAACTCTTAGAATATGAAAGAAAGTAAGGGAAAATGACAAAAGATGACACAAAGCTCAGTTATGAGAGTGTTTAACATGAGGGAATATTAGTTTCCTTTACATATACAGTATACTTATCTCATAAACTGAAAGAAGACTTAAATTTAGGAGTTTGATGTATTTTCAGTCAATTTGCAGGAGTCTCTGTGGCCAAGAAACAGCTGACAGTTGGAAGCAATTTCCTGGTCAATTTGTAACATTAATGAACTTATAACTGATGTTCATCTCATTCTCTGTTCTCTGTCAACTCCAGTGACTTATATTATTCTTCATACATTAAAGTTGTCTGTACAACTTAAGGGATAATCACCAGCTATTATCACAAATGATGCCAAAAGTATGACAGTGTGATTGGAACAGAACCATCTTGTAAACTAATGCACCATAAATACAGTCTCCTTCTTTTGTATCTGTGCATACAAATAGTTTGATTACTAGTAGTATTTTTTTATTTCTTTGTTGTTTATATAAAGACTGTAACCACCCAGAATTTTAATTGTATCTTTATGAAGGAAGGAGTCTTGGTCAGACAAATCTTAATTGTGTTTACCAAATTTTTTGTTAAAATTGTCAAGAATTTCATTAAGTATTTGTTTAAATTAAAATAATGACCATTTCTCTATGAAAAAAGGAATAGAAGTTCATTCCACAATAATCCCACAGGGTACCAATATGTGATGCCCTTCATGTGACTGAAAGATAGATGCAGAGTCATAAAACCCAATGATGAATAAAATATCTAACTATCTTCTATCATGTATTTCAGAGTGACCTGTTCCAACAACCAGGCTTGAATACAGAGATGCATGCCATTAGAGATTTCCTTGACAATAACACCTCCCTGGAGACACTCTCCGTATCCTTCAACATCACTCATTTAAAGTTATTGTATATAAAAATACAATCTTCAGCCCATTGCAAGGGATGTATAACTTCTTACATCATTGTGTCAGCCAGATTTATGATAGTAACTTCTCACATCAGATGGTCAGCAAGATTTGTGATATTGACCTTTACATTATAGGGTCAGTCAGATTTGTGATAGTAACTTCTCACATTACAGGGTCAGTCAGATTTGAGATAATAACTTCTCACATCATAGGGTCAGTCAGATTTGTGATAGTAACTTCTCACATCATAGGGTCAGTCAGATTTGTGATAGTAACTTCTCACATCATAGGTTCAGTCAGATTTGTGATAGTAACTTCTCACATTACAGGGTCAGTCAGATTTGTGATAGTAACTTCTCACATTACAGGGTCAGTCAGATTTGTGATAGTAACTTCTCACATTACAGGGTCAGTCAGATTTGTGATGGTAACTTCTCACATCATAGCGTCAGCCAGATTTGTGATGGTAACTTCTCACATATTAGGGTCAGTCAGATTTGTGATAGTAACTTCTCACATCATAGGGTCAGCCAGATTTGTGATAGTAACTTCTCAAATCATAGCGTCAGCCAGATTTGTGATAGTAACTTCTCACATCATAGGGTCAGTCAGATTTGAGATAGTAACTTCTCACATCTTAGGGTCAGTCAGATTTGTGATAGTAACTTCTCACATCATAGCGTCAGCCAGATTTGTGATAGTAACTTCTCAAATCATAGCGTCAGCCAGATTTGTGATAGTAACTTCTCACATCATAGGGTCAGTCAGATTTGTGATAGTAACTTCTCACATCATAGCGTCAGCCAGATTTGTGATAGTAACTTCTCAAATCATAGCGTCAACCAGATTTGTGATAGTAACTTCTCACATCATAGGGTTAGTCAGATTTGAGATAGTAACTTCTCACATCTTAGGGTCAGTAAGATTTGTGATAGTAACTTCTCACATCATAGTGTCAGTCAGATTTGTGATAGTAACTTCTCACATCTTAGGGTCAGTCAGATTTGTGATAGTAACTTCTCACATCATAGGGTCAGTCAGATTTGTGATAGTAACTTCTCACATTACAGGGTCAGCCAGATTTGTGATAGTAACTTCTCACATCATAGCGTCAGCCAGATTTGTGATAGTAACTTCTCACATCATAGGGTCAGTCAGATTTGAGATAGTAACTTCTCACATCATAGTGTCAGTCAGATTTGTGATAGTAACTTCTTACATTATAGGGTCAGCTAGATTTGTGATAGTAACTTCTCACATCTTAGGGTCAGTCAGATTTGTGATAGTAACTTCTCACATCATAGGGTCGGTAGTTTGAAACTTCTTCACATTCTTAGGGTCAGCCAGATTTGTGATAGTAACTTCTCACATCTTAGGGTCAGTCAGATTTGTGATTGTAACTTCTTACATCTTAGGGTCAGTCAGCCTTATGATTGTGGTCTTTCACATCTTAGATTCTGTCAAACTTTCTTGCCATCAAAGGTAATTAGCTGATTTATTTATATTTACCTGCAATTAATTGAAAGCTTTTACATATATGAAATCATTTAATTAACTCTACTAAAGTATTACATAGATCAGTTAAAATCTAATTGTTCTAATCTAATTGTTCTGTGACATTTTTCTCTTTAGAAATCAAGTTACAGTAAAAGACAAGGTGGCCATGGCTAGCTACTGTAAAATATGTCTACAAACTGTTCGTTAGCCTTTCCATGTTAAAGTTTTTTGTGAGAATAGTATTGTAGACCCTGATTTGTGACCTATGATGACCCTGTACCATATTGACCTTGACCTTTACTGTAGCTGGCAGTATCCACTCAGTAGCGGAGGCATTGCTGTTGTTCTTAGGAGCCCTGTCAGAACCTGTGATACCCTACAGTCAGTACAACAAGTGTCTAGATTGCTGTAACAACTTTTTACTCTCTAAACAGGTGAGTTACATATTTGCAATGGAGAATTTAATAACTTTAATGAATAGTATTTCCTTGATTTTAAAGAGGGGGTACTCTGATCTGGTTGGAAGAGACCCACTTGTTATTTTTCACACCTGGACTCCCGATTTAATGTTTTGATTAAAAAAAATTGCATGTAAGGAGATTTTTTATCTGACATGTGGTGCCTATCTGTATTCTATCTGGACATTTATTTGGCATCGACCTTCACCAATAGTACCTGGATGCCATTATATCTGAATAAACATCTCTATAAATGCAAGTTAATGTAGGTATGTGCACTTATTATTATTGTTTCTACCTGATATCTCTGTAAATGTTTTGATTCATAAAGTGCACATATTCAAGCAAGATCACACTATCTATAAAAGAATTGGCAAAACTTCAAGGAGCACCTAAACTAACATATTTACTGTTTAGACTACCCACATATTGCCAAGGGAGACAATTTTTTTTATCTCCTATGTTCCTATTACTTCTTACTTACTGGCCTTGGTAGCTCAGAATGTAGATCATCATCTCCCTGTATTTAGGGCTATGGATCCAGTTCTAGGATAAGACGTTAAATTTAATTTGATCTGTATTCAAAATATTTTAGGGTGCACCCATGGCTGAGTAGTTTGAGTTGCTGACTTGTAAAAACGCGGCCCCTACTGTGTGGGTTTATGTCCCAGTTGGGTCAAGAATTTTCATGTGGGGAGAATTACCAGCTTATCTGCAGCACATGGACACATCTTCCCACTCCACCAATAATAAGCCTGATGTTAATAAATACCATAGGTGTGACAAAACACAAACAATCAAAATATTGAAATAAATTTGATAGACTTCTGTGCTGTATCAGTAAGAGATGGTAGAGATATTGTATATACGAAAACTTTGGCTCTACTTAACAGTAGCTACTGTAGTGCTTTGAGCACTTAATTAAGACATTTTTTTCTAAAGTATATTGAAAATTATAGTGGTTCCTTATAATATTTCTCATATTCATTTTTGATCCTGTCATATTTCAGGTACTGTCTGAAGTGTCTGATCACCATAGAAATGTGTTTAAATACATTTGTGCATTCCTTCGTCAACTCCTACAGGAGGCTGAACATAACAATCTCACTATAAAATATTTAGGTGAGTTAAAGCTCAGGTAATATATTTAGGTTGTTTGAAGTATGCAGTTGTTCTGTTGGAAATACACAGTAGTTCTGTTGGAAATCAACAGCAGTTCTGTTGGAAAGATACAGCAGTTCTGTTGGAAATATACAGCAGTTCTGCTAGAAAGATACAGCAGTTCTGTTGGAAATATACAGCAGTTCTGCTAGAAAGATACAGCAGTTCTGTTGGAAATATACAGCAGTTCTGATTGAAGTATGCAGTTGTTCTGTTGGAAATGCACACTAGTTCTGTTGGAAATATACAGCAGTTTTGTTGGAAAGATGCAGCAGTTCTGATTGAAGTGTACAGCAGTTCTACTTCAAGTATGCAGTAGTTCTGTTGCAAATACACAGTATTTCTGATTGAAGTATGCAGTAGTTCTGTTGCAAATACACAGTAGTTCTGATTGAAGTATGCAGTAGTTCTGTTGCAATTACACAGTATTTCTGATTGAAGTATGCAGTAGTTCTGTTGCAAATACACAGTAGTTCTGATTGAAGTATGCAGTAGTTCTGTTGCAAATATACAGTAGTTCTGATTGAAGTATGCAGTAGTTCTGTTGCAAATACACAGTAGTTCTGATTGAAGTATGCAGTAGTTCTGTTGCAAATATACAGTAGTTCTGATTGAAGTATGCAGTAGGTCTGTTGGAAATACACAGTAGTTTCCAATTGAAGTATGCAGTAGTTCTATTGCAAATACACAGTAGTTCTGATTTAAGTATGCAGTAGTTCTATTGCAAATACACAGTAGTTTCCAATTGAAGTATGCAGTAGTTCTGTTGCAAATACACAGAAGATCTGTTAAAAAAACACCCTAGTTCATTAAGTGTATAGAAGTTCTGTTTAAAGTGTACATAAGGTCTGTCTGAAGTTTGCAGCAGTTCAATTTGGAGTGTTCTGAAATTTCTTTTAATGCTATATTTTATATTATATAAGTAAAACAATTAGGATGTTACTATTAAATGATTTTTGGATAAATTTACACAGTCTTGTATTATCTTTAATCAACACAGATGACCATTCTTATGTGCCGGTCCATATATCATAAGTATTCAGTAATATAGGAATTTTCTGTTGATATATTAGCCAAAATGAATTACCATGAATATGCTTGGTAAATGTTTTCTCATTTCTCTGTTTTAGCATGTCAGTTTGGAGAGGTGATGTTGAGAGCACCCACAGGGAAGGAGAGTCCAATCAGGACTGGCAGGGTTGTGAGGTCTGAGGAGATGAAGAAAGCGGCCTTCCTTTACCATTTCTTGTCCAATGACTACGATGACTAAGCGGTTTAAGGACTATAGACAGTAGCGTAATTAATTGTTCAGGAAGATTAAAGGAAAACACTAGCAACAGGTGCATTCTCATACATTCACATAGAAGTTCTTTCAACATATGGGCTGGTAAAGACAGTAAAAAGAAGCTTCTGGACACATTTTTGGACATGTTTTTTGAAATGGAAAATGACCAGTCATATTTCAAGACTTGCAAAAGCAGTTTGTAAACTAAACTGTTTGTTCAGACAAACACCCTTGTAGCATTTTAGGAAATTGATTATTTTAAACAAAAAAATGTTTTGAAATATTTTTTTTTTGAAAAAAAAGTAATGTTGTATTCAGTAGTATTTATAAATGTATACTATAAGCAGAACCAAAACCAATACACTGATGTCTCCCCCCCAAAAAAAAACAACAGATACTGACATTAGCGTATACTGCAGTCATGAATAAAGTATCTCGGGATACTAAGTGAAATGATTCATTGAGCAAGATACTTACTTATTAATATCGAGTTTGGCTAACCATAGATCATTTGCTATCAACATATGGAGTAAGCCTGCACACCATAGCCACCTCTTCAAATTCAAATGCATTACCATTTTTGATATATAAGTAGATTGGTTTGTAAATCAATTGAATTATAAATTGAACCATATTAGCTTTTCCAATTTCTGTTATGACTATCATCAGTTTGTTGTTTAGTTATTTTTCAGTCATTTAAAGTCATTTACATTGAATATGGGCAATGTTGTGACTATTTTGAAATATCTTTAATTTGCAGATTATATTTGTTAACCCTGACTTTTTGTATAAATGGTATAGTCTTTTTTATAATTCAGTATTTGTGATCTCAAAGTACTTATACTGTAACAACCTGAAAATAAGTCCACCAACATTTTTAGCTTTTTAGCTCACCTGAGCACAACGTGCTCAAGGGGAGCTTTTGTTGTTTATTCTATCATTTGATTTGAATGAGTGTTGCTTATTTGTTGGTTTAAACAATAAGACTTAGACCTGTATTCACCAAGCATTTTCCTTTCTAAGACATGACTTATGTCCATTAAAAGAATTCATACCAACATACTAAGCTTGTTTATGAAGTGTCAATGTGATCTTAAGCTCAAAGTAGCAAAGTGTCAGGGAAAAATACAGAGATGTAGCTAAATGCATAATGAAGATATTGTGGATTGAAATTCCTGCTTTGAGCAATTCTTACTGAAGAATAGTAGGCAAATACTGGCCTTAGTTTGTTAAGCACCTTGTAATGTGTAAAATGTTATTATTGTTACAGCACATAGGCGATTGCCACCAATATTTATCTGCAATTTTGATAATTTTGCAATTTTATTTATACCGGTACATTTGTAACCCTAACATATATTGTATTACATGTAATAGGAAAATGCAGCACATCAATTGCTCCTTGTGGTTTGTTTCTGTTACATCACTTAGACAAAATCTACCTTTATGTCCTGAGCATTTTGATATTAATTTTGCAATTTTATTTGACTATACCACAAGCACAAGCATAAGACAACACTTAACAGGTGTGTATTCATACAATTTCTAAGAACCATTTTGTGAACAGCTTTTGTTACATAAAAGAAATCTATTCAGCATTAAATAACATAAATATTCAATTATCATTAAGATAAGATTTCTTACTTAAACTGCTAATTGGCTTACTATATTTTTACTAAAAACCCATTGTTAGTTAACACCAGGCTATCATCAGAACCTGTTTTTGCATACTAAATGATTATTTTACATCTTGAAGTTAAGATATGGAAAACCAGACATACAGTTGATAGTTCATAAAGCATAAGTAGAGAACATAGTAAGTTTTAGAAATTTGTGATAAGTTACAAAGTGTTGATTTGTAAAATTTGGCCTGTCATATACCCACCCACTGCGCCACTGTTACACCTGCTTTTGTCTTAACAACTATCTGTATATCATGTTTAGGATAGTTTGTATTTATCCACAAAGTGTGATACTCTTTTTCTAGTGTACATTTTGTTATAAATTATCATCATTTTTGTGGTGATTAATTATGTTGTATACATTTTCATCAGCACATGCACTGGAACATCTTTTGTAGTTTTGAGTGCAAGAAACCATTATTATACAATTATACTAGTAAAGAACAAAAAACTTTTATTTGTAGTGGCAAAAATATGTTGTTGTTACCATTGACAAATCAGTCAAGAATATTCTCCATGCATATGACATTTGTACGTTATTTATTTGAGCTAATTTGAAAATATTTTTAAATTTAAAAAAAACCCACGCACATGGTTACTGGCATAATTATAGATAAGTTTCTGTTAAATGTAAAGTTTAATTTCACATGTTGAATGGATTTATATGGTAACAAAGGCCTGGCAGCTAATAATGCAAATCTTGGGATTTATAACTTTTGCCTAAGCATGCTGAAGTTGTGTGTAGCAAGTTTAACAGTTTATGTATCATGATATTGACTGGAACGACTACGTGAAATATACTTAAATTTTTTCTGAAAATAGTTTGCTTGTATGTTATACTCAGTTAGTTCACATCATTTATTCATAAAAGTTTTACTTTAAACCATGACTATTCTGGCTGGAACATTGATTTACCTTACCATAACTGTTTAATATGGTATGTGGTTAAATAATAAAATATTAGCTTATTTATCGATTAAAAGTCAGAAGCTGTTAATAATAAGCTGTAATAAAATTAAAAATTAAACAATGCTTTTTATGCAGATTGAAACCTAGCACCTCTTGAATGGTAGTCCAGGGCTCAGGTAACTGCCCACTACGTCTTGATATGTGTTTGTTTTATGTAAATTATTGCGACCAGCGTAATGTTTGCCTTTAAATTTCAACATTACCTATGTTATAGTTCTGACAGGTTTTAACAGGTGCTTATCAGTTCATATGGATTAAAGTTTGAAGGATCAATTGCTGTATTTTTGGTCTGTCTTCTGTGACATATACTTCAGTTTCAAACAAATTACACTGTTTCTTTCAGAAATATTGCAGCTTCAAGAGCTGTTGAAGGTAAAGCAATCATGATCATGAAGTCTTCATCTCGTTAAGAAAATTACTTAAAAGCAGAACATGTCCTTATGTGTTGCACAGTCAAAGTATTCTAAGAAAATATGTTTTGCCTTAAACATTTCTTAACCAAATGGACAACTGAGAACATAAGATCAACATACCATGTGTTCATTTTAAATTAAAAGTGTGTCCATTTCTCATTTAAGTTCATTTAGTTTGTTTTACAGTCGAGTTGTTGTGAAGATATTTTTTTTTTATGCCAATATAAACCTCTTTCTTCCCTTTTTTGATCTTTGTGCTTTTTTTTATAAATTTATGGGCACTTTTGATAAACCATGATGATTTTACCACCAAGATAAATTGTTAATTTTTACCAGCTTGAGACATTCCATTCAGACCCTTGTTCATTATATTCTTCATATTTTCCGTCCAATTTATGTATCTTATTTATAAAATAAAAGAACATGTTGTCTTTTTAGGATGTGAATATTCTTTGAAAAATTTTGATGGAATTTAGATATGTTCATCTTTTCCTTATGTTAGGTTACATTTTACAATTCAAACTGCATTACAAATTAATTATTAATTATAATTCATTATAATTAAATAAGATGCTTCTGAACTGTTGCAGAGACAAGCTCAGAAGTCTGAACTTACAAAACATACAGTCTTCTCCTGTAATAAATGTAATGTTTGTCAATAGAAAGAGCCAGTTTAGCCACGTGACCGACAGGTTAAGGGTCAACTCCAACAGACATTGAACTGTCAGTCACATGCTGTTTGATAATATTCATAACAGCTAGGACTTTTTACCAGGTCAGCATTTTTAAATCCACAGAATAACGTAGGTTGGGATCTGCAGTATATACTTTTATTCTTTCCTCTAAATGATTCATAAACAGACGTTAACACAGTTTTCAAGCATAAATACATTCAAACCGCATGAACGGAATGATCATTCCTCCATTTGTCGGAGTTGTCAGATGTTTACAATAATGCCGTATGAGCAAGAATCACAAACTGTATTTGATTTAGTCTCAGATAAAAGTAATTTTATGTCTGTCAGTCAATTCAGTCATGTTTTAATTTTATTTGATCAGGTCTGAACAGGTTGTTAAATGTTGATTCACCAAACCATTGCTTTACTAGTGTAGTTCCGGTATCATAAGAAGCAATTGTCCTTATTTAAATTGATAATATTTGCATGCTTCTGTTGCTATACCTTAAACTCTATGATTTAAATGTTTTCTTTTAATAATGCTATGTTGTATAATGCAGTATTCTGTTATCCAGTCATATTTAAGTTATCGTGTTTTAGTTTGCTGTATTGTATGACTTTATATTTAGACACGTTTGAAAGCATTCTTTGTGACTGTCATGTCTGGAGATGACTCATGCCTTAGTTTTGTTGCAGATATTCTTGCATTGTTATATCTTTTGTTGATAATTAATTTAATGTGTTCAAATCACCATGATTCTTAATCAGTGTCATACTTTGAGACCGAGGAATAACTCAATTGTACCTTTCTTGTCAACATGGCTAGATAGTATTTCTAGTTTGATAAAAATAATTTAACAATGATTTGATTATATAATAAAATATTAAATGTTAAAACATCTTTATAATTTATTGTATTGTGGTCAACAAATTTTTGCTGCTAAAATGACTTTTGTAATAGACTGAATTATATTAATACAATACTTAACTTACATTTAAACATGTTTTAGTAATTTAAATATGTATCCTAAAAATTGTTAGCATCTTTGTAAAATCTGTCTTGTGTATAATTTGTCTGTATTGTGAGTAACAAGACAATTTTTCTAACTTTTAAGCAAAAGTTACTAATCTCATTGCTTATGACTGTTGTGTCGTTCACTACCCCCCAGCACTGGCAGGAATTGATTCTCCTAGAGAGATATTGTTATTTCTATGTTGTTTCTGATTTGCTGCATCTAATAAATAAATGTATTTAATCTGGTTTGTCTTGGTCTACCATCTTTTGGCATACTCAAAATAATATTTATAGAGTTAAGATGTTTTCTGACAAAAAAAACCTTTAAAATGTTAAAGTGATGAAATAATTGATATTTCTTTTCCATAAATTAAGGCAGTAAGATATAAGATGTTGGCACAAAAGAACTTTTGACATTTTTCATAACTCACACATCATAATAAGGATATAAAAGTCAAAATATTTTGCATATATTTTACTACATGACTATATTTTAAACTGAACCCCACTCCCATCAAAGATATAAACGATATTAAGAAGTACTCAAACATTGTCTTACACACAATTGTATAAACTACAAACATAAATCCATTAAACTGTATAAATATGACAGAGGTTAAAATTGCTGGTGAGGAAGATACTGTTACAATAGAAAAATAAGAAAAGGTCCTATAAGAACTTATTAGAGTTATTGCAGATATTTTAATCTGAACTGCCTCTAAAAAAGGCAAACAGGGTAAATGTAACAGTCACAAAACACAAAGATGAGACATATTACACAAAAAGAAAAAAAACCCAGCCGTTACCGCCTTGGAACAGTCAGTTGGCAAAAACAAAAAGACCGGCTGGAGTGCTTAAACCTCGTTTGTGGAGCACTCATAACTTGCACTTCCTCATGGTTTTTCTCACAAACAGTGTAAATGAAAAGTGATTCTTAGACGGGGAAGTTTAAACTGATAAAAGGAACTTATATACAGACAAAAATAACTCTTATTATAATAAACCATCACCTATGTACAATATGTACAATATGTACAGTAGATAAAAACCTCTTCAACCTAAAAGTTCCCATCTTTAGACTACCTCTGCCAACAAAGGACTTCAGTTGAGCGCAAAGGTACTTAATTTGTATTAGCCATCTATGTGTCTGCAGTCTGGACGTCAAATAAAATTACAAAAGTCATTCTGTATTTGCAAGCAGACTGCTATAAATAAATAGCATAGCAACGTCCATAAAATGATCACTAGTGGCATCTGCTCACAAAGTTCCTGCCAAATTAAGAGTGACTGTCTTTTATAATTTCTGTCAAAATGAGGCTGACTCTTGGCTCTTGCTGTTATTTCTAATTTGTACAATTTTCCAACATTGGACTATACTCAAATCAATATAAATTGGTATAAAACTGTATATTGAGCTGTAGTTCTATATCCATTTGAAATGCTAATAATCGAAAGGAACACAATGTAAATGGTGACACATTTAGTATGCCAATGTTGTTGTTTCAATTCTTTTAGATATGTTGTGGGATGATAATTCAGGGATTGCACTATTGTTATAAGTCTAATTTCCAAAAAATACTCTGTAGATAATTTGATATTACTACATCTATGTACATGCAATGGAACCAAAATAGTTTTAAGCAAATGAATAAAATGGACAAACTGCAACAAGTAAAAACAACGCCATAGCAGGTATAGGCCAAAAAGAAAAGTCGAGAAATTATCTTGTTTAAGAACACAAAGCAGCGTTATTGCCTACAATGTATTGAAATATAAGTATCAAGCAATTAAATAAATCATAAAACCCCAAATGTCATAGACTCACGGCTTTATTTTACTGGTCTGGAAATGGTTTCAAAACATGCTTCTGGAAATTAATTCTGAAGACGTGTGGGTTCTGGTTTAGCAAACATAATAATTATTCATTTCTTAAACATAACCACTTGGGTTCAGCGAATAATAATCGATACTGTGAGTCGCCTAAAGATTAGTAAAGTTATGACATTGAAGGATAGATTGAACAATAGACTTACAATATTAACAATACAAACACTAAACACAATCTTTAGTAAAAATGGGCGATGAACAGTTATTTTAAACAAATATATGTTGTAGTGTAGGTATATCTGAATGTAAATAAGGTTATATGAATAAACAACCACAGACCTATAAAATTTTTCATGTTTCGAAAATGCCAAAAAGAATATGCAATTATGCAGCAATTTAGTCAGAAGAATTACTTTATTCAAATACACCATATAATAGGAGCAAGGAGCAATTTAATAGATCATAAATGTCCAACTGTCATGATAAAGGAAAGGTTCGTACTGGTGATTGGACAGACATATTACCGCAATTAATAAAAATAGGTATCGTTTTGTTTATGCAAAAGCGGGGAGTTGTTTTTCCGAAAAATAGGGCTTTATTTATAAATGCATTTTTTGTAATGTTAATACATTGTGTGTAGGGTGCGTTGTTTGATAATTGTCAAGTGCTTTTATGAGATAAAAGTTTCTAATCTACCGGAACCAATCGACCTTACGTTGAAAAATGTGGTGTTGCCGAACAAATCAACATGTTACAGTCACCAAAGGTTGGGAACAGCGGTGTTTCTTAACGAATCGACATGCTGGAATAATCAAAGGTAGGGACGTGCAGTGTTTTTGAACCAATCGACATCTAAATAAATACAGAAAATTCGTAACTGTTGATTTTCTTAACCATAAGTTCATTCAGTCGTCAAAACTTGCAACTGCAGTCACCAGTCGTCAGTAACGGTAACCACATGTTGACACATTGGCATGCCAGAATAGACGAAAATGCGAACTATGGTGTTTCTCAACCAGTCGACATGTTAAAGTCACATAAATTTAGAACTTTGCTTCTTAACAAAATGACAAAACTAACTAAAATTTTTTTAATCAATTGACAAAGAAACTTTAGTGCTTCTTAACTAACCTGCAAGTTAGAAAAACCAAGTGTTGGGGAATTTTGTGTATCTAAATCAGTCGATATGCGTGTGTCTCCAAGAGTCGGGAATGGATACAGCAGTGTATCTAAGTCAATTCAGATGTTTGAGTCAACAAAACTGGGTACTGCGGTTCCTTTTTTTTTTATTAATCGACATATAGTAACCACAGGTGTAATAACAACTAAAATGTAATAAAACCTTTCTTTGTCAATAACACCCCTACAATAAAATATTTATAAAAATGGTCATATGACGGAAAATTCAGGATCTTTTTATACAGCTGTTATGTGTTGCAAACTAACTAGACCTCAAAGCCAATATATTTAATTGCAAATTTAATACGTTTAAAATGCTTTGAACAATCGACATGTGGCTGTCACCAAAGGTTGGGAACTGCGACATTTCGTAACAGATTGACATGTGACTTTCGTCATCAGTTTCAAATGTGGCAATAGACTGGAACTACTAACAGACATATTTAAATTAATAGATTAATGAAAATCGTCGTCAGCAAATTATTGGATCCAAGAACGCTATTAATAAAACTTACTCATACAGTTTTTTGCTAATGAATTTTGTATAACTCCGATTTTTTTATTACATGTACAAGATTATATAAATGAATAAAATTGTACATGTTATCTTCATCTCGTGCAAACAAAATTCCTTGATAAAGTACGCACTCCCATTTCCAAAGATATACGGGCTTTAAAATTCTTGAACATTTTCTGTCCATCTCTATGCTTATGTGCTCCGGAAATACAAGTTGATCAAGTTAGACGTTTACAATTTGATTATTTTGTTTGAATCGTGCTTAATATACCAGCAATAATAATATTGGTGTCTGCAAACTTTTTATTTCACTAAGTTAATTTGGATTGTCTGAGAGCAGGCATCGACTTAAAAGGGAATTATATTATCAATATTTTAAATATACAATTATACTGGTATATTTTATTTCTGTTCAAACGTTTCATAATACATAAACTGTAATCAGGAAACGTTATGGTTAAGATATAATTTAAAAGCGATAAAAAATTAATAAATTAAAGCGATAAAATGTTTGCTCTACGTACATTGCCATTGGTATTTACCAGAATGAACAATATGCAGTTTATATAAATATTTTTAAATATGAAGTTAACAGCAATATTTTAAAGGATAACAAAAAATAACACATCAGCCTATATTTCTATATGGTTTTTAGAGTCCACTTCCTCGGTAAAACCAGTACTAAGTTTATAATACACGGAACAATGTGCTGTAGATTTGCTTAATTGCTTATATCTCTGGCAGTAGAAGGAGTTCGAACCAGGGACTTTTCGGCTCCTAGTCAATCACATTAACAACAGGACGACGGATTCTACATGCATTTCAAGTTAAAATATTACACAGGTTTGAAACAACAAAACAATGACCGTGAAACCGTTCATAAAATTAAACTGACGCCATACAAAAAACACCTCCATGAAATGTATTTATTTAGATTTAATTAGATGTTATTGCAATGCTATTTGCTTGTAAATCATTACTGCCAGAAAGTGCACGGAAATTTTAAGAATCATCATGTGTGACAAGTGTTGACAAAATGGGATAGATAGATATGACATCTGTTTTATCTAGTTACGTCTTGATGCCATTACTATAATAACAAAATAACGGAATGGTTGATGCACTAAAGTTGCTTCGGATAAGGCGTACACACATCTTATGTATGACTTATTTATGAAAATGCCGTATTGAAATATTTCGTTTATTCTATCATACTGTATAATTTTTAATAATTTTGACGTTTAAACAATTTTTGCATAATTATTCATTTAAAGATATAAATCCATATGTTTCCAGTGCAGAGTTACAAAGCAGAAGAAGTTAACATTTCTCTAGAAGAAACATAAATATAATAACAAGAGTCCATAATTGTTGAATATCATTAGAGGATCAATGTCTAAATTAAGAGCCACTTATTGCTAATTTCTATCAAGGGGTTTTACACCTTAGTGTTGTATTAATTTTGAGTTGCACAACGTAATCATAACATTTGACAACAGTAAGCACAAGTAAAGAAATAATTATATTAAATAAAAATCGAATCACGCAGTAAACCGTTTCATATAAGAAAAAGAAACCTTAACATATTTTAAAAAGAATTTTGGTATTTAATCATTTATTTATTTGTCTGCTCTTTCCGGACGTTTGACATATTGTTGTAGTAACAATAAAACGTACACAATTTAAGTGTTTTCCCGTATAGAAACTATTTTGAAATTGCACCCACGTGAGGACTCTCCAAAATATCCCACGCGGATTAGTTTCTGAATATGAACTGAGTTGGTTGTTTCTTGTTGTGGCCACATCTTAACGTAGTATCACTGTACCAGTTCAAGCTCTCCAGGCGGTCCCTTTTCCGACCGACTGTTCCAAAGCGATAACTGGTTAGTTCCCTTTATTTTATGTAATGTATCGTCTTTGTACCTTTGCCACTTTTATTGTATTCCTTTGGCTATGGCTATTTCAATTTTCTACACATATTGTTATAGTTATAAGACCTTGTCATATTTTCGCATTGTTATAAAGCCGCAACTGGTAACTGGATCTGACACTGCACGAGCTGTATTCATTGTATTTGGGGCAGACAACGACTTGAGATGGACGTCGTTTATGGATACATTAAAATGACAAATAGTTCTACAAACCATTTACAACAGTCAGTTCTTGGATAGCAATAAAGACCTAGTTCAGTCTGGCAAAGATGCCAGCGAGATGTCATCCTAGATTGAATATAACATGTATATGGGATTAATATGTCTATTCATGGGACCCATATTAATGACGAAAAAATGATATTCTCAGAATTTTATTGCATAGACAAGGATTCGGCCCGATTTGTATCCATACCGGTATACTATATAAAGATATTTATTCCTACAAATTCAGAGCAGTCTGGGCATTAATGCGATCATGCAAATACATGACATGAAATGGCTGTAATTGACGTTTGACATCAAATTAACTATTTTGTTACCATTTGGACAGACGTTGCTTAAAATGAACCCATAAGCATACTGTAAGGAATTTGAAACTCTATAAGAGTTTTGAAAACCTGCTTCAAAGACGAATTTACTTACCCCTTCTTAATCTCCGAATTAATAAAAACAACCAACACATTCTTCTAAATCAATTTGTGGTTGGAATTTCGAAACGACCATAATATATTTCCTTCACTTCGTAAAATATTGCTTTATCACCTTTATATGTAAAAATGCATTAAAAATAATGGACCTCAATCAATTGAATAAAAATATCGATATTAACACGTCGGCGGCCTAAAGCTGAATGGCATATCACTTGACTAGTTTCACGCTTTCCACGTGTAACTACTACTGTGCCACCTGACGAAGATTTCATCCGCCCAAGAGTAAATAATATTCTTCTTAAGAATTCATATACACGCAGAAAATTATATTACATTTTAAAATCTTAATAGCTGAGGTGTATCGTCTACTCCAATATTATCAAAAGTATTAAAACTAAAAATGGCATATATTCACAGGTGAATAAGGGTGTAATTGAATGTATATTTAAATGAACATATTCCATTTATCTTGTATGTGCAACGTTCTTCATCCTTTATTAGCAGTGGACCGATAACGATAATCTCAACACTCATGTTCTGATCTGAAGGATTATATATTGATTAGAAGTTCTCATTACACGAATTTATATCTCTCACTCAGCAGCTAGATTGAACTGAGTTTTTTGTGAAAGTTTTGCCTATGTTTGTTAAAATAAGAGACACGGGTCATAAAATATTTCTAGTTAACAGGTTTATAGTAGTGCATGCTTAAAATATAACTTTTAAACATCTGTTAGTGACAAACCGTCTTTGTTTACTGAGTTTGTTTGTTATTTATTTCTAAAATGTTAAACTGAGATTGACAAAACGTGTTGATTAATCTATTTAATTACTTAAATATTAAGGATCGATGTTTATTAAGACACAGGTGTTTAGATTTTAAAGAACCCTCAATAAATAATAGAAACAGCCTTAATTTTAATTTGAGATGGAATTTAAAAAGGATGAGATCTGTTCTTTGAATTCTGACTTCATTAAACGAGTTGGATTATGTGACACCAACTATGGACCTGCCGAGTGTTGTGTAGTTCCATCTAACTAGTGTATTTGTTAAGTATTCAGTTTATCGCATTACAAATAAAGCCACTATTTTTGTTTATTATAAATCACCCTTGTGTCACCTTAGCAGCTCGATATCTTAGTGAGTTATAATGCCATTGCTTGTATATGTTTTTAATTATGTGCTAACAGAAAATACAGAAAAGTATATCAAGAATACAGTCAAACCCGTATAAGCATATGCATTTTAGTGCTCACTACATAAACTATTTATAGATGGTCACTGAGGTCATGAGTATTAACGGCTATCGCTCATATCTTATTTCCTCGGTGCCGAGAATTTGTTCATGTTACGTTTTGTTTGTCGTAAGCAAAGATGCAAGTCATCTGAATAGATTCAGAGCGACTGTCTTTTATAATTTCTCACAGTACGAAAAATGTAATTGTTCTTCTTATTTCATGATTCTGCAGAGCTTTTTTAATATTATCTATATTTTGCCGATGGTTTATTACGAAAGAAGGAAATCGTGATCAAGTGGCGATAACTCAGTCACTCACAGCGTGACATGAACAAAACATGCATTGGGTTTAAATTGCACGATTACCGGACAGGTCGTTGAGACGACATGCGGTATCTAAAAGCCAAACTCTGGAGACACACTGTTGGAATTCTGTCTCTTCATATCTCTAGTCACGCCCTATATAGGGGAGACAACTTGAGCAGTCTCCTTGGACGTATGTTTGTTTTATTATAAAATTTATTGTTTACAAACAAATCAGTGGCGTATGATAACATAACATTTGGCTTTCATTACCGAGAATCGCTACACAATACTACACAATACTTTTTATTGTTTTTCTAAAGTTTATTTTATCAATTTTAACTAGACATGAACGTGCTTATTAAGATTAATAATTTTTAATCAGTCATATACTTAATTATAATAACAAAATAATTATATTTTATTTGTAATGGTAATTATCGAAAAAATATGTATGCGATGACACTTTTAATATTTTGGTTTCTATTTTTGGAAATATTTTAGGACATTTTTATTAAGATTTTTTATTGGCGACGTCCAGCTAGTTATTGGTGGAGAAAGACCCCAGGTAGAACCCCCGGCGCACCGCAAGTTAGCTGGAAAACCTCCCCACATGAAAGTCCTCGCCCGACCGGGACTCGAACCTACGCGGTGAAGGCCTGAGGAGTTTTAAGTCAGCGACTATAACCGCTCGGCCACTGGCGCCCCCAGAATAAGTCATAGCCAACCGGTAATAAGAAGTTATTAATAACAAAATCATATCAGATATAGACACAATCAACGTGGAAAACTCGCGAAAATTATCTTGTTGGGGCACATCAGCAGCGTTATTGCCGTCTAGCCATTGAAATATGAGCAACGAGCAATTAAATAGACGATAAAACCCCCAACTGTCAGAGACTGAAGGCTTTATTCTACTTGTGCAGAATAAATGTTTGAAAACAAGTTTTTAGAAACCCATTTGAAAGACGTATGCGTTCTGCTTTAGCAAACATGATAACTATTCATTTCAGAGAGACAAACATACTGTAATTCAAAGAATAACCATGAAACAGAATGGAATGTATGAATGTCATAAACAGCGTTGAAGTATCATAACTGCCATTTCATATATTGACTTAAGATAGATACTGTTTTTCCCTAACTAATCAATGCTCGACAGTTTATGCCAATGTTCGAAAAAACAGAAACAACAATATGTGATTTTTAGTAAAAATCAGATAAACTAACTCTACAAAATAGGGATTGACGTTCAGAAGATCCGTTCATTGCCCAGATGAGCAGTTCTTCTAAACGTACATACGTTTATTGTAGTCTTGGTTTATCTTATTCTGGATAAGATTAAATAAATAGCAACCATTAACCGAATAAAATATTCCATGTTTCGAAAATTATTACAATAAACTTGTAATTATTATCATAAATGTCTAGTGGTATTGGGAGATAAAATGTTTCCCATCATTTAATGTACTTAACAGCGAAACTTGGGGGTTCTCTGACCAAAAAGGATGTGGTGTTTCGTAACAAATCAACAAATCAACATGTTGTAGACTCATATTTTTTTACAAATGCTTGAGTTACCACAAATTATGACTCAAGGTGTTTCTTTACCGATCGACAGCGTAGTATTTTGAGAAAACAAACTTTTGAAAAACAAAAGTATCAGAAAAGTTTCATCATGTGAGGCGAATCGATCATTTGTAGTTAAATTAATAAAAAAATTAACTGTGTACTTTAATAAAAACTCTCTTTGGCAATAACGCCTCTACAATGAAGTAAGAATGTAAATGTCATTTCACGCAAAATGCTAGACATTTCCGAGCCTATCGATTGAACAGAACGTTGCCAAACGGAAAGTTCATTACTCAAAATTAACACCGAAACTCGCCATGAAAGTAATTATGTTTCTTTTATGTGCTGCAATCTCATTTGACCTCGTAGTGAAAATATTTTTTTGCAAATGTAGATATAGATACTTTAACCGGTCGTAATGTGGCTGCCACCATTTGTTTAGAATTGTGAGTTTTCATAGCCGAATGATAAGTAAGTGACTTTCGCTAAAAGTATGAAGTATGAAAAAGTATGAAAAAGATAAAAGTATGAAGCTTTAACCTCAACTCCCCCCCCACCCCCCAACCACAAAACACGACATGACATTTCAGCCTGGCAAAATGTCTTGAACATTGCCAATTGGCATATTTAAGTTAAAAGGTCAAGTCTCTGTCTGTATTTGTTACCTATCATATGTTTTAACTGCCTTTAAATGTTAAAACCTCACTGCAATAATGATACCCCCGCCCCACAAAACAAAAGCAAACCACCTTTGGAATATATGATCTATTGACTTTTATTATCAATTTAATCATCTGCTTAGCCATAACATTAGGACAATCATTCATAAAGATGGATGTCTGCAAAATGACCAGAAGCTCTATTGATAAACGAATCAATAATTTTGTTTGTTTGTGAATTTCCATCCGCTAATTACAAGAATATACTCTATGCGTATGTGCTCTGGAAATAAAAGTTGATTGAGTTGAAATTGAACATTCGACCGTTGTGTTTAATATTCGTGCTTAATATGCCAGCAATAACATTATTGGTGTCTGCAAATTTTAATTTCAATAAGTAAATTCACATTGTCTGGGAGCAATATTACCTATTTCTAACATTTATCAATATTAATCAAAAGTCGAATCAAAGAAAATATTGATTCTTGAACCTACATAAATATGCATAAATAACGTTCGAGGGCATTTATAAAAAAAAAAAAAAAACAACAACCACAAACGTTTACACATATTAATTGCACTTTATTATTAAGTTAATTAATGATCTGCTGTTTCCGGACTACTGACGTGTTGTGGGATGTGGAACAAGAAAACAGAAAGGATTCCAGCGTAGAAATATAAACTGAACTATTTGGAAAAGAAAACACCCACGTAAATCTTCAATATATCCCACTTGAACTAACTTCCGAATATAAACTTAGCTGATTGTTTCTTGCTGTGGGCACTTTATACTGGAATAGTTATTGCATTCATTCAAGACACATTCAAATTGAGCAAACAGCAGTACAAATTTACCCGTCAAAACAGACAGCGGGGTTTATATTGAATGTCGGTCATAAAGATTTCAAAACAATTTTCTGAAAACTAATTCGCAAGATAAATGTGTTCTCTTCATGTAAAAAAATGAAAAAAAAAATAAATAAAATAAAATAATAAATCATTGGCTGAGACAAAACATTTTGGTCTTCAACGAATCTTCATAAAAATGTATTATGTTGATTAAAGGAAAAGAAGAGCTGGCAATGCTTCCTCACACATCAATAGAATGTGTGAAGCCTATAGGTTAAAAGAGTTATGTTAATTTATTGCTGAGATGTTGAAAAATATGTTCACAATTTAAGGCACAAATATGAAGACAGGAATGTCTGGGTTAGGATAAATGAAACAAATTAAAAAGCCCAAAAGATATGCCACCCTCTTTTTGTATATTTCTATTGTTGGATTAATAGTTTTGTAAGTGGTAATGATTTCTTTTAACCCAACTTATGATAAAGAGCCATTTGACATTTACAACGTTTATTTAATTTTAATTATTTATGTAAAGCTATTTACTCCATAACTATTGACACCTTTTTTTCTTTTCCATACCGAAAGTGATTCACCAAGACGTTAACAGTTTGCCAGTGTTTTCATTTCGTGTTTACTGTGCCAGAGTTTGCTTATGTACAAATCGTCCTAGAATGCTTTCCAAATGGGGGACAGAGGGAGTGCCGTAGTTCGTAGCAATTTTCAAAATGTGAACCATCAACGTGACTCTTTTTTTTGCCATTTGCTATCGCATTTTTTCTATCGTGAATTCAAACCGCCGGCAGTACGATAGGCCTGTGTTGGTGAATCCTGTTTAGCACACAATAAGAAAACAAGCCTATATTTCTTTCAAGAGCCTAAAATAATTTTAGTTTAAGTAGAAAATACATGTAATTATGATTTTTTGTTCCCTTTATGAGTTTTAAGAGTTTAAACTTATTGTTGTGGGACGTTAACACAGAAAAATACAAAACCATATTAACTATGTTAAAATTACTACTTTAAAAGAAGAAAGGATATGTTACTAAAACATTACTGTTCAACTTCTTATTGAGACTATGTCATCTTTTGACAAGTTCTTAAAATCTTCTAATAGATTATATGTTAATAGTAAGTGATAAATCTCGAATACTTTTAAATATTTGAGTAAAAAATATCACGAAAAACTTATTGACGACTCTCAGATCATAAATAAGCATAGTTAGAAACTTTTATGACTATTTTGTCACATTAAACCCGGCTGTGACGCTACTACATTTTAACTTCCATAAAATCAAAATAAATCATGTGACACATTTGTTTATTTTATATCTTTTGTTTAAGCATTATTTAAGTGTTTGTCAAACATATAAATCACATTTCTATATCAATGAACTTGAAAAACACGGCACACATAAAAATGTAAAGACCATTAAATAAGGAGTTGTTTTAGATGTCTCTTCAGGGAGAGCTGAGATAACTTACAAACAACAACAAAAATCACATTAAATAACCTTTAACAGATATGAAACTTTTCCTCAAATATACGTCTTGCATTGCAACGCACGTTTAAAAACATATATTCCCTCATTGTAGGCAGATTGTGCAATGAATTGATATTACCGTACTTGCGGAATACACGCCCATTGGAATAAACCCCGCATGGCCCTTTTTAATGTTTTTTTTTTATTTTTTTTTAAATACATAACCCGCAGCAGAATATTCCCTGTACCCTTTGTGCCGATAATTTATGTGTAAAGAAGCCATTTTCCCAGGTCAAACACGTGTCAACTGTATCACACCAAGTCAGCGTGATCTACACAGTGTTACCTAACACTACAATGCATATATCGATCGATAATCCTTCTCGCCTTCTGCTGTTACACAAAAGCTGACATTTTATCACTAAAGTGAGAGTTATTTATAGATAATGGGATGGTGCAATACGTTAGGGGTGGTTATTTTGATGTTAATGCGTTAAGTGTTTAATTGGAATAATCAGGGCACGATAGGCTGATACGTGCAAAAATTTAATTGCCGTGCAGTGGCATTAGAAAGAATGTAAATTATTGTTTGTTAAGTTTATGTTAACGACAAAAGTGACAATTAAAGATGATTGATTGATGTAACTGTGCAGCGTCATTATCAGCGTGATATGTGTTAAAACGGAAATGCAAGCAACATATCATACTGGGTATTTTTGCCCAAAATTGGAAACAACATCACTTCCATGATGACTTCATGGAAAAGCTACACTGCCGGCTTCAAGCTTGAAGTAGTCAGCTATGCGAAAGAGAACGGAAATCGGCCCGTAAAGTTTTTAAATTTTGTTGTTTATCTTCATCATATTGTTGTAGTATGCAATTTATTAATTAAAATTTACACAAGGTCCCCGCTAAAGTCCCCGCTAGTGTACATAACTGAAAAAAAGTCACATAAAGCATCAAGAACGAGTGCATATACATGTATGCAAAATAGTTATGAACCACCACCCGATGCTCGAAACTGTTAACGTAATGCTTGAAGACGAAAGTGGTAGCGAATTTTTGTGAGATGGTCTTTAATACCAACCCCAGTATGCTGTAAATTATGAACCACCATCTGATGCACGAAACTGTTTATTTTACACTTGTAGACCAAAGTGGTTGCAAAATTTGTGAGACGGTCCTTTATTCCGACCCCAGTATGCTGTAAATGTCCTCTGCAAAGAATATTATTAAACTGAAGGTCACACTTTTAAGCGGCAGAAAGGTTAAGGAGTTTAGTTAAGCCTGCAATCAATTTTCCTGATCTTAGGTTAGTGGCAGCTGACAGAATTGGATTCTGTCAACAAATTCCCCGCACTCGAATATTCCCCGCAGGCCGCCATCTTGAGAAAAAAAGTTGCGGGCTATATTCCGCAAAATACGGTATTAGGTCAAGTATGTCTAGAGTAGTTATCGAGTTTTCTTGGAAGTTATATAGTAATGAGTTAAACTAAAGGAAATATAACGACATTTATAATGTAAAGTCATATAAAAATTATAGTTGCAAACCACAGACATTATGGCGTATAATGGCGTATAAACTAGTGCTGTATAGAATTTTGATGCAAAATACTTTTTTCATGTTTTTCATTTGTCAAGATTTCTTACTGGTGTGAGGAAATTATATATAAAGCATTTGTCGGTCTTTTAACAAAATGAATCTTTTGCTTATCCTGCAATTCTACGTAACATTTGATCCAGAGAACGTAAAACAAGTGAACTGCACAAAGTAGAGACAAAACCCACGTTCCCGAGATAGTGCGAGGTTAAAGCTTAGAGCACTGTTAACCAGTGCAAGCGCTCCAGACGGCCCCTTTTCTGACTGACCGTTCTGAGGCAGTAAATTCTCTTTATTTGTGTACTGTGTCGTCTCTGTACTTTTGTCTCATTTCATTCAACTGACATGTATTTTTTGCCCAGGGCTCAATTGTCTATATATAATGTTTTATTCATATGATCTTGTCATATTTTCGAATTGTTATAAACCTATAAGCATGCTTATATATATCACATTCCTTATGGTCAAAGTAGAAGATATCGACTTAATGTCAAGGCACATTTGGGGTTGATTTTGTTTTTTTGATTGTTTATGGCAGTCTATCTAAGCGATAAAATGCTGGTTGAAGTCCCAAAAGATCTAAATATGACTACAATGTCAGCAAGATGGTTATAAAGAACAATATTGGCAACTGGATCTGACACAGCGCTGTAAACATTGTATATGGGATAGACAACAAATTGAGATGAACGTTATTTATCGATACAATTAAAATGACAAACAGTTCTACAAAGCACTTGCAACTGCCAGTTTTTAGATAATAATAAATGACCAATCAGGTTTGGTCAGTTTGCCAACGAGATGTCAATCAAGAATGAAGATAGCATGTATGTTGGCTTGATAGGTACATAAGACTCATAATATATAAGTATATATTATAGGAACTTTATGGCATTGACAAGCATTCGGCCAATTTTTAACCTTGTTGGCATCATATGTAGATATATTTATTCATACAAATTCAGACTAGTCTTAACATTAATGCGGTTATGCAAATAAATAACATAAGGAAACTATAATTTACGTTTTACTTCAAATAACTATTTTAACCTCTTGGACATATAATACGTAAAATGTTTTTTGGAGCCCTTTAGTTTTTTTTTGAAAATAGCTCTTACAGTCATGTATTTCAAACTAGGTGACACAGGCAAATTAACCGAACACATTCTAAAGTCTTAATGACTAAGATACGTCGTTTACTTTTTTTATAATCCTATGTCGCAATATTTATAAAAATAACATATTGTTATTTTTATGCTGCAGTTTGCGGTGTAGATATTATTTATATGTATATGTTTAATATTGCATTAGCTTTCTCTGTGCAATGATAATAATTCTTATTAGACTTGGGTTGGTAACGATAATCTTAACACTCGTATTTTGATCTGAAGAATGATCTGTTAATTAGAAGTTCTCACTGCACGAAACTTTATCAATAGCGCAACAACTAGATTGGATTGATGGTCCTTGAAACTATGTTTAATTAATAAAATAGGAGAGACGGGTCATAATTTATTTCTTGACGAGTTTACTATTTATTTTTGAACATGTTAAGAACATAACGCTTAAACTTAATAGCTGCTGGTGATAATTGTCATAATTGACTGAGTTAAGGTGTTGATTTATATCTTAAATAATAAATGACTGATGTAGACGAAATATATGTATTATTTTAATTATTTTATTTAGTGACATATTTATAGAGTCAAACCTGAGAGTTAACTGAATACTGAACTCATTAAACGAGATGGGTGACCCAATACCATATGTGCCTCTGTCGAGGTTCATATCCTTTTCATCAAAATAAATTAATATTTTCAGTTTGCAAGAAGCTCGAATATTGCATTCGATTTATTGCAAAATCTGTAAATCAGATGTTTTATTAATTAAATCACCATTAAGTCACCTCAATTTATATTACCATTGTTTGGCTATTTTATGAATTCCGTGCTAAAAGTACGAACAATTTAAAAAGATAAAAAATACAGTATCTGCTTTTATTATCATTTTGGTTTTAATTAGTACATTGAAGTATATTTAATATTGATAAAGATATGTAAAATATCATAATTAGCATTTTATTCAAAAATAGTGGACATATACCACGCTGTTCAAGAAATTAACTTAACAATATAATAACACGTAAGACCCAATCGATGTGGATGTTTTCCAGTCCCGAAAAAATCTTGTTAGGGCACTTAAGACAGCGTTATTGTCACCTATTTATTGAAATATGAGCAAAGAGCAATTAAATAGACCATACAAAACCAACTTATATAGACCGATGGCTTTATTTTGTAGGTCAAAAGAAGTTGCTGGAAACCAATTTGAAATACGTATTCGTTTTCTTTTAGCAAACATGATAATTGTTTATTGATTATACATACACTCGGGGCTAACAAATAATCGTGATATGAGTATAGAAGATATGGATGTCATAAACAACGTTAAAGTAGCATAACTGCCATGTCATATTTAGACATATAGTAGAAACTGTTGTTTCTTACGTATCAATACACTGAGAGTCTCCTAAATGTGAGGAAGATTATGTCATTGCTGGGAAGATTGATCAAGAGACCTAAGATGTTGACAAGATATCTTTAGTTGAATAGGATAAACAGTCTCATATTTACATCCGTATTTTGAAATATTCTTGGTTAAATTAGATAATTGATCTAACATATACCGAATCAAATTTTCATTGTATCAAGAATATTTAAATATGTTGTCAATATGTTGTTAATTGGCAGTTTAGTCAAAGGAGTTACTTCATTGAAGACGTCTTGAAATAGAAGAATGAACAACTGTCATCATAACAAATAATGGTTTGATTTGGTGATCGGACAGACATGTTACTGCAATTAATCATCGCTGGTATCTTCTTTGTTTATACTGAAGAGGGAAGTTTTCTTAACAAAATCACCATGTTGCAGTCACCAAAGTTTGGGAAAAGCGGCGTTCTTAACCAATCGGCATATTTGTTTTCTTTAACCCATCCGCATTAAAGAAGTAAAAAATGTCGTAACTGCTGAGTACCTTTACAATTCGATATTTTTTGATCGATAAATTGACAACTGCAGTCACTAATCGTCAGTTACAGTAACCAGAAGTTACTGCGGTGTTTCTAAATCAATGGATTTATAAAGTCAACATTAATTAGGGCTGTGTTGATTCTTAAACCGTTAAAGTGACCACAAATTGGCGATTGTTTTTTTTTTCTGTAACAATTATTATGTTTTAAGCACCAAAGGATGGAAACATGTAATTTTACCATTTACCACGAGAAGCCAGAGGTTGGGATCTGTAGTGTTTCTTTAAATATCGAAATGTCATCAATGATGTTTTGTCAACTAATTGACATGTTGGAGTAGACAAAAAAACTTGGAAGTTGGTTCTTCTTAATCAGTGGACATGTAAGAATTACGTAAGTTTCTAAAATAACATGTTAAAATCACCAAATGCATGGAACTGTTATGTTTCTTAACCAAACATATTATAGAAACCAAGAGTTTGAAATGTTGGTGTTTCTAAATTAATCAACATGCTTTTTAACAAATCACATAATATTCTAGCCACAAATTAAGACCAGCGCTGTTTATAAACCACTCGACATATAATATTCACCAAACGGTAGGGACGTTTCTGAACGGGTTTACTGCTAGCAAATACAAGTTTTCTGAAGAACTGCATGATCAAATCACTTTGTCGATTTTCTTGTTGAGAAAGTCTTCATTTTCCACCTGACACTGCTAGATGTTGTCGTATATGAACAGAAGTGACCGGAAGCCCTCTACGGATATTGCTGATGTAAACAGCAAAAGAAGAAATGAACCAATGACGTCATAAGCGTGGTATTTTGATAAATATATTAAACATATTAGATAAGTTTTGATGAAGAATGTGCCTGTATTGACTATATTCTTGTGCGACAAATCGATCATAGTGTAGTAATAATTGATAACAGTTAAAATGTAATAAAGACTAACTTTGTCAATAATGTCCCTAAAATGAAATAACAATAAAAATGATTCCGAACCCATTGATCAACCTCAACGTTGCAACAAGGTCGTTTATCCAAATTAACACCGCCATTTGCAATTAAAGAGTATAATATGTTTCTGTTATTTGTTGGACCTCATACTAAAATATTAAATTGCAATTGTATACAGTTAAAATACTTTAAACAATCTACATGTGGCTGTCACCAAAGGTTTGAAACTGTGATAGGTGGTAACCGATTGATATGTGACTTTGGTCAACATTTTGAAACTATAGTGCTTTCTTTTAGACAACCGACTTGTAAGCGTGGCAAAACACAGAACTTCGCTAGCCGACATATTTAAGTTAACAGGTTAGGATTTTGTGTGTAATCTTAGATTTAATATAGATCCTTATCTGCACTTCATTGTTTAAACGCCACTGCCAACAGTTATTCATGATTCATTATACCAACTGGAATGAATGATTAATTTACTTTTTACTGGTCTGTGTAACTAAGTTAATAAGTTATTAATCCAGTTGTTCATGAAGATGGTTGTCTGCAAATGATTTGACCCGCCGCCATCGATAAAATGTATCAATGCCGTTTATTTGTTTATGAATTTGAATACTCCGATCTGTTTATAAAATTATACAAATTAATAAGCTTTAACAAAAAAATACATTGCGTAAACCAAATTCCTTAATAAAGAACGATACACCCCTTTCCAAAGATATGCAGGCTATGGAATTCTTTATCATTTTCTGTTCATCTCTATGCAGATGTGCTCCGGAAATAAAAGTTTATTAAGTTAGACATTGGAAATTCGATTATTCTGTTTCTTTTCGTGCTTAATATGCAAGCAATAATATTATTGGTGTCTGGAAACGCTTCTTTTCAATCAGTAAATTCGCTTTGCCTGAGAGCAGACAATGACTTGAAAGTGAATTAATTTATCAATATTTTAAATAGACAAATTATATTGGTATAGTTTTTATTCCTGTTAAAAAGCCCCCCATTGTGACCAGGTAATTTAAAGCCAGTGTCATATTCAGTACGTAAATTTTAATCATAAAATGCTAAGGTTAATATATAATTTAGTATTTAAACGAAAAAATATTTATCATATATATTTCCATGGGTATTCTATGCCGAATAATCAATAAGCAGATGGCAGGGTTAGGAAGTTCGAGCCAGGGACATTTCAGCTCCTGGTCAATCACATTAAGAACAAGACCACGGACTCTACATTTTTAATGGTAAAAGGTACACAGGTCATATTACAGTTTTTTTTTAAAGTGCCGCTGACAACAGCTCCGTGTGTCTCCAATGCAGAGCTAAGATTACGAAGCAGAAGCCACTAATCATTTGCTAGAAGACTCACACAAAAACATAGCATAATACGAGACCGTTATCGTTGAATAAGATCAACGTCTAATTTAGTCACTCGCTTGTTTAATTTATCCCAAGGCGTTTTACACTCCAGTTTTGACATTAATGTTGAATTGCAAAACCTATTTTTATTTAACAATTTTAAGCACAAGTCAAATAAAAGGAAATATTAGAAATTTTGATTATTGATGTATGAATAACAATCGAGGCACGCATAAAAGAAAAGAGAAACAACACAAACGTTCACAGGTATTGATTGCATTGTGGTATTAAGTTACTTAATTATATTCTCTTTCCGGACTACTGAAAAATTGTTGCAGGCTTAAAAAGATAAAGCATATATAATTTAAGAGTCTTTTTGTTTATAAGTATAAACTGAACTATTTTAAAAAAGCACCCCAGTAAGAAATTTCCCAAATATCCCACGCGGATTAGTTTCTGAATATGAACTGAGTTGGTTGTTGCTTGCTGCGGGCAGACTTTAAGAGATTGCATCCATCCAAGAAGTATGAAAATTGAACAAATAGCAACCCACGTTAACCCGTCAAAACAGAAAACAGGATTTATATTGAATGTCCGCCATTAAGATTTCAAAACAAATTTCTGAAAACCAGAAAGATAAACGCGTTATGTTCATGTAAAAATAATAACAGAAAATACTTAAGCATTTTCTAAGACATATCATTTTGGTCTTGAACGAATTTTCATTAAAATTTATTAGGATCATTGCTGTTATAAATTATATGCCAATTTTAGGAAAAAAAAAGATAATGTTGCTTCCTTACACACCGATACGATATGTCTATTAAAAGGGTTATGTAAATAATTGCTGAGATGTTGAAAATATTTGTACAATTTGAGGCACGAAAATGAAGAAGCGAACGTCAGGTTTAGAATAAAAAGAAGTAGATTAAAAGTCCAAAATAAATGGCACCCTCCTTTTGCATATTTCTAGTGTTCGATTTATTGCCTTTGTAAATGGTGAAGACTTTTAAAATGAGAAACTTTCGCCCACTCCTGGCACAGACCTTTTTGACATTTACAATGTAAACAAATATAAATTATTTATATATAAACACTTTACATCCTAAGCCCTGTCACCTTATTTTTCCTTTCCACGTGGAACGTGATTTACAAAGACGTTGACAACTCGGCAAAATTTTCATTTCCTGGTTACTGTGCCAGCTACACCATTATCACTTTTGTCTGTTTTGCATAAATCGAATCGGCCTAGAATGCTTTCCAAATGGGAGTGTGATATTGTAGCATTATGTAGCAATTTTTAAAATGTGAACCGTCAACGTGAATATTTGGTTTTTGATCGCATTGTTCCTATTGTGAATAAAAACACCGGCGTGCACAAACGGCCTCTTTTAAGTGAATTACATTCCTAGCATCTTCACGAACCATGTTTGTTTGTATTATTTGAAATATGGACCGATCCGGATAATTTGTAAGGTTGTGTCACTATCTTTACGGAGCATGCATTGGGTACTTTTTCGAAATTCTTTATGTCTTTCAAGAATCTGAAATAATTTTGGTTTAAGCAGAACATATTTATTTTTTGTTCCACTGTATTAGTTTCAATTGATCGTTGTGGGCCATGAACGCTGAAATATACATTAACATATTACAGGTGTAACCGGTACTACTTGAAATAAAAAACACACAAACCGAAACATTGTAACGTTTGCTACTTATAAACGAGACCATCCCTTCTTACGAGTTTTTAAGATCTTCTTATAAAATATATCAGTAATATATGATTTGTCTCGAACTAATTTTAAAAGTTTGCTTCAAATGTAATGAAAACTTTAATGGCGACTCTTAGATGATTAATAAGCTTTTGTTGTCTATAATCAAATTAAAAAAAATATGACACATCAAGCTCGGTTAAACTTCGCTACAGATTTTCCTTTAAAAAATGAACATAAAATGATGTGAGACGTCTGGTTATTTAATACGTTTTGTTAAGCGTTATTGTAGAGTTTGTTACGGTCTTATCACGTCTCAAACATATAAACCACATTGCTCTATCAATTAACTTGAAAATCACAACACAAATAAAAACAATCTAAAGGCCCTTTAAGATTTGTTATAGATTTCACTTCAGGGATAGCTGAGATATCTTATAAAAAACAATAAACAACTGTAAACACATTAAATAGCCTTAAACAGTATTAAACTTGTTTTCCTTAGTGATTAAGTCGTGCAATGCAACGCACCTTTTAAACTAAACTATTCTTCCCCTGTGGACAAAATATGCAATAAGTTTGTAGTATAAGGTAAAATATGTCTAAAATGATAAATAATAGAAAATATTGGTGCAAACCACAAACAATATGGTATGTAATTAATTACAATATAGAATTTTTATACTTTTTTTTTTCATCTAGCCTATTTGTCTATATTTCTTATTGGTGTCCGAAAACTATATATTAAGCATTTGTTTGTCTTGTTACAAAAAGAATCGTTTGCTTATATTGCAGTTTTACGTTACTCTTTGGTAACTATTGACATTCCTTTTTCCGACTGACCGTTCCCAAGAACTAACTGCTAAGTTCTCTTTATTTTTGTAACGAGTCGTCTGTGTTCTTTTGTCACTTTTTTAAGGTAATGGAACTACAATTGACAATATCCGCTTTGGTATTTTTATCCCTGTACTTGTAATAAGTATCGTATGAGATTCAATGTAACATATTAAAATATTTTACCTTCTATAACTCTAGATAGTCAAGTTTAAGTACATTGAACCGTTATTCGACACTCTTTTTAAAAGAAATATGGTAAATACACATTTATTGACATAACAATATTTCATTTAATAAAATATGACAGTTTGGAAAGTGTATCTTTGTTTCAATGGTCTTTGTTGTCGTTATAAATAAGTTAACAACTATTCAAATGTTTATCCAGTATTTAGTTCATAGACATCTGACCAACATAAAAATCTTCTGTGAGGTTTATTAAAATGAGACATAAGAATATTGTAGCATTTTACCATTAAAATTTGAACATATGAACATTTTATTACAGCAGGTAGCAAAAGATTAATCAGTAGTTTATTTTCTTAAATATTAAATAATGTTAATTATATATTATACATATTCCTTTTGATAAGATAGAAACACATGCAATTTAAATTGGTTAAATAAGTAATTATGTGAAATATTAACATTTAAATACTTAAAATAACTTCTATTTTGATAAAAGGCCTAACAAATACATTCAAACAAACAAATTGTCGGCAAAATAATATGGATACAATTTTCTTCCTGTTTTCATATTCATGCAAATACAGTAAACATGTAAAATAAGAGCAATAGAATATCATTGCTATATCTATATAAAATAACATGAAGAGTATGACTTACAAATGTTATTAAAATAAATGTATTAGAGTATAATTATCTATGGTAATAAATGAAAACAACTTATACAAAACTTACCTCAATTTTAATTCAGTTAAGGTTATTTATTTATTTTTTTACTGAAAGAGTCCGCATAACTTGTAATAATTTATTGCAATATTCTTTTGGTACTTGTAACCCTATGGTACCCTTCAGAATTTTGCCTTGCAACAGATGCACCGTCTCTGTCAAAAATGACGAACCCGCAATATTTTCTGTTGTGGTAATCTTACAGACGTAATGGGCTTCAATGGTTCTCAAAGAAGGCAAAGGTTTATAATTTTCTTTCAGATATATTTGGTTGAGATCACCGAATGATTTGAGCAAGATTTATACAAATTTCCTAATGGTATGACATCCGCAACTGCATCATATGCATTATACAATAGTTATAATCAATTACAATAGATCTGTCCTCCTTTTCGCGGATAACATTTTTACTAAATCTTCCATGACGATCAGAAGAGTAAGCCATCATGTTTAACCCTAGAATGACATCACGTTTTCGGAAAAATACCAGCTGGTGCTTCTAAAAAAGTAACAGCGGAGAAAAATTCGGGCACTTCCGGCTTAATTCGGAGGTGCCGAAGGTAGCGAAGAGTGGCGCGAACATTGACTGATTACAGTGATTTAACCTTAACCCGCATGTGTATTTCTTTGCCTATGGCTCTTTCAACGGTCTATATATGTTGTTATATATATTATATTTATTATTATATGTCTGAACTGTTTTCTTGGCAGGCCACAATCTACATATACTGAGAAAGACCGACATATTTTCGCATTGTTATAAACCTATGAGCCTGCTTGTTTATATATCATTCCTTATGGTCAAAGTAGTAGATATTGACATAGTGTCATTGAACATTTGGGGTTGATACAGTTTTTTGGTGATTGTTTATGGCAGTATATCGTTGGGAAAGAAGTCTCAAAGCATTTTAACATGAGCACAATGTCAGCAAGACGGTTATAAAGAACAATACTGGTAATTGGATCTGACAGAGCACGAGCTGGTTTCATTGTATATGGAGCACACAACGACCTGATATGGACGCCATTTATCGATACAACTAAATTGACAAATAGTTTTACAAAGCGTTTGCAACAGCTAGTATTTACAAAGTAATCAAGGCCAAATTTGGTCTGGTAAGTTTGGCCACGAGATGTCATTTTAAATTGCAGATAACTTAAATGTGGGATTTATATGTACATGAATAAAACTCATGTGAATTACAAATATATTGATATGTGTAGATATTAGAGGAACTTAATGGCATGGACATGGATTCTGACATTTTTTACCTTGTTGCTGTTGAAATTAAATATCTTCATCTCTCTTGTCGTGCTCCTTATAGGTGAGACAACTTAAGCAGTATCCATGCTCTGTAAGTGCCATTGCCTAGTAGGTTTAACCTCGGGATTGTGTTTGCTTCAATATATAATAAGCCATATGCAGACAAGTCCTCGGATTATTAAAACATTTATTACCTATAATATTTGTAATCTTGGTTTAGCTTATCTTCTATAGTTCGAAGGTTTGCTTAGTGTTTTAAATTACACATGTTAATTTTTACACATGAATGTCACTGTATTTTTATTTTTATCGCATAACTTTTTCTTATTATACGTCATCGTTTTAGCTGTTTTATTTCAAACTGCTTTTTCGTTTTTTGGCCGTAAGGAAGCCAAGTGTCTTATCTCCTGTACAAGTTGTACAGTTTTTGACAGTTCATTATAATTATAGATATTTTTGTATATAGTAATATTTTATCAGTTTTACCTTCCGGTGCAGGTGCTTGCTGCTTGTTGTCTCACTTTCATTTTATCTACACTGTTTGTGAGAAATCACCTTAAGGAAGTCAGAGGTTTGAGCGCTCCATAAACAAGGTTTAAGCACCTAAGTTGGTCCTTTTGATGAAGACTGTTCTACGGCGTTAACTGTTTTTCGTTTTTTGTGTCATTTCTCGTTCCTGTCTCTCTACATTTACTGTGTATGCCTTTGTCTATTTGAATTTTGAATTTTAATATGCAATCGGTAATTCTCACAGGACCTTTGTAAGTTTTCTGTTCGATGCCTATCTGTACAATGGCATTTATGTAAGATGGTATCATGCTGATGATCCAAAATATTATTTTGGTTAAAATATTTAATTAAGGGTCCATATATACCATCTTTTTACCATGTGTACTTGTTGAAAAATATGCGATGACCCTGGAGCTTTTATAAATATTTCAATTTCATGTTGTCGACATTTGAGGAATTTTAATTACGATGTTAACTATTATCATTTTGGTTTCGAAGTTATACATTGTAGTATATTTAATATTGATAAATATACATGTACAAGCCATAATTAGCCTTTCTATTCAAACTAATAAGTGGACAAATACCACGATGTACGAGAAGTTACACTAATAATGTATTAAAACGTAAACCCAATCGATGTGGTAGATTATACAGCGTTATTGCCACCTATTTAATGAAATTTAAGCAAAGAGTAATTAAATAGACCGTACAAAACCTTACCTTTATTATAAAATATGCGACTTGCTGATAAATCCCCGGTTTTTTATGATATATTATTTTAATAGTAATTACCTATTAATTCCTCACAATACTACATTTTGTTTTGTTGGTTTGGATTGTTATCTAAAAATCGATGATTTCTTTTGTTTTCTACATTTCACTATCGACACTTTTGGCATGTGACGTCATGGCATTGCATGGCGTCATTAAATTGTTCTTAATTATACGTTAACGCGTGGGCTGTTTTATTTCAAACAACTATCTCATTTGGAATTGCTAGGCTGTCGAGGCTTATATTTACTGTATATGTTGTACATATGTTGATAGTTATTTTGTCTGTATATTAGTTCATTTGATCAATATTAAACCCCGATGCAGATACTTACTGTTAGTTGTCTCATTTTGATGGAATATTTCTATTTATACTGATGTTACTTACTTATCTATATTCAGTGTGTCAACTAAAACCTATTAGTGAGAAAGGTCATGTCATTGTTGGGAAGATTGAGCAAGAGACCTTAGTTTTAACAAGACAAACAACAGTATGCTATATAAGTAGACTAGCAGTGATATACATCCATATTTTGAAATATCATGGATTAGATTACATAAATGAACAACCACATACCGAATAAAATTTTCCTTGTAAAAATACTTAAATATGCAAACAGGTTACGTCATTGAAGACGTCTTGAAATATAAGCAACGAGGCATTAAACAGGTCACAAAAATCTAACTGTCATGATAACAACATAGTTTGGTTTGGTGATCGGACAGACATGTTACTGCAATATATCATAGCTGCTTCTTCTTTGTTTAAACAGAAGATGGTAGTTTTTTAACAATACATACAAACTTAAATTACAAAATTAAAATTTGTCGTATTTAACTTCATTGTGTGTACGGTACGTAGAGTAATATTTGTCCTATCAGGAGTTAAAAGGTTTCTATCCACACCGCCACCTTAACATTGAATCTCTCTGAACTAATCGACCATATGCTGGGAAAGGTAATCTTTCTTAACAAAATCACCATGTTGCAGTCATCAGAGCTTGGGAACAACTTTGTTCCTTAACCAATGTTTGTGTCATCAAAAGTGGGGACTTGCGGTGTTTTTTCTTTAACCCATGGGAAATTAAGAAGCCAAACCTTTCTAAACTTTTGAGTTTCTTAACCATTCGATATGTTCATTGAGTCCTCAAAAGTTTGCAACTGTAGTCACAAATCGTCAGTTAGAGTAAGATCAAATAACTGCGGTGTATGTAAAAAAATCGACGTATAACCCGGGGACTGTTGTGTTTCTTAAATCATTGACAGTTAAAGTGATAACTGATTGGAAACTGTGTTGTTTCTTAAACAAGTATAACGCTTGATTCACAAAAGGATGGAAAGTGATGTTTCTTGATGGACATATTTAAATTACTTCAAATTAGGACTGAATGTTTATTTAAATAATCGGTTAGACAAGCCAAGAATTCGGAACGATGTTGTTTCTTCATAAATCGACATGTAAGACTAGTCATAATAAAAATATAAAAAATGGACATGTTGGAATAAATCAGAATTTGGAACTACAGTGCTTTTTCAAACAATGAACATGTTGGACCAAACATTTGGAATGGTGTAGCTTCTGAACCGATGGACATGTAAGACTTACTAAATGTTTTTTACTCAATGGACATGCTACAATCACTAAATTAAGGAAACTATTATGCTTCTTAACCAGTAAACCTATTAGAGAAACCAAGAATTGAGAATTCTGATATGCTTTGGGTAATGCGATTAAACAAATCGACATATTACAGTAGCCACAAGTTGGGGACAGCGATGTTTATAAACCAGTCGACGTAAATAATAACCAAACGTTAGGAACTACGATGTTTCCTAATGGGTTTACTGTTATAAGAAACACGTTATCCGAAGAACTCCTTGTTCAAATTCCTTTGTCGATATTTCATGGGGAGAAAGTCTTATTTTTCACACAACAATGCCAGAAGTTATACATGAACAGAAAT
The DNA here is from genome assembly GCA_007844125.1 of Sinonovacula constricta. Lineage (NCBI taxonomy): Eukaryota > Metazoa > Mollusca > Bivalvia > Cardiida > Solecurtidae > Sinonovacula > Sinonovacula constricta. The sequence continues at coordinate 15,962,113 of CM017556.1, forward strand.
GACCGGAAACATCTAAACAGATTAAATACGACCTAGTTTATGTATATGTATATAGATAAATCTATTTATTTAACTGAAATATTAACTACAATAGTATACTTTGATTCAAAGCACCAATTTGTATTAAAGCAACGCGCGTTTAACTGTGAAAAACCCATTATAAAGTAATAAACGCAGTTTTAACTATAATTTGAACTTGAAATTATAGAGCCTCAAACATGAGTGTTCTTTGAATACTAAATTAAGTTTCATATCTTTTCATTAAACTAACATTTCTTTTAGTTTTCAGTGACATCGAATGTTGGATTTCATTTATGGCAGCACCAATAACTCAAGTGATTTGTTTGTTTGGTATAAGTAACGAGTTATTATATTACTGTTTGGATATGTTTCCAAAACCGTAAAGCAATAGCATTTAGCTACATAACTACATTAACTACAAAAATAATTAATAGTTAGTCACCGGGGTCATAAATATTAACGGACATCGCTAAACAATTATATACATAAATATGTTCACTCCGTCAATGTTCGATTCCTGCTCAGTGCCAATATTATTATTTCTAACTGTTGAGGCTGACTGTTGTAAACAAAGATGGATTTGCCATCTGTATATCTGTAGAATGGACATCACAGTGAATCATAGCGATCATTAATTATTCGCGTGCGTTAGCTATAAGTAATAGCAACGTCTCTTTAATCTTTTTTGACAATGCCTTACTAAATTTGTAGTTTATAAAGCTTCGTTGTAACAATTTTGTCGTATTACGTTTATTTCTGGCATTGAAATGGAAAACATGCTGTCAAATGTTGGAAGAAGGCACATATAATAAAACAAAAATACCACAATATGTTAGTTCATAGCCAACAACTAAACCTTTGATGCATAACTTGTGAACGTTTTAGTGTACATCATGATCTCTGGCCATTCGCTTAGAAACATAAATGTCACTATTCTTGTTTTAATGCAACAATGACATTATTTATTTTCGCTCTCAGTTTTGGGGATAAACATATGCATAAAAATAAATAAAATACAAATATATACTTTGTAAGAGAAAGCAACTCAACGTTTGCAAATTGTTGCATATAAATGCCAATCAATAGATATATGAAACCTTCTGCAACATTCCTCAGAAGATAAACTAAACAGTGATGCGATCCACCATTGACACTCTAACAATCTAGTATGTTTGCCATTTTAGTCTAACCGTTATAGCAGTTTTAGAATAGTATACCTTTCATGTACAACGTCACAACACGTTTTCCAAACTGAAGTTGACATATAGTATAATATAATGTTTGTGTTTCTTATATCTTAAATGTTTTACAAAAGTTCATTTTCATACAATTGTTTTTGAATAGTATAGTGGTAACTAATGCAACGCAAAAAAAAACAACTGTAAAAGACATATCATATGTACCATATTAACGTACTTTTATTAAGGAAAGCTATATTTTATTCAAAATAACACAATTTTAAGTCAAAAGCCAAATAAAGATTAGACATTTATCACATAAATGAAAGAGCGAAAGTCACATTTATAGAATAATAAGACAGGACACATTTCATAAACAATGAATTTTGCTATCTAAGGGCTATCTTAGGGATAATATCAGGGAGATAAAACCACCGTCTCCAGATAACTAAAATACTGTTGGTGGGACGCTAAACCCAATAAACAAACAAGATAAAACCTATATTAGTCATCTTGTTATTTTGATAACAACATTTACAAACAATAAAACTGGAATAACGAACAGGCTTTATTTGAATATGACAATGTAAACCAACGACAAACTGTAACATAAGACATTAAGTTGAGATTGAATGCTCAATCCAATGTTGTTATTCAGTTTTTCTGGATTTATTTATATGTATGTACAACATGTGAAATTAGGTAGTATACATTTACACTATTTGCCCCTTGTTCTAAAAGTTAATATAAATCCGTGTTCTAAATGTTTCACATTTTTATAAAGTATCAATGTCATTATGTCAATACTGAATTGCATAATTAAAACGAAAGAACATGGAAATCGATAAAAGTGAGTATAAGCTGAAACACAATTGCTATTATTTAAACAAATTATTGTTTCGTTCATTACACTGAGATATAAAAAAAACAAGAAGATGTGGAATCTGCATAACCATGGGCACGCACATTTAACTATCGAAACATTACTCGATTGTGCGATTGTGTACAATGGTATGAACATATTTTTGAATGTAAAGAGAAGAGGAGTGTTTTCTTCAAAATAAAAAAAAAATATAATAGGCCACAATTCTCAAAATATCATAATGTAACAAGAAGCGACCATTGCCGTGGCTAAGTCCTTATTACCCTGAACGGTGTCTGCATCCTTTCATGACTTAAAGTCATGTGTCTCCTGACAAGATTTGACGAAATGTATATACAGATATGTAGATTCTTGCATATGGACATTGTTGAGGTGTAAAAAAGTTTTGCAAGGAAATGAAAACTATAATAATAGGCGTAAGTTCATGTGCACATCAATGACGAGGATTATACATAAATGCATATATTTGAAAATTTATTTTTAATGTCTGCATTTAACTTCTCTCGGCCTTGGTCTTAAAATATATTCTGATGGGAAATAAGACAAGACTGATCGGTGTCCCGTGTTCATTCAAATAAATATTAACAAAGAATGACACATAAACTAAAAAAAACAACAACCATAGAAATAATTCATCTCCACTGAGGATGAGGATCGGGTTGATTTTACAATCGATTTAAAGAAGTATTTTAAATCTTCAAAGTAAACATATCAACACATACAATTAGGATTTAAACAATCCAAAACAAAACAATGTAAACGAAAGTCAACTGTCGTTGTATCATCCACCTGGGCTACTGCATTCTGCACTGCCGACGCATTGAACAAAAACACACAAGGAGCGCGCGCACACACAATCACGCACACACGCACCCGCAAACACACAAATATATATAGGGGGGGGGGGGGGTAATTTCGAAATGTTCAGGTTTAAGTTTAAATGAATGACTTTGGTTGAAATCCAATGTCCAAATAAGAAGAGATTCGTCGATAGTATAATATACTTTGTTTGGCTCTTAACTTTACATTACATGAAGCAAAAATAAGGATCTGATGTTTTGTTATGAAAGAAAGACATGTACGTCAAAGCCTAAAGATAGGAAATTGGGATAAACATTGCCAATTAATTAGTATTATGTTGTTTCCTTATCTTTAGTTTTGAAATAAGATGTCTTTACTTTCGAGATTATATAACTGCAGAGTGAACGCTGCGGATAAAGTAGAGAAGCACCTGACGTTTTATTGAAATGAAGACAAAGTGACATTTTTTAAATCAAGGACGTCTGTTTTCCAATACAAAAAGGATTCACTTACATGTCGATGTTTTTGTGTCTCTACCCGTTTATCATGTCAACAACAATAATGTTACCAAAAGCTCAGTTTTGAATTTAAATGTCGCAGATTTCAGCATCTTCCTGGAACTATTTAAATAGAAAGTATTTTTTTTCTTTGCTTATTCCTGAAGACTCATATTTTTCTATGTATTTTTCAAAAAACACACAGTACATTTGTACACTTCTTTATTTACATTTACATTTATCGAAACAGTGTTAGATGATTTGTGTTTTGTTCAGAATATCAACGTTAAAGAAGTGTGCAAACTTGCAAACTTGATTGTTTTTCAGATAAAAGGTGTGAAACCTATTGGATCCCATCTGGCACTTTGTTCCCGAAGAATGACATTTACTAATCAAAATCTAAGATTTAAGAGACGTATTTTTATAAGTTTAATGTCAGGGAGAGGGTGAAGAAGAACCAACAATATTGGTAACTGTGGCTGACAGAACACAAGCTGTTTGCTTTGCCTGACCACGACTTTATATAGATGTTATTTAAGGTATTTTAAGACGAAGAAAATTTATAGAGAAAGGATTTGTAACATTTATTTGTAGAAAAAAACAACACAGTTTTCATTTTTAACAAAAGGTCTTTGAAATTAAAGATAAATGAAACTATCAACTTGTGACTAGATTAATATTTATCTTTGGACAAACACTGTACGTCGCAAAATGTTATAGTTTAAATAAGAATATAATAAGGACTTTGCATATGCTTCATTCATAGGGCCACATGACATAACATCTGTAGATTGATGATTACAATTAGAACTTAATAAGAAGCGTAATGAACTTTCGTGTAAGGAATCAGTGTCCGAAAGCCACATGTGTTTGGTAATCAAAAACGCTATTCTAAGCTAATTAGATAGATAGAAATTGATGAGGAAATACTGATGCTAACTGGTTTCTCTTTAAGAAGAATTTAAAACCCTTCAAGCTTAAACAGATGTTACAGATTGTATAGACGGGCGTGGATTGCATTCTAAGAAGTAACGTTCGTAGCACTGTTAAGTTGTATGATTAAGAAATCCTTTTAATGTCATTATTTTACAAATCATATAAAACACATTAATTTTGTTGATAGTAAGAAACTTTATTTGAATAAGTGAAACCAATCTTTTATACCTATACTATGTACTGAAGGATTCTTGGACAGCTTGAAGTTTTGAGATTGTGTTGCTGAAATTCAAATAAATTAGATGGACTTACCTTTTGCAAAATTTCAACAGACATTATATACGAAATGTGATCTGTAAGTTACATTTACATTTTTGCAATATGTAGGTGTAAGCCTTTCCTAAACTAAACGTAATAATTCAAATTGCATTTACGTTACGTGTTGAGTGTAACAAAAATTGTAAAATCTGCACTATTTGTTTACTAAAGAATAATTTAGAATATTTGCTTAATAAAATACTTTATCAAACTTAAGTAATATTTTTTCCAACAAAAGTTATAAATATTTACCCCAGAAAAAAAACACTCTTTTTTTAAAATATATTCCTATAATGTACCTTATGTCCGAATGAAACATAATAGTCTTCAAGAGGTTAGAAGAAATATTGACTCTTAAAATACATTTATGTAGATAAAATGGTATTGTAAATATGCAGATTTGACTTTATAAGAACGATTTTCTTTGTTTCAAAAGTAACAAGCAAAACAACTGAGCAACAAGTTAAACCATTGTTGTTTAAGCATTCAAATATTGTGCCTTTCACAGCTTCCAAGGTATATACCGTTTGGTGGTTCTCGTTTAAACTGTTTTTGCAACCTTCATCTCTTTTGTTTTTTGTCGCTGGCGTCTTTAACTACATAATTGCTACTGTATTTTGGTTATTATCCGACGTTATTGTGTTGAATGCATTGATCGACAGAGTTCGACACAAGGTTTATACGTTTCTGTTAGTAAAAATTAGATAATAATAATAGACAATGCAACCAAATGGTTACTTGTGGCGAGGAACACATATTCCAAACAGTGATAAATTTCAACAGTCAAATTTGCGTTTCGTTTAAAAAACACGTTCTTTTCCATTTTGTTATGTACGGTAGTGCAAAACAACCGAGTTAAATCGTGCACAAACACGCATACATTCACAACGTCTCACATACACAAATGTTAAAAGTGCATGTCTTAAGAAATTCAGCATTGCAAAGACTTCTTATATTATAACTTGCTATACTAGATCGGTTTTTATCCAGTGACTTTTTCTTAACGTTAAAGAGAAACTGAGAAAAAGCTGCTGCTGCCTTGATTGTATTCATTTGTAATCGCAAAAAAAAATCGTCATTCTTTGAATATAAAGATGGATCGTTTGCGATGTTCATGACTTTTCTGAAATAATATTATCAAATACGGTTTCGATTACATAATATTCTGCTCTATAGAAACTTTCAAAATTCTAAACAACTTTGCACCTCTTTTGTCACCAGATATGATAGTAAAGAAGGGAACTAAATACAATTTCAGATTTGCTACATGTTCACATGTATCATAAACATATGGGCAAAGGGCATTCAAGTTTTTTGCATCAGTCCTGTTGAATTCACTCCCAGACGATTTGAATACTTTCAAAACTCAGAGTTCTTTTTAGGATGGTACAGATTGTAAATGTTCTGTTTGTCTGCAAAATTAGGCCTTTAAATTTGTTGACAACGATAAAAAGCTGTTAAGGTTAAATTTTATTTATAATGCTTGAAACAATATGTTGTAAACTCTCATTAGAGCTTTGGCCACTAATTGCCGAATCAAATAAATGTTACCTATCAACACAAAATATCTTGTATTGGCAGTGTCACAATGAAAAATATTTTTTTTATTCAATGAACAATGAACAAGTGACTACAGCAATACAAGAGTATGTATGTAAAACGTCCCATACTTTTTTTATTTGGCACTTTTCGGCTGTGCTTTAGATATGTGCATGTTGATCATTAAAAGTTTGACACTCTTGTTAGTTTTCAACAGGCAAAACAAAATATCCCTCGAAAATTTCAAATACTAACAATATATCAGATTGTGTCTGAAAGTTCAACGTTGAAATGCCTCTATGTATAACAAGACGCATCTTGTTTTACAAAACTCCCTGTGAATAAAATTTGCATTTTACTCATAGATGATAAAATGTAGTGTGTGGAACGGTTTGTAGATTGCGTTTGAGAAACTTTAGCATCTTAAAACCCCAAAAGACTAAGTGAAACAAAACAATTACAAGCAGAATGTTCTAACCAATAGATCTTCTTGCATAAAAGGCTCACAATGTGTTAAGAAACATGTTATGTCGGCGAGAGGGTCATAAAGAACCAGAATAGTAACTGGAGATGACACATCACGAGCTATATTAATTTCCTGTGGAATAAATAACGAGTAAACTGGGCATCATAATGAAATAATAAAATGACAAATTCACCTTTTACCAGACCTACCATATGTTGCTGCATCGAATTGTTTACAAAATAATCACAAGGAATTTCTTTCTTCCTACCATAATCCATGTTAATCGTGAATCTTTAAAATAACACCTTGAAGTTTTGTTTTATTTTTAAAAAGGAAAATTTTTAAACGAGTCTACTCGGTTATAAGAGTGCCAAAAAACCATATGTAAACCAGAAGACGAAAACATTTAAATTGAAAAAGGGCGTTTATAAATTTGAAAATCGATAATTTGCCATAACTGCAATGTTTATGCTTAATTTATGCCATACATTGAATGAACAAAATAGTAAAAGATTCTATACAAAATTTAGTTCTTAATAATACAATGAATGCAAATCAAATACAATAGTAAGCCACGCGGATATCTAACACATGGTAAAGAAATGACGAAATAAAATGCAACCTTGGCTTTTCCATTGATGTTTTTGTTTCCCTTTTTCACAGCTGGAACGTAAAGTTGTTTGACCTGTAGTCATATGTACATAAATTAAGCTTTTAAGTGTTATTTTAGTCGTACTAAAAGTACCTTATACGTACAACAATTTACCCACATTTTTCTGCTTTAATGTTATCAAATATAGGCTAAGCGTACATGGCTGTTTAAAAAGATGCATTAATAAAACATTGTTTTTTTTTTATAAAAAATGTAAATATTGTTTGAACCTGTGTTCAGACCTTATCGTACAGCCATTATAACCACACTTATACGATGTCTAATACAATTATAATAAGGCGAAATATTGTGTTAGTGTCAAAACAGCATACCCAATTAGAAGCTATTGTCAATTGACTTGTACACACCTAGGGTGAATTTATCACGATAGCATCGTCTGTCATTCTTTGATTGTAGCACTGTATTTAACATATTTTGTTTTAAAACACAAGTCAATTGTCTTTTCCTGCCACAGCAGTAATACAATGATGTTGCCACTGTCTGTGGAACAGTTGGATTATTTAGATGCGTGTCAGAAAGTATTTCGTCTTTTTATCAGGTTTCAGGTGTGTGTGTACAGTTTTATTGTTAATGACTGTTTCAAGAATAGAAACTTAAGGTCACATGAGAATTGCAGAATAAATTAGAATTTGAGAAAACACTATACAAAAGTAAAAGCAAAAATGTAAGGTGTTAAAGTAAGAAACGTTGAGACTAGACGTAACATAGAAATTACACCAGTTACCGAATCGGGATGCTGAAATCGGTTAATAGTGATTTTACGTCGCACTTTCGGGAGGGGTTTCTTTAAGATAAACATTGCAAATAATAATATCCCATAAAAGAGAGACAAACTAACAATAAGTACCAGCATGTAAAATGGTCTGGACAAACAATGTCCGTTACGAACGATACAAACAGAATATGCAATGAACAATCCAAAATATGTTTATTATGAACAATAGACAATAAACTCATTAAGCAAAGAATCAAACTGAGTCAAAAAATGATCAAGGTCAATAATGACACCGGCCCAAAAGATTGTTCATTAAAAAGGCTAAAAGTTGACGTCATATGCCACAAAAGCATAAAAGATTCAAACAAAAAGGATATATCCAAATTATAGTACAGATTTTCAAAATGATATTTGAAAACTTCAAAAGCAGTAACACGTAACTATGCCTTAACTATATATATATATATACACACATTTGTATATGGTATGGAGAGATGAAATATTAAGCAATTTCACTTAACGGTCCTCCAAGATAGGTTACAAGTGCCACGACATTACCAATCGCCGCGTATTAAAAAAGTAAAAATTCTTGACTGAAAAAAGGTCACTGCAAAGCATTAAACTAGAAAATAACAGGGCTGTAGCCCTTATCAATACTTTTCTGATAAACTAAGTAAAGAATACAAAAGGATTAAGACCAATGACTTTGTTGATGTTTATCAGTACAGATGCCTAAACTGCAGTTGACTTATGGAATTATTTAGTCTCATACTATGTATTTTGTAAAAGAATATTAATTCCAGAGTTAAAAAATTAGATGTGATATAACTTATTATTATAGAAAAATATACCCTCGACAACACCATGTTTTATGACTTGCAAAAAGACAAACAACCTAACAGAAGTCAAAGCTTTCTTTTATTTTAATAAACGTCAACAGAATCATCAAGAAATGAAGATAATAGGTACCGTTACGAAGTCCATATTTTATCACTGGAATTTTTACTTTGGCAAGTTTGAGCTAAACATTGAAAAGAAACAACTGCAATAGATATATTGATAGTCAATCGTAATTAAGGCATATATTTTATTAGGCCCAAATAATCTCGTAAACATTGATGTTTCTTTAACAATTTTAAATATATTTATAAAAACGCACGAAAGAAAAGAATACCAATGTTAGTAATAGACAGAAAGTAAATACGTTCAAGCCAAAGAAAGGATTCCTGATCTATACATTTCAGTCTTTAAGATCGTCGGTTATGATAGCTGATATAAATTCGTTTGACATATGCATTTGGTTGCACAAAGACGTTACATTAACCATCTGCCTGTCTACAATGCGGATATCAGTTGACACAAAGGTCATCATTTATTCGCTCGCAGACTGATTTACAGCAAACTTTATGACATAAACAATTTCTATATTTTATTGAAGACTTGAGCGAAAGTTTTTTTTATTGTTTTGTATACTTTAATGATACATAGATTACCTATATTGATGAGAGAGGTTAACAGATGCGATAACTTCTTAAAATAGACCCACCATGTATTCTATGAGTTTATTTTCATATTATTGTTCCTTGCTGTCGTACATGAGCATTAAAGTTCCTGCATTCAAGAGATATTAGCAAACATGCATTAAAATCATTAAAATGGAAAAATTAGCTTTACATGTAATGTCTGCGAAATACAGGATAGCTTATAGGAAAAAAATAACAACAGTTATTGTTAGAAGTATGTTAAATACAACCTGTTTTTATTGAATCTGTTTTCATTTATATAATTGTAATTTAATTAAAACGCGCTGTACATGTCTCCACGACCACATAGTATTCCTAAAATAGTTTGATAATTTAGATTCTAACAAATTTTAGATTAAGCATCAGTAAAATAAGACACCTGCATTTAGATAACATGGACGTGACGCACTAAATAGAAACCTTCATTAGCACTCTTCGCAATCTGCAATATATTTTTATTATTTAGCTGCTGTTGGTGAATCCTTTGTAATTACCCAACAACACTTTCATTCAAAAGTATGTTTTGCATGCTGTACTGATACAAGTCAATATTAACTTCAAATGTCATTAATATGTTTTTGCACGCTGCAAGCGGTCTTGCTGTCGACACACCAGTACGACTTAATGTGTCATGGTTGCATTGAACTGGCTGTTATCGATGCCAACATAACCGAAGCATGCATAACATTGTATATTGTGTATAAATAAAAAGAAAATAATCAGCCATTTGACACAATGTGAAAATTATCTTTGACAAATCATAAGGAGAAAGAATAGTTAACACACGAGTGTTAAAATAAGTGAAAATGGAAATGTATTAAAAGGACAAGCAAGTGAGGGAACTGAAAAGAAGTAACAGGAAGAGTAAGATTTGTAAGCTAACAGTTTTCAAGAAAAAACAAATATACGTTTGACAAAAATATAATTTATATATAAATGATACGATACGAACTGATTTATCACAACTATGGGCGCAAAATATCAATTCAGTGACTTCCGTAGAGACCTTTGATGCAAATACTACATATTTTCCTATCCTGTATATATAGATTGTTAAGTTTCCGGAAAATACACAATTAATTGCCAGTTAAAAGGGAATATGCAAAAACTGGTTTACCGAACCTATCAGGCAGTCAGTCAACTTTATCTAGAAGAAAAACGACTATAAGGCACTGCACACATGTTATTTCCATTGATTGGTCTTGTTATTACATACGTTTGCATATGCATGTGAAAGACTTCATCGTTCTTACTAACATAGCTAAATGTTAGACATATGGTACTAAATAGCACTATTGGTCAACACAGCTGGCGCAGCACGAAGTGTATTCAGTGTGTGTAGGATAGATAACTGCATGACCTAAACGGAAAAATACGAGAAATAGCCGCGAATTATTAATAACTGTAACATGTGTATCTCCAAAGCGCACTAGCATGTTGTATAAAGATACAACTAAAGGTTTCATATTATAGGCTGCATATCCTGCATACCGTTGCCCCTAATGAATGATATATTAACAAAATGTGGTGCCGTGAAATTATATAATTTTCCTTGTGTCCGCTTCATAATGTATATACAAAATGACATCTGGGATGTGTTTTGTGACATGGCGCATTAGTAGGACACGCAGGACCTAACGCTGTATTAACCAACTGCTACGGTGTAATGCGGACATCAAATTACACCCCATAGGTCAGTATTCATTTTATGGCAGACTGATATAAAATGATACAGTAACGGTTTCTATAGGAAACCATGGTATCTAACTAGTTAAAGTTGAGACTTTCGTCTTTAATTTATTCTTACATCAGGGTATGTGTCGCAATAGTTTCTGATGATTATGCACACTTCTCCTTGTAAGTACTACCGATAACTAACTACCTAACTGTCTGACTGACTGACCGACCGACCGACCGACCGACCGACCGACCGACCAACCAAACAACCAATCAACCAATCAACCAATCAACCAACCAACCAACCAACCAACCAACCAACCAACCAACCAACTAACTAACTAACTAACTAACTAACTAACTAACTAACTAACTAACTAACTAACTAACTAACTGACTAACGAATCAATCAATCAACCAACCAACCAAATAGATAAATAAATAAATAAATAAATAAATGTTTTTCGGCAATAATGATATTTTGCGCTGCTCATTTCCTCTCGTTACAATCAATGTTTGTATTAAAGACGTAAGTAAGGTGGTGCGTTTCAGATAAGTACATGGATTCAGTAGATAATATCTTCCAATGGCAGGCTGCTTTTATATCCACCGGAACTTGCCTTGCGTAAGCATCTCTAAGTGAAATAACGTGAGGTTAGACATCTAGGATGTAAAACATGGACATTAAGACACTCGCGCAATCTTTGTTTGTGTATACAAATTGACAGAGAATATTAAAATTGCAGATCACTTTTGATACTTTTAAATATTTTGTATATGCTTTTTCTTAACAAAACGCAAACTTATTAAATGGATAAATAAAATGTTATGATCCTTTTTGAAGTAGGACAAAAATGTATCGCATGAGTTTAACTTTGATATGGTTGATGCTTGCTGCAAACACATTAGCTTCACTGAAGCTATGCTTTCAAACGAATAAAGATATTAGGAACGAACAGTACGATAGCCTACAAAGATTCAACTGTTTTACAGACAGCTGATGTCTGTGCTGGAAATCCGCCAAGAAATATTTCAGAACCGTTTTCTGGAAATTATTTCGAATGATGCATGTCGTCTGCTAATGCCAATATGTTTTATGAGATATACATTTTGGATTTCAACGAATAACCATAAATGGATATTTTCATGTCTACCTGGCCATATAAGAGATAAAAATGCTAATCGTTTAAACATATCTTTGTGTCTGATATTGTTCTATTTTCACGAATATTTACATCGTTCTTTTACCAAATTCATTCACAAAACGACATAGATTTGTAGACCTTCTATTTACCAAACTAAGCAAAAGACCTGCTCATGTGATTCGATTTGATAGTGGGTACTTAAAATCGTGTTATTTCTTAATATACCATCAATTATTCGTTCTGCAGTTTACTCCCAACGTCCCGGCAAGACCTTTTAATATCAATTAAGTAATGCTTCATTTACTATAAACTTTTGTGTAGGTCTTCTTAACGAAATAATACGTATCTCTCTTCTAAACAACATGGGGACATTATTTTTCAATGACGTCATTACTTTCGTCATAACTTCTCAAACAAAACGTCAGCGTTTTGGACACTAATTTAAATGGATCGGTTTTCTTTTCATTGCTTGCATTCGAGAAACCCATCAGGAAGTGCAAGGTTAGAGCTCTGTTAAACCGGTTCAAGCACCCCAGTCGGTAACTGTCGGGTTTGCTCTTATTGTTGAATTACTCATCACAGATCTGTCCTCACTTTTACATTTGGCGTGCATGTAAATACCTTTGTCCTGTGTCTTTTTCAATTTTGTATATGTTGCAATGCTCATAGGACTTCGTTTTATATATTCTTATTATAAAACCGATAGGAAACTAGGAAAATGAATTCTATTAATAATGTTTTTGTTTAAAAAGGAAGATCTATGAAACATAGTTTGCACAGATTTTATTTATACATAAAATTGCTACTGCTTACTGATGTCTTCAACCTATTATACCATATGATTTACCACTTTCCCTCGATTATTTGACATTCAATATAATAAACCTGGTATTATTTCTTTAAAGCATCTGGATAAGTAAGCACACTGGAACATGTTTGTATAGCATCAGAATGAACGTTGATTGTCCGTTGGCCAAATTTCACCATCAGGTGTAACAGCCGAGGTATGGAAACTACAAGACACATGGCTTATTAACCTACATACTTCAATTAAAAGGAGCTGTAAGACAAGTTCATAGTTAAGAAGGCATGAAGTAACTTATAAAATGTGTACATGTAGGTTTTTTTATTCAACTCAATGTTTGGTAAACTAAGGTATTGTCAGAAAAAAATGGCGCTTATCAAACTGAGCTTTCCGTAATGTAAATCCATCTTTATAATTTAATAATGCTTATATCAGTGTTGCTCAGCACAAACCATTCTCAAACATCAATGCAATGACCAGAAATCAGGACGATTATAGTCATTAACCGAATCATGACGCCTGAGTTAAAAAGTCGACAATGATAACTATGATGTCGCTGATCATGTTGTATCTTTAACCAGCCGCCACGTGTCATTATATTGGAATTCACGAGTCAGCACTCAGCATTTCTTGAACTTCATTTTATGTGCGCAAGTTAGGGTACACATTCAGGTTCTACCTTTTGATCTCCTTGATTTCTACCATAATATAGGGAAATATAATTTTTATTACCATAATAAATTATTAATAAGCGGATCAAAACAAATGCAGACATGTGAGCAAAAACAGCAAACCTAGAGCGAACATTTTCAACCATTTATCTGATCAGTCTCTACTATATAAGTTTCAATTGTTCATGGTAGATCCATTAATCATTTGTACACAATGGTTTGACCGATGTAAAAGGTGCATTGAATGATCTCGTTTACTTTATTGATGAAACAATAATTAAGCTAAATGAAAGAATGTTACAAACAATTTGGCTGAATGTTTATCACAAGATACTATGGTAGCTGAACACAGACAGCATTTTCAATTTAAGCTCTTCGACAACATACTTCAATTTCATCAGCGGTTGAAAGGCTAAGCACTTAACCATAGGCACAGTCATCTTAGTATTATTTTGACAAGTTGTTTTTGACTGCCATATTTAGCTGCTTTAAAAGTCACATTTACAAAATACTTACAATCTATCTTACATTGTTGTCATGACATGAAGACCTTTATTAATTCCACACTAGCAATTCTTTAGCAATTATCATAGCTCAGAATTATATAGGTACTTGTCCTATATGTTAAATTGTTATAATTATGATATGACTTTGTATACTTGTTAGCTTAGCCAAACTGTAACAATTCAATTAATTTTGTATTACCTTTAAGTTTTCAAACCGTTGTGTGACTATGTTGTCAAGTTTGTATTAATCCCAACATTAAAAAAAGATGATCGATATTGTATTTGATATAGGAAAACTCACAGATTCGACCAGACATAACAAATAACATTATTTTAGTTTTTGTAGGCTCTGTTAAAATGTGCACACTAACCTTTTACTTTAACACAACAAAGGGATATACATGTAGTTGTAAATTATTTATTAAGTTGCAAATTGACAGTTTTCATCTTTAAACAAATTTGATTTTGCTTGTTTGCAAATATTTTGATGTCAAATGTTAGAAATCCTCGCCAGCACACGTTACTTCACAGACACATTTTCGAACATAGGTGACGTAGGAAAGTATATATTCATAGAAATCTGCTTTAATAAAAACATGACCATTGACCTGACATTGACATTTTATACTATTAACATTCATCTTTAATAAAAATAAAATAAAAACATTGCAAAGAGAGTCAGTTTAAATTAAGCCGATGTGTATCCAGTAGGGATATATGATACTAACACGCCATTTTATTTTTAATTCTCAAACAGATGATAATATTATTTAATAAAATAATTGCAAAGTGTGTCGTGTCACAGTTTAGACAAATGCACGTGGTTCAAACAGTGTATCCTTCGAAATAAATGATTATAAAATGTAATTAACCCTTAGTTACCCCCCCCCCCAAAAAAAAAACAACAAAACAAACAAAACAAAACAAAAACAAAACCAAACCCCAACAGACACACACAAAAACTCGTATATATGTATAAATTGATTATTAATCTTGAGAAAGACATTTTGGAATTTTCGTTAAGTCCTGAAACTAGTTGCACGAGTTTCATAATCTAAATCTATGTCATATAAGCAAACTAGATAAACATTTTATTGGCTTTAAGATAAGGCATGTAAAGATGAAATGAAGGGGTTTTGAGCATAATACATCCCTAATTTGAAGCCTCAAACAAAAACGCATTTGCTCTGAACAAAGATACAGATGTATTGACACCATGTTGTGTGTATATCTTTTTTAATCTTTATTTTGAGCAATTAATAAATGCAATGTTCACTTAAGAGTTTATAAAAGTTTAAACTGAGACTGTAAATCTTTTATTGTCGCGTTTATCCTTTACCATCATTTGTGTTTGTTTATCGACCATTATTTCAGTGATCTGAAGACGATGCAAATTTTGCAAAAATATTAGTTTTTACGTGTTTACCATACATCTTGGCATGATGCCCTACAAGTCGCATTATCCTGCAACTGAGTAAATTATTCCTCCAACTAGCCTAATATTAACTTGTGTGATAGCAAGGGAGGTATTTTTTTTATAAATGCAAAAATGTGATTCACTTCGACGATGCCTTTGGCGGTTTGAAAATTTTGTGATATTTTGTGGTGCTGCCTGTTTACCTGTTCGTCTTTGTGTTACATGCTTTATGTTTTAATACTTTTGTACCGATTACATTGTTTAATCGGCGATATTTTCATTTTCGCCTTTACGGAATATTGATCTTTGAGGTTACCCTTTTAAAAGGACGGAAAAGGTGTACACATTAGCGACAGAGACGTATTTGATTTATGACATAAGCTATTCGTCAGGCAAAAGGCTTTGGAGATTACATAAGCTATCTATATCTCTGTAGTATGAACTTCAATTACATCACAAATGTCTATTAGCTAGCAGACACATGAAAGTAATTGAATAAGAATGTACTTACTATCAAAACGTTGACATATGCGCATAAGGTATATGCCTAAATTAAGATCGATGGTGTTGTATAATAGACGCAAGCGACGTCTTGTGCCAGAACAATCCTCTTAATCGTAGAATTTTACTTCTTTCCACAGACATTTACCACAAAAAGCCATAGTCAAATCTTAGCAAAGAAGTTAGCATTAACACGGGAAACATAGAGAGGAGACTATGTCAACTTCCAAAACGGTTGGCTTGTTGAACTGGTTTAGAATATCTATACTGTAATACTTGACAATAAAATAGTAATGTGACAGTAGCGATTAATAGATTTATCGATTTATAGAGTAAACCGAAAACCAAACAAATCACAACAAAGCCTTAAATATAATATTTAACTATCGGACTAAAGACTAAGGTAATTGTTGCTTGCTGAGGGCACTTCAGTCTGGTAGAGTTATTGCATCACAGACGTATTATCTGAGCATCCAGCAATAAACAAACAAACAGCAGTATTGATAGTGGATGTCGGTCATAAATATTTCAAAACAATTTGGCGGAAACCCATATGGAAGGAATATGCGTTCTGTTTATTCAAAAGAGTATACTTATATTTGTCTGAGACATACGTTTAAGGTTTCAACGAGTAATCATTTACACATAATGGTGGTACGGCTGTCTTAAATAATGTGAAACTGCCGTCTGTTATTGAGATGTTTTGAAACAAATCGATAAGCTCTAAGAAGCCTAAAGATTAGAAAGATTATGTGCTTTGATGTGATATTGAACAAAAGACACTAGTTAATAAAGTACAAATCATAGTTATATGATACAAAGGAAGGATTCTTATAAACAGCTGAATTTGCAGCATAATGGTAAAAACATTTGTATTGATGGTATATACATGAATGCCAAGTTGATTCCCCGTTTTCTTTTCTGGTCCAGAAGAAGAAGAACAACAGATGGAAGATACATTGCCTATTTAGAGTTGATGTCTGCATAGCTTTATGTAAAATTGTCGAATAAAATTGTTACGTGTAAATCCACAAAAAAATTACTCAATTAGGCGTTGATAATATAAGCATATTCTGGTATTTAATATTCCATCTTTATAGTACTGCTATTAGTGTCTGCTGATCTTAATGTAATCAAAGCGCGTCTTTCTCGCAGATTTTCGCAATATTATTGCAACAAAAACTTGCTCTATGTTTTTAACCACACATAACACATGCACTTCATGCTTTTATCACAAAAGCAAAACATACAAGTGTTTTTCTGTTTTGCACTAAACTTATGCTAATCTGCGCCTATCTTTACAGCATGGTAATTACAATAAACCTATTATCTATTGTATCATATCGTAATCCGTAAAAAAATATATTGAGCGTCTTTCTTGTCATTCTGTGAAAAGATTCAACAGTCCTTATAAGATACATAAAACATTATACCCTACATATTCATTTTTCATTGTGATTTTCCTGTAGTTAAATAATACCAACATTTTCTAGACTAAAAGATTTAATTTACAAATAGTATCACGCCTGTCTTAACTTTTTCATTTTGTCTATACCCACAGGACAAATGGTTATAAAAATATAGTAAATAGGAAAAAAACAAAAACAATAAAACTTTCTTTTTTTTACTCGCATAGTCTTCACTTCAATGTTTGTGGAAAACATGATCATTTGCATTCTATGAAAATGTGAGATTGATTGATGCCGAAAGACAAAATAATACTCATGTAGCTTTTTCTTTGAAATTTTACCTTAAAAATAATAATAAAAAATAAATATTAAAACTAACCAAATAAAATAAATGAAAAAACGATTTTGAATGTTGATTCATGATCTTTTTCATGATGATGGTTGCTTAACACCGACAAAATGGTATAACATTCGCCAATTAAATAGTTTTTGGATACGCGTTAGTATTTTTTTTTCAGTTTTTCTTGAGCAAGTGACAGGCCAATAAATATGTACTTTTAACCATCATCTTTCCGCCTGTTAATAAAAATCTAACTTTACGTTTGAATTATAAAACTGAAAATTACGCTTAACCCTAATGTAAAGAATACTTACAAATAATTACTTATACATCATGGTCATACATTTGGTGTTCGTGATAAAAGGCATAAACATTACTTATTCGCTCCAAACAGATATAAAGCATTTCAATGCAACAAATTGATATATAATTCTTGATATATTAATTCTATGTTGTAAGGGATGTTATATATATATGTTATAATTTCTAAGAAATATTTTTTTCTGGAATTTAACGAAAAACCCTAGCTAAGGAATTAGATACCCTACAGATGCATAATGCAGGTGGCAATGGTACAAATATGCTATTAAAAGTTGCACAGTTATAGGTAATACGCTGCAAATGGTTAAAAAGTAAAACTAATTTAATATTTATCGTTCTCAGAATAAAATAAAAGAGCAAAAACAACAACAACAACAATGATAATATATTACAAGGCACAGGGAAAGTTCAAAACCTTTGTGAGAATGTTTTAGGATACAATTTGCAATGAATACTTCAACTTTTACTCTTTACACTTGGCATAACAATGATAATGAATTTCTCTGTAACCACCAGGGGATAAACATTGGCTGTGGCACGCAAGTTTACGAAATTTTCTGATAATTTATAGAATGTTCATGTTCCTTTATTTTATAAACCGCTTCCCTGGTGAAAATAAAACTTTTGCTTAAAAATACATATTCTGCAGCAAAAATGTCCATAAATTAGGATACTGGAGTGAGATATGGCAAGAATGTATACGCTTAATAGACATATAGATTTTATTTTACAAAAAATACTGACATAAATTTATTGTATGTCTCAAGAGTATTTTTAGCTTGTTTTCATTAATGTCTAATTTCAATTTTATGAACATATATTTATAGCTAAAATATAACTATTACACTAAGTTAAAATGGCTTTGTATGTTTCAGGCAGTCAACACACTTAATTCATACATTTATAAATTATGTGGGTAACTAGGATGTAAAATATATAAAATTCCTGAAATTATTTTGTGTTTGTCAAGAGTACACTCTATAAATTGTGATTGAATAGTTTACGTTGCTTAAGACACGATGATGCCGAGAAGTTTATATACATTTTATCCATGTTCTTTATGAAAATAAAACTTTGTCTTATTGTCATCGTAGCTAAACAGACAAAATATATCGTTTTACTATTGTTATGTCAATCATAACTTTTAAATCATAAAAAAATCATTTGTGTAACTTATTTTTTATAGTATAGTAGTTATATATAGTAGTATAGTATTGTAGTATAGTATAGGTGTTGCTTGATGAAGAAATAGTGTTTAAATATGAAAAAACTCGTAGAAAGCTATCCACAGTAACACATAACAATAATGACTAGGACCACCAACTATAATCTTCATTGTTATTCCTCATATTCCTTTCATTCCGTGCATTTAATTAAAATAATTTACATCAAACTAAATTTTTGCTGCACGATTGATTCACTTTTTTTTATTGCATTGGGATAGTTATATTGACATAAAATTATGTTATGTGACGTTAAATGAAGAATATAGACAACAGAAATATATTTGCGACTCTTTACAGAAAGTGCCCTTGTATGACAACACTTAAGATTTAAATGATATATTACTGCAAAATCAATGATGTCAAAAAAGGTCCGAAATTTTACGTCAAAAGCAGATTTGATGATATTCTAGGGACTCCAATCTTATGAACCAATCATCTATTTGAGTAAAAATTACACATTCTACTGTCAAGTTAAATTTGTATATTCTGTACCGACAAGGTCACGTATATGTATATGGTATAAATACATTTAGTTTTCTAAACATGAAAGAAAGGCACATACTAACTTCTGTAAATTAATAGTTTTTTTTGCGAACATTAAATGTATAATTAGGTTTTCATCCTGCATTTACTTTCTTGGAACAAAGTTGATCAGGCTTAATAATAAAAGGGTCATTACCATATCCACGACACTCGCTCATCGGAAGACTCATTGGTTAATAAATAGATATGTTCTCATTATACGAAACTATGTCTTTTATACAACAGCAATGTGCTTATGTTGTGTATGAGATACTTGCCAAAACGTATTCATTATTTAAAAAGTTTAATGGAGGTAAGCATATGTTCAAAGTATTACAATGAAACAACAAAAGCGTCCATGTCAAGTCGTTAAAAACAATTAATACTTAATGTAACTAACCTAGAGAAAAATAGACACTCGGGGCTTATTTAAAATTGAAAATTATACGTATACGCTATTATCTTTCAGCTACTGAAGAGAGAAATACTAAATTTCACATTTTGTGTTAAAAGAATTACATTACAAATAGGGAAAGTCCAGCAAAGGTTATGTAAACTACAAGAGTGTCTCTAGCTTAGCACCATAAACTTTAATTTAACGCAAGGAAATATAAGCTCCATTAAACATGTGTGTGTTTGCAGTGCGGACGTCAACTTATATTATCGAAATCATTATTTATTCGTTTAAAGACGACTAATAATTATAGTAACGCATTGTTACGTAATAAGCAAACCCATTGCCTTTGTTCCAAATGACCCTGACCTAATTTAGAGTGACTGTCTTTTAGAATTTCCCACAGAAAGAGTATATTAGCGCTCCGTTTAATTTAAGATTCTGCATTACTTACATATAACCTTATTGTCCATTAATGGATATATTGCAAACAATGTCCATTTGCATATATGTTTAAAAAAATGGTATGTCGTTTAAATAACTTCCATTAATCTTCGCCTTAAGTTTAACTCTACTAATTCTGTTACTTACAATTGTCCAAACTGTTGCAACAACAAAGGACTCGCTCTCTAGTGAAAATGGGTCAAGAGCCCAAGACATAAATGGCATGAAGTGAGAATTCACTTATTTGTCTGAATACTTTTAGTAAAAACATAAATATTTTCTTTAAACCAATGCTTTTTGTCAACAGTCTAAAACGCTGTACTTGTGATTAGATGTGAGTTTGGAAATTCTAAAATGCATTAAGTATAATTTCCTGTTGAATTTACCTGCTATAATAGTGTTATTTGCGTCTGCACTTCATATCAAACGTTCCAGCAAACCTTTTTCAATAATATATTTGAAGCGATGTGAAACTTTCAGGATAAAAATATTATTGGCTTTAGGATGTTGTTTTGAAAATCAAAATGTATTTTTCACATTTTTCATAAACATCAGAGACATTTGCTCATCATTCACCTCAAATGCATTAATATTTAAATTTTGTTGAACATTTCTAAGCCTGTGACTCATACAATGCGTTAGCAATTGCACGTTCTGGATTTAAAAATACATAACAGAAAAAATGAAAAGCCTGAAATTGAACATGCACAGTTTTAAAGATAAATGTGTATAAAATACACATTATATTACACCTGGAATGTCAACACTGAAGTACTACATTAAGCGGAAATATTTATACTCTGTAACTTTCATTTTGTTCGCCATTTTCTGATGGCACTTGAATTTTCAAATGAAAGACGAAGGAAAAATGCCAGTGTCTATTTTAGTATATGTTATTGACCTCTAACGGGCAAAACGATGGGTGTAATACAGAAGAAGGTGCTTAATAGTGAATATGCATGCCTTTTAAGACTTATGTATGGAAATGTACAAATTAAACAAATGACTTGTATTTGGGTTATCATTTATTGATCATTATTTCAGAAGCATACAGTAACATAGACATAGTCTGGGATTGCTTTTAACATTAAACCTACAAAATTATCAAAATGATCTCAACTGACCATAAGAGACCTTTAGATAAATGCTTGCCATCTTCTTATATTATCAATTTCTACACTGATTGAAAACATGTTATAAAATTTCACAACTCAAATATAAATATATAAGTGGAGACATTTTTTTCTTTTATTTCCTTTCCACAAAAGTAAAGTCTTTGCTTTGTAAATGTTATACCTTTCTTTTCTTGCCAGTTGTTTTATGTGACCACATGTTATTTTATTATGGTTTTTGTTTTTAAATTCATAATGAAACACATGAAATACCGATGATAAATCGCTTGAATTAGAAATTTATTTAAGAAGACATGCCTTTGTTTAGCGGATGATTTTAAAAGCACACAACAAAACAACAGCATCACTCTAAGAGGGCTTTGGATGATCGATGTATTATGATCAAGGGACTGATTCTGTTTTATCTAAAAATGGAGATATTCCACTTCGGCCTTATCTACTGCATTATCAAACATAAAACTGATAAAAGTATATGTATGTAGATAAATTAGTTCAATTTGATTCCTTTTAAGCACTCACCATGTAAGGCATTACAGCACCATATCATCCATAGGGCTCAGTGTAATAAAAACTGATATGCTGAACTCTTTTGGCAGCGTGTACTGTAAGAACTGGGTTTCATCTTAGAATCTTTGAAGCTGTTAAGATAACTACTATGTAACTCGAATTGCCAGGGTACAACTGCTTCCATTGCGTGTGTGTGTTGCAAACAACGACTTGCGATGCTTGATCAATATAATTAAAATACTTATAGATCAAGAATGTTTTTTTTTATATTTATTTTCATCTATTGCGAAATAGTAAATATACAAAATAGTATATGCAGATAGTGTTTATATAATTTTATTATTAATTAATAATTATTTAGTGTATGCAATGTCCATTGTTCTGTATGTTCAATAGTAATAGTCTGCTTTATCATTAAACATTAAAAGAGAAACAAAATCAAAAAAGTATAGTTACGAACGATGGATCATACTATTTAATTTCCTTCAAATGACAAATAACTGGAAAATACGGTTCTGTGAAAATTACTTATACTAAAACAGCCACTAGACAGATGCATACAGAAGCTAATAAGACAGAACTACTGAGACGAAAAGTTACACACATAAAAGCTAACACTTACTGTTCGAATGGCAAGCTTACATTGTTCCAAACTCGTACTCTCCTAAGACTGTGCAATACTTCATCAAAATAAGAAAACAACTTGTGACAGCAATCATCTGCATTCGGAGTAATAATAACAAGAAATGATTGTAAATATCTACTTCCTGTAGTAAATGCCCCGGAAAATAAATATTTCCGAAAAAGAGATATGTTTGAATAAAAACGTTTTAGGGAGGACGCATCATGAGAACCAAATTATGGCATCAAATTATAAAGAACCCTAACGTTACAGCTACTTGTCCAGTCATCGCGTGAAATTTGAAACTATTTCGTGACTCTTGATTCTTAAAAGCTGAAAACTGTATTATTGTGCAACCTTTACCTACGCAACGTCCAACATTATTAATGTTGTACAAAAATAAGACAGTCTCGCCTAATATTCATCTTTTAAAGACATTGATTACAACACCTTTCTGTTTTGATACACAAGTGTAGGTTTCTCGTGCAACAGCTATAATCTGGTGGATCTTTATGGAACAGATGTTTTATTGGTTGGGATAGAGATTAGTGTCATAAAGTATTTTGCATTTATGACAGGTTTCTTGTGTTTGCTCACTTTTAT
Organism: Sinonovacula constricta; assembly: GCA_007844125.1. Classification (NCBI taxonomy): domain Eukaryota; kingdom Metazoa; phylum Mollusca; class Bivalvia; order Cardiida; family Solecurtidae; genus Sinonovacula; species Sinonovacula constricta. The sequence continues at coordinate 15,985,906 of CM017556.1, forward strand.
TATTTAGACCTGTTTCAAAATGTTTCCATATTATATTAAAGCGATGCTGACGTATGGAATGATTTATTACTTAATATTTAATAATTTTAAAGCCGACAATTTGAGTCTTAAAATGAATACATTTGATCATAGGACTACAAATCATCTGTTTGGTGTTCCCTACTTAAACAAGAACCAACCGGCACATATCGAATGTATTCATTCTAATTGGCCACCGATCTGTATAAAGAACTAGTCATAGAGATACAAGACTATCCAGACATTTTAAAGACTATAACAAATAGCTTATAATTACAAGCTTTATGAATAATTTTATCGTTCGCTTGAACAAAATTCGAACAAAATACTTTGCAATAATTGTATGCTTAATTGTCTTGTATCATTTACTATTGATTTTTTATTTCCTCTTACTAAAACATACAAAGCAAATACAATGGCTAATTATTACTTTGGACGAATACGGGCAGTGCATTTTGTTCTGATGAGATCGCCTTCTGTCAAACTCGACTAGAACCAGTTACTAGAGACCGTATTCGTCCATGTACTAGTAACATTTGAATTCGATCATAGAGATGAGTCATGTACGTATGTCGTTTGATGACGATGTCAGTTGTATCTATGAGAAATAAAAATTATCAAACTATGATAAACCTAAAGGCTATTTTGAAGCATCTCACATATAAAACTAAAGAGCAGAAACATTATACTTGTATAATTTAATATTTTTTATGTTTCCGACAAAAAGCCAACGTACTGTAAAATATATTTTGTCTTTGAACGTTCGTTCGAAACAAAACTATTAAGATCTTTTTCACGATAACATTCAAATGAAACATGTATGAACTACCGTGTTGAAATGTCCCTATGTATAATTTTCCAAGTGCTTGTTAATGCATTTGACATTTTTAACAACTTACATGCAAAAACATAACTTATGCATTTTATGACAAAGTATATATATATATTGACTCTACCAATTTTATGTACTTATACAATATCATTTTTCTGAGATGAGTTTTTGCTTGCAATAGGAAAATTGGCCCGGATGAATTACTACTTCCAACATCCAGTGAAAAGTGAGTAACACAAGATAATTTCAAATAAAGACACCACGCAGACACCTTGCGTCTGTATTGGAGGTCGGTTATAAATATTTCAAAACAATTTTCAGGCCATCATTTCGATAAACGTTTGTGGTCTATTAATGTCACTCATTCATTTCTGAGACGTGCATTTTGGATTGAAACAAATATCTAAAATAGGTACTGAATTCGAGGCAATATAAAAATACGTCATTATATTATTGTTTAAATTGAAAACTCCTCAGGGTTTTGATAAATTGCAGAGGAACATCTGCCACCTCATCCTCAAGGAAATAAAGAGCAAATTAGTTTCAGTTGTAAAAAATGATGGAAATGTCAAAGCGCGTCTCTTTTTTGAAAATACAAACCAACGCTACTAGGACCAGCGTACAGAATCATATATCTTTTCCTTAACATTATCATCATATTTTAAAGTTCCATCCTATAAGTTACGCCGCTTACAGGGTCGCACTGTGTTTTATTTTGCGCTATTTATAATACGTTATATGACATATGAAAACGAAAAGCATCCATAGGAATATAAAACACTTGAGAATTTTTGACTTAAGTAAGCTGCAAATATGTTTGAAGAATTGTCATGCTTAAAATAAATACGAGGCCTCATTTGTATTGTACGTTGTTTAAAAGTTGTTACCATGTTGCGCAATATTTTAACCATCTAGGAATTAAGAACGAACAACTTTGCAATATGAAACCTTCAACAATATGAAATATAACATTTTTCTATGAAGATATAATCATCCATTAAATCATCAAATAATCATGCACTTAATTAAATTCAAATAGGAAATAGTACAACACAAACGTAGCCTCATGAACAGTATAAGTTGGACTGATAAAAGTGTATTTTATGAAAATAAAACCCACACCAAACAACACCTGCACTATGTCTGCCAATGAAGACTCATAACTAGCAGAACGTATATACTATGACAGTTAATTTATATCTGTGAAAATTTTGATAGGACCTTTTCTTATTTACCTATTAAGAAATAATTAATAGTTGACAATTCTTTTAAATGTGTACTCCAATGCATTTTATCAAAACATACGACTCTATACAATACTAAAGAAATAAATTAATAAATTATGCATGTGTATCAAGTCATGTTATTTCTAAAATAAATAATACCGGTACTTTGGATCGAATTTTGCCGTGGGGAAACAGCTTCTGCAATATCTCTTCTTAGTCTTAACTACTGCAAATGTGTCTGCAACTTTCCATAATTTGAAGCCGTAGGTGCTTGGTTAATACAATTATCTTAACAAAAGACAATAAGCGTTCAGCATAATATGTAAACAAAATAACAAGCGCATATCGTCTGAGAAAGACTAATCTCATTATCGTCAAGTGCAATAGTGTAGTATTTCAATACTAAAGATAATCAAAATATCTTCTCTCTAGGTGATAACGTAAATTAGATTTGACGAAAAATTTCCAATACAAATGTATATTTGCTTCTGATATCACAGACAGAAATTGTGTAATATTTCAGTTTAACAAGAAAGCAGACAATGACTTGGCATGCAAAAGAACGCATGTACACAAGAAATATGCCTTAAATATTAATCAATTATTACAAATGACACAAGTATATAGAATTATTAAAAGAAAAGAATATGTTTCTTTCTATATTTAAAGAATTTTATTTAACATTATTTCAATTGATGCCAAAGATTGGAATAAAGATAAGGTTTGTTCTTTTACATTTGGCTTGATTGTGAATACCTTTGTCTTGTGCCATTTCAAATTTTGGTTTATTTTGCATTGCTCATAGGACTTTGTCATTATATATTCTTATTTATGATCACAGCTATGTTTCTTGGTCGTAAAAATCTCCACATGCATAAAATCTATTTTTCTTAATTTATCCTATTAGGATTGTTACCTGTATTTCTTTTGATGTACTTTGGCTCCACAATTCATGAACATGATGTAACAACCATTTACTATTCTCTGGTATTGTTTTGATTACAAAGGTTAATTTCCTTTACAATCAACTATTTTGTGTAGTTCTTCTTTTCCAAATAATAACTCTCTCTCTTCTAAACACAATGTGGACATAAGTTTCAATGATGTCACAACATTCGTCATAACTTATCAAAGAAAACGTCAGCGCTTGGACATTTTTATTCAGATAGATGGGTTTTCTTGTCATTGCTAGCACTTGAGAAACCCATCAGGTGCGAGGTTAGAGCTTCGTGAAACCGGTTTGAGCACCTAAATCGAGCACTGACTGACCGTTCCAAGGCGGTAACTGTTGGGTTTACTCTATTTGTTAAATGATTCATCACAGATTTGTTCTTTTACATTTGGCTTGCATGTTATTTTGGCTTGCATGCGATCAACTTACATTTGGCTTGCATGTGAATACCTTTGTCGTATGCCTTTTCAATTTTTTGTATATTTTGCAATGCTCGTATGACTTTGTCATATATTTTTATTGTCAATACATACAGTTGCCGGTTTATTTGTCCGTCCGTCCGGCGCGCTTGTGTCTGGGCTATATCACAGCAACCGCTGGCTTGAATTCAATGAAACTTTATAGGAAGCTTAACCAAATTAAAAAAATCTTAGATGTTAAAGGTTTTTCTTCGCAGGTGCTTGGTTTATACAGTTGTCTGCATAGAAAATAACAAATACCTAGCAATATATGTAAACGGCAATATGATTGCATATTATATGAGAAACTTTATCTTTTAATGTCAGGTCAATTTATAAATGTAGTCTAGAATGTATTTCGAAACTGAAAATATATTCTATCCAGGTCGAAAAGTAATCACACAGATTTAAGAGGCATCTATTTTAATAAAAATTATATCAGATTATTGCATAGTTTTTTACCTTTATAATTCTTTGTTTTTAATATGGAATACCTTTGAGAGTCTTAATGATTGCATCAGACATAAATGTGAGTCGCAAACAAAATGTTGCGAGATCACTTAAAAAGACCCCAACAAGATGTATGTTTAAATGTTACAAAATCTGTAATGTTAATCATGGTGACTGGATTTCTTTCAGGTAAACAATAAGAATATATGGCAAAGTCCTATGAGCATTGCAACATATACCAAACATAACAGAACATTGACTCCAGGCCGTATTTTAGTGTTATGCAGATAGCAAGCAACGATTTTGTAGGTAGTTAATAATAAATCAAACCACTTTTCTTTGAAAGAACACCAGCGTTAATTGTGGAATGACGGGTTAGGAGACATGTGTTTTAAGTTTTAAAACATGTATTTATGTTAGTAATAAAATGCCTTTAGGGTATTTTTGACGAGGGTCAATATAGGTATTTTCATGTAATTAATTTACAGCAAATTAAAAAAACAAACTATGCTTACAAGAAAGTTTATTTTTCTTTCATGAAAAATCAATTTACATATTAAAATCATGTTTCGTTATGCACTGTAAACGTAATAATTGTTTAGGAAGTTATTGTTTCATGTAATTGTTCATGTCTCAAAAAAGCAAAAAAAATTTAGAATTTTCAAGTTTATTACGTTATTTTCACAAAGCAGCTATAGGAAGCACCTGTTTCAGCTTTAGTGAGCCTCGCGTAGACATAAAAGTCGAAACTACTATTTCAAATGATTTGTCACGAAAACGTGACGTAGTGCTAATGACAAAATCTCAAACGAAAGTTGATACATTTTGCTTAATGTAATAAAATAGATTATTATAACATAGCTCAAGGAGTGCAATGGATGTTATAAAATGCAATATATACTCCAAATAGTCCTCAAAAATAATTGTGGTGAGAGAACCCCTACCGAAAGCTTATTTTGTTCTAAGGCAACACAGCCACTTCCTATCACAATAAGATTCAGCCTCATAACAGTGTTTGCGTTCTAATAAAACTTCTGATGACATATACCTCGACCTAGCCAATGATACAACTCGCGATAATTAACTACGTTTTGCAGAAACCATCCATTTTGATTACAAAACATAAACAGGCTTACACACACCAACGACTTAATATTTAATCTTACTAAAGTAAAAAATACAGTCTATCTACACGCTATACAGGTATGTCTATTTGAAAGCTGCAAGTTAATCGTGTTAAACTGGACACTTTAAATATATGATGAAGCAATCATAAAGAATGCACAGACGCACAGTTGCTATTATAGGAATATGATACGATAGGACCATTATGTGCAAGGAAACATAATCCTGTACAACATCAGTTGTCACGACATAAAACTGTTTGGATTATCGTTTCGTGCGCTGATTTATTGGTGTTTGGCTCATACAGAATATAATGTGTATACATATGATGTGCGGAAAAACAAATTTCAGAGCAACTGACGCAAATATTTGCAAATTTATGAAGATATAATTGACAGTTTTTGAATACTTATTTCTAGACCTTAATGGTGGCAATGATATAAATAGCTGTATTGTCCAAAACTCTTGTCACTGATTGTGAATCTATATGAGCTTGATTCTTTCTTTTTAAAGAAAATCATGTCATAGATTTAAAGATAGTTTATAGAGTCTAATTTTTCCGGTTCAAATATATACAAAAGAAAAATAATATTCTGGGACGAATTTTACCGTTTTACGTAATACTCGTAAATGCATTCCATTTATCTGCAAACCGTCCTATATGTAACACACCTTACATAAGTATCTTGATTATAGTTTTTTTAAGTACCTCCTGTACAAAAAGCATGTCTGATAAATATGCTTTCTACATAATTTGCTGCCAGATGAATTGTTACAAACTTCCTTTAATAGAATTGGCAATCAAATGAGTCAAATCAAATAAAATGAGTCAATCAAACTGCAATTGAATAAATTTGTTTGACACGATGAGGTATTTATAGATTAAATAAAAAACAACTCATAAAGCAATGGTCACAGAAGAATCTCTTCTCTAACGTTTAATCAGAGCATCTTATTTAGGTAAGATAAATACACTGACCGCCACTGGACCAATGAAATGTGTTATTTTTAACTTTATTTAAATACGTCCTTTCCTTCAGTCCACAGTATTCTAAGAGTTATTGCATTATGCTTTTGATTTATTCACCACGTGTTTCTTCAGAACGAATGCCACACAATTCGAGTCAAGGCTAAGGTGTACTAGAACGTGTATTCGAAGAAACAAAGCCTATAGCAACGGCAACGAACCGCCCAAATACTTGGCGAAGCCCATCTGTCCGTCGTATGATGACGTCCGCTTTAAATGTGGCGTACTTATGATGAAGTTTAAAGGGAATAATACGACGTATATTGGCAGGGTAATCTGTCCACTATGATATCTGATAACTTCAGTTATAACCGCAGAAAATAGTAACGAACTTTGACAACAATTTTCATGATTTTCAAATAATAACATGAGACTTTTCACGATTTCCCAAACAATGATAGTTCCATAAAAACCTATAAAGGTATATAGTATGGTATGTAGACAATTGCGAGAATTGAAGGTTTACCCTGCATTAAATCAAGAAGAGAAACCATACACATGTACATACATATGCATGTGCTGGAAACCTTTCATACAGTAGGTTCATATTAAATTTAACTGCAATGTTAATTGAGAACGTCTTGCTTGGTATTTTGTACTGAAATGAAATACCAGTCTCACATTGATTTGTTTTAGAATGTTCTTTACAGTGTTATCATTATTGAAAACAAAAACAACAACAACAAACAAACAAACGACTTTTTAAAGAACACTTAAATTCGATTTCATTGCATACGAATATGTGTATGCTGTAATTGCATGAGCTAAATTCTATATTACTTAAACTATATTAAACACACATTTACCTGTACTTTGAACATGTTTAGCAATAACATTATAGCCTATAGCATGATTCAATCGAAAATGATCTACGTGAAGAAACTGAAACTTGAAACTTCGGAGTATAAATATTTAAGGTTTGTACTATACTGCTATATATAAAAATGAAAATGCTTAGTAAAAGGATCTTTACAATTAAATTGTGACGTCCGTGGTAGAGGGGTAGGGGAGTGGATTTTTAAATTTAAACTCTCCTTACTTCGCTTGTGACCTCAAGGCCCCATGGGATGTTGGACTTAACGTGGTAAAGTTTTCCTGTCAAGCTGTATGCCGCCAGTGCCAGTGGTTCTATCCGGCCCTTTGCTAGGGTTACCTTACATCAAAAGAGCTAGATATTACTATTTCTTTTTTAAAAAAATAAAAATACACATTACCGTTAAACATGATAAAATGCTTAAAATGTTGTTTGCAGTCTATCTGTTCTTAACCACAAGATATTTTTTTAACGAAAACATTGTTCCTTTTTATTACTTGTCTGTGTTTATCCACAAGAAATCTATCGCTTGTATACAAAATTGTCTCAATGTTCGTTCAAGGATTAATTTTTAAATAAAGGTGTGCTTGAAGCCTGTACGAATGCTTCTCTGTTTCCCTTAATATCAAAGCAAGAATATGTGTTGTTTGATTTAGACAAAGAAATTATTTTGCTTGTAATAATTGACTTTCCAGGTTTCAGTTGACGCAAGTTAGTCTCTCCTTTTTGCAATGTGTTGATTATTCAACGTAGTACGAGATACAAAACTTTAACATCGTATAATTATCAGAAACATTCTCAATTTGTTAAACATCAATTTTATTTGGTCCTTTGATTAAGCATTTACTCGGTTATCACTTCTGATAACCAATACCATTATATACCATAAACTAGATATATTCTCTCTGCAGAAACTGATTATATTACTGGTGTCAATATACTTTGAGCACGAATTTTCCCTTCTTTCTAAAGTACACACGTTTGCCGTTTTAAGAAATGTCAAGGCATGAATTTTAAATATTATAACAGCCCCGTCGGCTATGTTACTTATTTGTTTAATTCTTCATTTGAATTGTTAAATGGTCGATTCAGATTTCTTCATTGTAAGTCAGTACCTTTATTATGTAAGGTCGTAATTTATTGCACACGTTTGTGTTACTTTACATAACTAGCAATATTATACGTAAAACCTTTCTGTACCAGATGTCAGATAATCTACAGCTATACAGTGGCATCTCAAGTAGATGTTCTGTGCCAAGATGTGGAATATAGATCGCGCTGTGTAAGCCCAAGCTATCAATAAAGTTCTTTATGGCCATATAGCAAACATTACAGTTTCCCCTAACGGCTTCTGGTACGTATAAGAGCATTTTACAGACATTATATATTGCCATAGACAATCGGAATATCAATATACATAACAATATATATATATAACAATACATTTAACAATATATATATATATATATATATATATATATATATATATATTATATATAAATTCGATAAAAAAACTATACATAGTTGTTTGTCGACCCATTCCCTGTGTAAAAGTTAATGATGTGACTTTGACCTAAGGACATTCAATGCATGTCAGTTTAATGTACTCAGTGTACAGTGTTTTGTGTGTCTGTTGCAATCTGATTGATATATTCATTTGTTTTATTTACATGTACAAGAAGATCTTAACAGTATCCAAATGAAACCTATAAGTTCTTCTAAACACGTTTACTTTCAAAACTAATTAAGTATAGCAATTCAATAGTTTCACTCAAATCGAATGTTAATTTGTTGATCCTGAACTAGAACATTTATTTTTTATTTGTTTTTATGACTTTTATTTTTATGCTCTATAAGTCACAACTCACCGGCTGTACAATACCTGTAGGTGGTATGTTCTTCAATAACACCTGTAATCAACAGTTTGACATGAAATTAAAATATTTTTATGCAAAATGAAAAAAAGTACAAATATCCATAGGTGAAATACAATACTATTACATGCAAATAAGCATAACACAATGCTGTGAGATCAGAGCTTGTCACTTGATTAATTTTTTATATACATAAATGTCATATGGGAAGGGGTCGTAAAACATTCGTCTGTAATGCTCTAATCTCCTCCCCTTACCTGATACCACTGCAGCCTGAGTCTGTATCTAGCCGGCTAGACCCACACCACCCCGACTTCCATCCAACCCATTAACCTCCATCTGTGATCACAGTGTGAATCTAGATAAGGTCACATTCCAATTGCCAATGCCTTTAAGTTATTATATCAATGCATTTGAGGGACAAACATTTACAATTCACGTGCGCCTCATTTTGCTCAGGTAGTGGTCAAGTCAATATCAGTTGTCAACTATATCTTTAATAGGCTTCTTTAGCAGCAACAGTACTGGCTGGCTGGACAACTTGGTGTTTCTTGTTTGTTTTGGGTTGTCTGTTATCCAGACTAGCATGTTAAAAGCACGGGCATGGTTGGTCTTGTTTGAAGACTGTTCTCAAATACACCGAACATATTCTGTGAAATGTTAATGCAGTTGCCTCAAAAAAAATGCATACAGTGTATATGCAAATGACATAAACATGTATATAACCCCTTTAAGATAATGTAAAAAATAAAAGATAAAGTATCTTTAAACTTTCTCACCTTTACTTCTAATGAAAAGAAATTGTGCAATACTTAAATGCAGATAATCTCCAGGAATTATTCTTCCTGTGCCAACCCATGTTTTTGGCATTAGACATCATTTCAAATAACATTATCTACGTTAGGCACGAATGGAGAGATGGAGATACGACATTCCATTAGTGACTGTACAAGTATGAGCTTTAAATCACCCTTTTATGCAGTAATGTTTGGACATCGTGTAATTTAAAGACAATGCATGTTTTTAACATTAATGGCAAGCTTAAGCTGGCAAAATAACAACAAATTGAAGCCCATTTTAAAAACAATTGAACAAGAAATAGCATTATTTGGCATTTTTAAATGGCACTCGACATGAATATTTGGTATAGTCCGTATAGTTCACGAAAGCAGTAAATGAATAGTCTAGCAAAATCAGCAAATTTTGTATAAATAATATGTGCTAACAAAAAAAGTAACTACTGTAACGAAGTGAATAAGCGTGCCAAAGTCCTTTTTATGAAGATTTACAGGTTCGACTCTAGCTTTAATCTTTATTCTTTTAATAATAAACTTATGTACGTTGTGTTCAAATCTGATCAATAAAAATATGTTCTGTTCTGTTCTATAAAAAGATGTCTTCCACGTGAAAATTGGGCTGCTTATTTAATGTGCATCTATCTATCTATCTGTCTGTATGTCTGTCTGTCCGTCCGTCCGTCCGTCTGTCTGTCTGTCTGTCAGTGTAGGTGTGTGTGTTTATGTGTGTAATCATCCTATTGATTCCTCTCGGTAGCAATCACACTTTGTATTCATTCCTAGTTAAAATATTGAGCAAAGAGAAAAAAGCATGGAAGCATTTATATTCCAGAAAACCGTTGACTGTTATTACGAGTTCATAAGTCAGCATAATTTAAGGAACTCCTTTATCAAGAAGAGCGTTATAATTGCATTATATTGTATACATATTTATTATATATTTTATAAAGTAAACTAAAAAGGGGAACCAATGTAACAAAATGAGAAATCATGTAGACACGAAGTATTCAATGTTTAACATTAACCTGTAGCATTTAATTATTATAATAGTAGAGGAGATTCCATTTAACGCAATGGATATATACATGTATCGTAAATTGGATTCGAATCTCCGACTGCCAGATTAGTATCAATTATACCACTTAACGCAACTACCTTTAACTGTTGAATATATCCGTTCATCATAAGATGACTAAGTCCTGATTGCAATTTGTCGGTTAGATTTTTACAGAATCCAATAGGACGTCATTAACTACTACTGTTAATATTATTTCGAAACAATCCAAAATACCGCAAAAAGACAAAAGACTTATAAACAAAATTTCTTATTATTTATGACGCATGACAAAAGGGCAGAAATTAAATTGCTATTTAATTGTGTTTTTGTTGTTGTTGTTGAACAATATGTGTGTAGACCACAGATACATATGAAACAGTTACCGAGCATTGAAAGACACAAAGCATTAATCACCCGTTTTAATTGTGACAATCTCTATTTTTTGAGAATACACAATTGTACAGTTGAGTGTACATATTTCACAGATAACTGATAATTCGATAGCAAAGAGAAACTGATTGCTCTCTTTATATTGCAACTTATAGTGTATTGAAACATTATTGTTTTAACTAAACATTTTATACATTTTATAAATTGTATATTTGTCGAAATAAATATGACTTAATAATGTCTTAATATTAATATATTATATCACATTAACGTGTATCTAGCGTGTAGATATATGCATACAATCCTTAACAAGACAATTACATACTTTGCAAACATGTGCTACTTACCGGAAACACTGCAATTAATGAACATGGCATATACATACTTAACTTCCGGGACCGTTGTTTTGGAACACTTGTATGAATGAACCACGCATATACAAACATGACTTCCAAGGCCTTTGCACGGAAACATTGGTATTAATAAACAAGGCATACACGTACTTTTCATCCACGACCTTTGTACTAGAACATTAGTATTAATTAACAAGGCATTCACGTCATTTTCTTCGACGGCCTTTGCCCGGGAACATTGGTATAAATGAACAACGCACATGCATAATTTACGTTCAAGGGTTTTGAAAACTTACTGGCGTTTTAGAAAAGCAAATAAAATATAGATAAAATAAATAGTTAAGATCAGATTTTACTGAATGTTTTGTTTATTTTCTTTCGTTCTAAATAAAGTTACATTGGACATATTTTTCGTAACTCACCTAAACAAACCAAGTCTATGCACACAAACTATGAATGAATAACACAAAACAAGACGTATGGCATTGTTCTTGATTCCCGACACTAAAGACAACAGCGTCCCTTATGGAATTAAAGGGATATTGTATTCCCTCAAAGAGCACCAACAAACATGGTTCGGCATAATATGAACATCAGCTTTCAGAGATTACAATTCTGGCATGAGTGATGGGGTTATCAAGAATTACGACCCAGGTCTAATATTGGCTGACAAACTTTGGTCCCCAGAGAGCAAATGAAAAGAAACATCAAATTCAATGAATACATAATATACCCACCACCCAAATATAAATATTTTCCAAAGTCTGATAATACAAAGATTTTACTCGAATCTTTTTTATTATTTAGTTAGGTAAATATTCGCAATATTTATTAATTTATTCTAATGTCATGGAAGTTATACAGTTTTATACAGTTATGAAGAATAAAAAGATATTCAGTTTATGACACGAAGTTAAGAATAGTTTTAATCTGACACTATTTCTTATACCAAATTTTATTACATATATGGAATTATCTATATTTTATAAACAGGCGGTAATAATTCGTGTCAAGCATAGTTTAGACAAACAATGCACTGTTTGTCATACTATTGGTTGTCTTTAGTGACCGTTTGCACGCAGAAGGATCGATGATTTCATTGCAGTAAGTCATAAGAGCACACAATTCCTATGTAAAATAGGTCATCTGGCTAAAGCTTTTATGATAATGCGTTAAGAACGTAAATTGTTAAATAGGTCATATGATCAATAAGCCAAAGAACTGTCGCAGGTCTCAAGACTACAATTAAAATTTTAGACCATTAACCTAATCTATCTTACTTCTGCGTTGTAATGGACAAACCAGCATTTCATGATAAAAAGCTTGTACAACTGCTTAGCTTAACAGATGACGTTAAAACAAAAGATAATTCCAATCCTATTTTTAGTAAATATAAAAAAAAAATATCGTGGCAAAAGTTATTTTAGGAGATGTTGCAAAGAATAAATTTGATCATATTAAGTTAAAATGTGAAGGAAATACAAAGTATCGCCAAGTTATCAAAATTCGATGTTCCCCTAAAGTCGGTGTGTTTTTAAAACTGTAATATAATGCTTCAATAGATGAAAGATTTTTTTTATTTATTTGTTAAAAGTAAGATTTTTTACTGAAGAAGTTAATTATTATTATAATGTTTTTTTTAAAAAACGCCGAAGACAAATATGTTTTAAACAACAAATTTAAGTAACACCAGGTTATCAAAAGTGAAGCATTTTCCATCCGTTTTTGAAAAGGCACATTGCTTTACAATGGAGTTTTAACTTTTTAAAGCTCTTGTCATATTTGGGCGTAAAAGTGGCATTACACACGTTTAACGAAAAATTGATTAAACATATTTTTTCTTATTAATTCCTATTTTGAAAGTTTAACACTTTGTTAAAATAAATGTTTGGTTTTAGACTGGTCTCAGATCCAGCGTCCGAAAGAAGGTTTGTGTATACAGCATTTATGAGTGGAATGCATCACAGTTTACACTAATAGTTGAATTTGTGCGGCAGACCTTGCTTTTCAGAAAAGTTCACAGGGCTTTGCAATCTACTGATTTCTAAAATTAATGTTTTAATCAGAGAGATTTTAAAAATAATCAAACGATTCAAATTTAAATTGCTTATCTTTGTTACAAGTACAATAACATGCATATACATACATTATTTATGAATTTAATCGTCAATGTGCTGGTGTTATTTTTAACGACCCTCGTCGATTTTAATTTAAGTCCGATAATGAACTCACTAGAAAATTGACTAATTTAATAATAATTCTAATGTTTAACGTCGATATGCCTTCATGAAAATTTCACGGTTCATTCTATCTCGCAGATCTTGAAGCTTGTGACATATAAAAAAGAAACATGTATCAAAATCAATATTATTAATTACGTGTAAGTACAGGTTTCCGGAATTGTCAGCGCATTTTGCGTAAGAAACTCAGAAAGGCATTTAACGAGAATATAAAATTTTCTTTGGTTGATCGATTCGTGTTTTATCATTCTAATTTAAGTAAATATTTGCAAAATATTGAAATAATATATTTGCACTATTATTACGTGGTTGTGATTAATTTGAATCAGTGATAGCGATATAAACATAACTAATTTAAACTAAACTTAGTCATTCGTCTAGTAGTAATTTTTCAGTTTGGCTTAACTTGATGCATTCAAAAAAATTTTACCGAATCTATGCAACGTATAACTTATTGCAGTACAATTATTTCATTTAACGAATCATAGAGCAATTTTAAACTTTAGTATAAGTTAATACGGTTGTACTTTCTCTACCAAACACGACTATAACAGACTCAGACAAAGGCAACTTGTAAGGAGATAGTTAGTGTTCAACTGTGGAAGTTACTTTGTTTAATAATGCAACATCACAATTGCATAGAAATGCTTAAAAATCAAATTAAAACTTTTACTTTTACAATTTACAATTTACATTTCTTTACAGTCAATTGATAATTCTAAGTCACTCAAAATTGTTTATGTTTTGTTGTATGGCTAATTAGCAATATGTAAGTTTTAGTCAAAATTGGTTCCCAAATCAACTTTTAGGCAGGGCCTAAACTTTCCTGACTGGTAAAAGAGAGTAAAAGAGGTAATGGATAGGCATGCTGCTTTAGTTACTTATTAAAGAGACTCCATCTAGTCTTATTGTAACAAAACACACATTTACAACTTTTTTCCCGAAAGAACATATGTTAAGCACATTGAGATGAAAATACCCACACTCATAAGTTTGCCAAATAGTAAACGTGATTTCCCAAAAGTATAACACATTTTACAATGTTACGAAATCCTTAAGGCAATCAATATAAAGTATGCCTGTGATGTGCTTCCAACTGACTAATTATACAGTGCACACTGCTAGTATCGGCTTTGGTAACCGGTAACCTTAAATTACTTAAATAGTGTTCAAATGACTTGGATCATTGTTGGAATAAATTGCACATTCATTGAAAGTTTTTTGCATGTACATTTATTTCCCAAAATATAAATTCGAAACAAGTTGATTTATATGTTAACTGTGTCGTATGAGAAGCACTTGCTAGCCTTTGCGTTTTAATGAATTAACGTTTAAAACGTTAAAAACAAATTCGAATCATGTCAAAAAACTTTAAATTAATTTTGTGTCCTTATTAAGTCATCACGTTTATCATGTAAATATCAAATATAAGCTTCGGAGACTGCATACTAAATTGACATACATTGTGGGATTTAAAATACTAGCGTCATAATAAAATTAATGTATAATCTTATTATAAAACACAGAAGTAACACGACTAAGGTTGTCATACTCTGGGAGAAGGGAAATGAATATTTATAAACTGACCCCGAAAACCATTGGATGTTTTGATATCAACCATTGTACTGGCTCCTTATATTAAGGAAATTGTGTGTCTGTCAATTTATTAAATTAATTTCACAATATTTTATTATTGACAATGCTTGAAGAAATTCAGTAGGTCTCAGTGGGTCAGTGTCGATTATGCATGCCATATCCTAATTTATCTTGCCTATTTGGCATGAACAGCATCGTTTGTTTTGTGGCCGAAGAGGCCAATCCGGGACAGTCATAATTTACCACAGGTGTCACATCTGTGTGTTGTCACTGGTCTGTCAGAGATCTGATGAACTTGTCTTCCTTCAAGCCTTTCTTCTACTGCGCACATCAGCTTCTCTTTCTCTTCTGGCTTCAGCTATTAAGTCAGGGTGACTCTGGACCTCAATCGGTCTGCTGCAAGGTCTTCCCAAGATCCCGTATCCATGTCGAGGGATTTCGTGTCTGTTTTAGTTAAGTTTTTGCATCGCAGATTTGGCCGCCCAGATGAAGGCTCTCCAAGAGATCCTTTGGGTTCTTCCATCCTCAATCCTGTTTTAACCTGCGCATACTGTGTTGTCTGAGCATGCTGTACATGCTGGAAATGCTGTCCGAGACAGAACTCCAGGAATGTACACTTTAAAGTGCTCTCGATTCGGAGCAGGCAACGTTGGTATAACAAGATTAGGTAAACTTACTTTAAAGATAATCTCCACTTTTCTTTACGAAGCCAATGGTTACATTTAAAGAACTAGCAGATGCTTATCATTAAACACGTTATCCCGCAAAAGTAGTCTGTATTTAGATAGTATGCCCTTGTACTCATTTAATAGTCTTATGTTGGACTCCATTTGGAAAAGAAATCTTGTATTGTCAATAGTATGATTTAAGCTGACTTTGGCAGAATCCAGCAGTATCGTAAGCATGTTGTCTCTGCGCATTTTAATGTTACAATATACAATTCCCATGTATTCAACTAGTTTGATAAAGCGAGACTACTTGTTCATAACTATTACGCTTTATTAACTTTAAATAGTCCCTATAATCAAATCTAATCTACCCTGGCTGAATTTTCTTTGTTAAAACTCTTTATTTAGTAATAAAATAGTTAAACAAGAGTCACCGTTTAAGCTTATAATTATCATGAAATACTTATAATTTATCATAAAGTAAATGTAAGATCTAGTAAACGTGGATTTGTTTGAACTCGGCATATATATATACATTTACTAACTAAGGAGCATGCTTACCTCGGTGTCTTTGTTTAGCCAGTGACGGGGTCATATTTTGTAACAATAGTTAGCAGCATATATTGTTCTTTATGACCCTTTAATATAGCTAACTTTACCGTTTCATCTATAACTTTTCTTGAGGCCCTATAGCGGATATTTCTTTGACGTCTTCTTTCCACCTAAAATTGTTTTTATGTCCCTGTTGCAGACATAACAAATTCCTTGACGGCATCTTTATTTTTTTAATTGATCATTATAGTCCTTTTACTAACATAACCGTTTCCTTGTCGGCATCTTTCATGTCACTATTTTTTTGTCATGACCCTATTGCCGACATTACTGTTTCCTAGACTGTATCTTTCCTTCCAGCATTATTCGTTATGACAGTAATGCTGACTGCCCTTTTGCAGTTGACTGTAACTCACATGACAGTATCTACTGCATTTGCTCTATTCGGGTAATGTCTCGTCTCAGTGTTTTGTTTTACTTTTACTTGTACATTTGAATTGTGTGTTTGTTTTTCTATTTTTTCTAATTTATTTATTCTTGAAAGGCTATTTAAAAAATTAATGAAAAAGACCTTAAACAGCGAAGTCAATATTGCATTCCGAATTTAGCTATTTACAAAAGAATGATATGTTTATTAGCAACTGGTCGAAAACATTCAATTATGTTGATAAAAAAGCATATAAATAAGAATAAATAAAACAAAGTCTTAAACTAAAGCCATAAAACGTAAGCTGTAAAAATATAGAATGAAAAACAACAATTAAGATATTATTTATGAACATACAGAAGCGACTTATTGTTTAAGACCAAATTATCCCAAATGTGCCCGTAACCAACCTAAATGTGCATTCGTTGGTGCGTTGTTAATACAATTGACTGAACATAAGAGAATAAGTGCTAAGCAATATGTCAACGGAGAAATGAGTATACCATGTCTGAGCAAAGGTAATCTCATCAGGCTCAAGTATCTATCTATCCTATCTATCTATCCTATCTATCCTATCTATCCTATCTATCCAATCTATCTATCTATCCAATCTATCTATCTATCCAATCTATCTATCTATCCAATCTATCTATCTATCTATCTATCTATCTATCTATCTATCTATCTATCTATCTATCTATCTATCTATCTATCTATCTATCTATCTATCTATCTATCTATCTATCTATCTATCTATCTATCTATCTATCTATCTATCTATCTATCTATCTATCTATCTATCCATCGATCCATCGATCCATCGATCTATCGATCTATCTATCTATCTATCTATCTATCTATCTATCTATCTATCTATCTATCTATCTATCTATCTATCTATCTATCTATCTATCTATCTATCCATCCATCCATCCATCCATCCATCCACCATCCATCCATCCATCGATCTATCTATCTATCTATCTATCTTATCTATCTATCTATCGATCTATCTATCTATCTATCTATCTATTCTATCTATCTATCTATCTATCTATCTATCTATCTATCTATCTATCTATCTATCTATCTATCTATCTATCTATCTATCTATCTATCTATCTATCTATCTATCTATCCATCCATCCATCCATCCATCCATCCATCCATCCATCCATCCATCCATCCATCCATCCATCCATCCATCCATCCATCCATCCATCCATCCATCCATCCATCCATCCATCCATCCATCCATCCATCCATCCATCCATCCATCTATCTATCTATCTATCTATCTATCTATCTATCTATCTATCTATCTATCTATCTATCTATCTATCTATCTATCTATCTATCTATCTATCTATCTATCTATCTATCTATCTATCTATCTATCTATCCATCCATCCATCCATCCATCCATCAATCCATCCATCGATCCATCTATCTATCTATCTATCTATCTATCTATCTATCTATCTATCTATCTATCTATCTATCTATCTATCTATCTATCTATCTATCTATCTATCTATCTATCTATCTATCTATCTATCTATCTATCTATCTATCTATCTATCTATCGCCAGGAAATTGCGGCAACGTTATGAGAAAATGCAAACCAAACAGGGGAATTAAAAATAAAATAGTGATTTAATATAACAATACATTTTACTTAGTGCAACATGTCGGTAATAGGCCCTACACCATTTCCATTCAGACAACCAAATTGACGCAATATCATCAACAATTAAAGTGCAAAAGGTAGGAACAACAAATAGCTTCTTAAAGGCCAATAGTTGATTCAAAAATAAAAACAAATGAAAATGATGATAATTGCAGTTTAGCTGAAATAAAACCCCACTGTTTGTACATTTGTGAATTATTTTGTATGGAAAATGGTCAGTCGATAAGGTTACAGAATTGTAAGAAGCACTCGAAACTGGTTTTTAATTCCTATGCACAAAAGTACAAAAGTACTAAACCCAATGATGGTTCACGACACGTCGCCTTTTCACAATAGAGTGTTATTTTCTCGAGGTCTGCCTATTATCACCGAGTATAGTAGCGTTTATGTCAGCAAGGCCATGAAGAACAATATTGGCAGCTGGAGCTGACACATCATAAACAGTACATATTGTGTTTGGGGTAGACAACGACTTGAGACGGAAGACATTTAGCAAGACATATGATATATATTGTAAAACCCTTTACGCAATTCCATGTGTATCAGAGATGTCGATGACACATAAGATACGGACAAATAAACTAAACAATTTGATAGTTAGACTATTCAATTCTAGATAATAATTGTTATAAAGATTTACTCTAGTTAACAACAAAAACGACCATGGTCTTTTTTTTCGGCCAATTGTTTTTAATTATCCCGAAACAAATAGGTCAGATGACAAAAAATGTTTCAAATAGAAAATTAAACTGAATAATTTTAAACAATAATGTTATATTCCCATTTTTATACTAACAGAAGCAATAATTTTCACTTTTATTGTAACGCATCGAAAGCAACAAAGAAGTAAATAAGTATATATGCATGCACACTATGTCTGTGTATCACTGAGTGTAATTTGTAACACGGTTATAGCTCGTCAACATCGAAAACAACAACGTCCCTGGTGGATTAGAGGGGTTTAGTATTCCTTGATAGCGCGAAGGAAGATAGTCCCGTATAATGAGAACATCAGTGGTCCAAGATAAAACTTCAGGAATGAGTGATAAGGTTATCAAGAATTACGACCCCAGTCTTATATTGGCTGACAACCTCTTGTCCCATGCGGTAGGAAGGCGTTCAGTGAAATATAATATACACCCACCAAAAATAATACAATATAAATATTCACTTGTTTCGTCGCTCAGTGTTTGATATGAAAACTAATGTCTGTCTTTAAGAAAAGATCTTACAAAAAATATTCATTTAACAAATTTGAAATTACGAATTTCAACAGCTTTTCTTTCATACAAAAGATAACATTTACGCTTTCTAAATCAATTCGATTTATACAACTTTATTGACAATCCGCATGTTTACTGATGTCTAGAACCCGCTTCTGACACTTTAATTGCTTTTCCTCATGCGTTTATTCAAATAACATGTTAAAAACCAAAGACACAAATTGAAAATACAAAAATAAGACGTTTATTCAATTTGAAAATGTTATCAAGAATGATAAATGTATATTTAATTTTTAGAATTCACTTGAAGTATTAATATCAGTAAAATTGTAAAAAATGAAAAACAGTTCTTCTGCTTAACCATTATCGCACCAGTCACTAGTAGGTCAAAATTGTTGTTTCGAGAACTATACAACTCAAACTAGACCATTCTTTGGGAACTTATTAATCATGCATATAACACATATAAAAATTAGACCATATTTTCCATTCATTTGATAACCACAAGTCTTAAATGATAAAACATTGTTTGTCTTTGATGTTAAAACGTCTTACTCAGAGCTCACAATACATAGTGTCAGTGAATTCTTTCAGTAACAGAAAATACTTGAATACAAGAAAATACCTTTAACTGTTTAACACGCTCAAGATTTCATTTTTGATTTCTCAGCAAAATTGTACTAGCCATTGGAGAGCTATAGAAATGAGTTACAGTGGTATTTTAGATACACTGTCTGCGTAAATCTGGCGAACTTAGTCAGAAGAGACCGATACACAGTATTTATGACTCGTGCAAACTCATTGCTTCAATGTTCTGTTGACGGATTTGTTCGCATCTATTTTAAAGTCAATAGATACTAAACAAAATGCTTGTGCGGTGTGTCTCCTGTTTTGATTTCTTAAATCCAATTATATTCAGATCGATTTAATTTGATACAGAGAATTTAAACAAATATAATGCACTTCTCTGTAAAAAATAATGCACTTATTCTGCCATTTCTATACATCAGACTTACTAAGATAGACTGCAATTTTCTTGTACATGTATGTTAGTAAAGAGAACTTAATTTGTATAATATATCATTATTAATATTTATCATTAAGACAAGCAGTATTTACATACGTAATGAAAATAAATTGTTTTATTGCAGTTGGGCAACACATTCTAACTTAGACACAAAATCATGAAGTGAAAAAACAACAAAATCGATCACTTCTGTAACTAGCCCTCACACCCAATAGTTCGATTCAAGTCTTAAGTAAAATATAAGACAATAATTAGTGTAGCGTAGACGTATTTTTATTCCTTGCTTGTTTAGGACACAGTAATTTATACCCGGATATCGAACACAAATGATACTCCCTTGCCATTGTCGCACTGCGTTGCTTGCATTATATCTCAAGGCGCTCGTGGATATATTACAAATAATTTCGAACTTTGTGCATACACAAGAGGGTGGAATTGGGGTCTTAACGAGCTCTCACCTCACCTCTCACCTACTCCATGGCGGTTGCCGTTGGAGCGCTACAGATGACCTGTCAACCAGTCCTTTTTATCCATCCCTGTCCTTCGCACATTTGACCGCCTCGCTCAGCTTTAATTCTGTCTATTCTGTGATGCTGTCTTTTTATTTCTTCTTCTGTCTTCCTCTCTTTCTTCCTCTTCTGACTGTTCCCTGGAGCACTGTCTTAGCAAGCCCCTCTCCTCTTGTTAAGTGGCCGAACCATTTTAGTTTGCGCCGCTTAGTGGTGGTGAGAAGATCTTCATATAGACCAATGGCTTGCCTTATTCTGTTTTTGACTTCCTCATGTAGTCTTTGTAAGAGATACAAAGCAGTCTTTTGAAGCATCTCATTTCTGAGGCCTGAATCCTCTTCTCTACTTTTGCTGCAGGGGTCCATGTTTCACAAGCATACAGGAAAACTAAGTAGATAAGGGAACGTCTTATCTTTGAGCTGAGTTTGATTGCCTTGTCCATCCAAATGGTGTTTAACTTGGCTAGTGTTGCAGCTGTCATTGCAATTATTTCACAATACTTCAGGCTTGGACCCCTTATCTGAAACTATTGCTCCAAGGTATTTGAAATTCTTCACGTTTTCAAGCTTTTCTCAGTTGGCAGTGATGTCAGTTTGGATGCCCTTGTTATTGTTACAAGAACTATATGAGAACTAGTTTGATTTAAAAGGTTACATTCACATAGTCAGAAATGGAATTCTCAGGGAATTTCACGCACCACACTACTAGGTATATTATTTAAATATATATATATGAGGTTTTTCAAACAACGCAAATTAAAAGCAATTAAGTTGAATAAGTCACATAAATCACTTGTACTGCTACAGTTCTGGAACCGTAACAATTGTCACACGATACGATATACGTACGGTACGATTACGTTCGATGTACGATACCATGTGCGGTTTTTACACGATACCATACACGTTACGGTTCGATACCATACACAATATGCATTACGATAGAAAATCTACACGTTACGATGCGATACGGTGTACGCTTCGATACAACATACTGTACGGTTTCCGATTACGTCATGTTACACGAAATATAATGGCAAATGCGGCATGTTGTTAAAGTAAATGCTCAATCAGCCTATTTATACTGTACCAACTCGATTAAGTCCAAATAGTTCTGCCCCAATCGGCCCACTTCCAGCGCATATAATGTTTTCACACCTTTCAAATGAGACAATACAACTATTTCCGTCAAAATGGTAAAATGTGCAGGCAAATGATAAGTAAGTGAAGCCAATATGATACACTGCTTAAACCTTGAACAAGTGTGTAAAGATCTACCATGTTAAGACACATTAATTTAAATCTGTAATTTACTAACATTCTTACACCACTTCTCTATACACGTATATTCCAACTTTCTACCCCTATTCCCCGCATCCTTATCTGCGTTTTACTGGAGTGAAAGATTATATGTGCGGGGATCTTCATACATGTATGACAAATCTTCAGACCGGAGGCAGGTGTTGTGCACTACAGCTAAATGACCACTGCCCGTCTAATTTGAATAGAAACGTTGTGTCATAAAAGTGGCAATCTGTGTGGGGTCTTATAATCGCTCGCGTGATTTGTAGGTACATGTACATGTACCGAATAATCTACGTAAATGGACTAGCTGCTAGAAAATAAATAACATCAGAAACATACCATAGTCTCATACTCAACCCTTTTACAAGCACTATTTAATTCGGTAAGGTATAGTAGAATATGGGTCAATCGGGAAAAAACTTACCAAACTAAAAAGATAGAAACAGAGCTAATAAATAATAATTATATTATTATGAGGCAAAATTGGACGAAAACCGACAAATTTACCCCGGCTGTCTTAGTTATTTACAAACATTTCAGACAATTTACGGAATAGACAAGAACTAATCAAAGAAATATATAGATCAAATACTTAAATACTTTTAATACTAAAATACAAGTGCTAGGCAAAATAAAAAAATAAGAGATTGGAACTTACCATCATAATATAGCCTATGATGAAATATTACTAGACTCAGACATGGATCCAGCTACCTAGGTGAAGAAGATAAGACCGCCCCAGTCGACAAAGCAGAACTAATAATACGCGCTCTTAATCTTTTTTAGAATAAATGCATTTTATTAAACATTTAACTAATAATATAGGATAACACTACATAAACTGAATTAATACAATGTCCAACCGATATTATATCCAAATCAAACAATAACTAAAGTTTCCAAACCCACAAGAGGGGGTGAAATCTCTTTAAAATCTAAACATTCCTAATGAACCCATTCTCTGATTTACACCTTAAAGAAAGTATTTCTTAAATTTTTCACCATTGAAATGTTTTCTACTCCTGATTAGAGCTGGCATTAGTTACTAGGATGTTTTAAAGTGAAAAAAGTACGGGGAAAATGTGTGAGTAGTTAAGCTTGGGTTGGTAATTCAGTTAGCTGAGTGTATCGTATATAATATACATTTTAGTAGAGAATTAAATGTATTTAATATCTTTACGGTATTAAAATGTTGCAGTTTTATTAAATCTGCCTTTTTCTGCTGGTACAAAAAGCAAAGACACGTGTGAATAATATAGGTCTTTGTAGCTAATCTCTTACTATTGTGTGCTGCCTTAACCAAAACAGCACGGGGTTAAAGTATTTCTCTATGTCACAGTAAGGACAGTTCCTATTGGTGAACTTGCATTCTTTACCAGGGTAGCTTGATCCTAGTTTTAATTAAAAGCTATTCTATACTAACAATATTGTGGCAGTAAATATTGAACTTAGAATCCTACCAACATATCCGAATATCTGAATTTGTGCGTTATTTATTATATTTATTTTATTAATTCTAGCTCTTTCTCCATGGCTTGGTATTCACCCTAGTTTTATAAAGGAATTGAGGTCTTTTTGACAGGAGACTGTAAAGACTATATGTGTCTACTGACTTGCTTGATTTTGCAATATTTATATATTATACATTTTCTATTGTTGCCCAAACGAAATTATTTTCGGTATCCATACTGCTGTCAAGGTACATGCCGATGTGCGCTAGTTATTTTAGGAGAGTATGTAAATGGCTTCCTCATCCTAAAAAGACTTACAAAGGACCATTTTGTTATAAGAGAAAATCGATTTAAGAACAGACCAATTAACACCTCCGGTCAACACATTAAGGATCAAACCAATCAACATAACGAACGGCTAAAAAATCTTACTTCCTTTAAGATTAGCGGTGTCATAAAAGTGTCACGAATTTATTGGAATTAACACACGTGCACATGATTGGCAGGGCGGGAAAATGTACGGAAATTAAGAGGGCATGATGTCAGATGTTTACTGTTATTTATGATACTAGC
The DNA here is from genome assembly GCA_007844125.1 of Sinonovacula constricta. Classification (NCBI taxonomy): domain Eukaryota; kingdom Metazoa; phylum Mollusca; class Bivalvia; order Cardiida; family Solecurtidae; genus Sinonovacula; species Sinonovacula constricta. Next base: position 16,010,539 of record CM017556.1, read on the forward strand.
ACATTGTTTTGACAAACACATTTACATCTTTAGTGGCTTTATATTAATGTGTTGGCTACACTTGTGAACGTACTTTTATTAAATTTCCGTCGAGCACTTAATTGCTTTCATTCTTTTTAATTAGCATACATGTGTATAAAATTTACGCGTTTAGAATAATTGGCGAAGATACTATATCAATGTTGATGGTGCCCAGCGATGACATGGGTAAGCTAGCTTTACAATTAATTAACTTGTCGGAATATCAGAGATGATTCCACACGATCCAATTATTTATGTTCATTGTATATGAGCCGTATCATTTGAATCCAATATTTGAGACAAACCTCTTTTCCATAACCTGCCATAGAGCTAGATTGTGTTATAGCTAGTTTTTCCAGCTGTATGTTTATTCCAATTACGTCTTACTGCTCTTTATTTTCCATAAAAGCGTGGGCAAATAACCAGGATCCTAGTTTTCACAAATATTTTTCTGAACGTCCATTCATATTCAATCTACTCATATTGTCATTCAAATAATAAGTTCGAAAGTGTGCAATATTAATTTGCTCATCGATGGTATGCATGTACCGGAAATGTGATATATAGTTAAGTTTCTGTTTAGAACCATAAACTTCTTTTTGTATTTGTGAAGTATTTATTGTGGCATTTAAATTTCCAGTGAACTTTTGTATGACCATGATAATATCATTAGAAAAATGTCACAATATATGTATCTTTGTATCAAAGAATTATGTGAAGTCACAGTACAATTCTCCTTGTGTTACGTTACCATGCTATACGTTCCGTTACGATACCACGGTCTTGTCATAAGCGTTACGTTCCGTTACAATACGATGTACCATTTACGATATGGCTCATAACGTTAATTTACGATAGGCCTATAACGTTACACGATAAGTTACGTTACCATAAGAACCGTTTACGATAGAAATACGCACGATATACGATGTTTTGAACAACTGGTACGGTGCCAGGACTGTAATAGATACAAAAAAGTATTCACAACCAACAAAACAGTAATTGCAATAAATACATAAGATAATTACATCGGCAATTAAAGAGATGTCAATTTGAAATAAATCAGTCCAAGCAATATAATTAGAATGATCAAACTTTGCTACATGATTAAAGTTGACGTCATTGAACACGAAAAATGTACACTTTTCTAACATGAAGGAAATGAAAGTGTGGTTGACACTACGTTTACATGAGGATGAGGTATGTCGCATCAATTCATCAGTAGCGTAATACTTTGACCGCTAGTAAATTGTCCAGTTTCGTTGAAGAATGACATTACCTATGTCATAAATTTTATAATTAAGTATCTCTTCCAACATTTGTTGGGACAATAAAGAACTTTCATTGGCTTTATGCGATACGAATGCCATCGTAAAATATTAGAATAACCAAAATGTTAGTTAATTTGAATGATGCAATGTTTTTTCCCTGTATCTCTCCTATACACGAGAAGATGAGATTCAATAAAATAGTTTGACAAATTGGAAGTGTGCATTAACTGGCTGCATAAAACCACAGTATTAATTACGTGTCAGAGCTTGATGCACTTGTCAATTATAGTGTCAGATAGAAAAAGCTATGTTGTACAGGCCGCTTCTTTTAATGTACTCATAAATATATATAAATTCTGGGAAGACATAAAGCGATATATTGAAACAAGTAGGTTGTCCTTCCTCACAGAATCCTATTTATAGACTCTGTTATATATAGAGAGATATGAGTGGAGGGGTGGGGGTTGGGGAGCTTATCTCTATACACTAAAGTATAGAAAGGTTTTACGGGGATTGGGGCTATACATGGTAAAGAGCTCGTCACAAGGATGGTTTGCAACATTGCTATCCACAAATGTCGCAAAGAGAATTGAGGTAACTGCCATCTTACAATAAAAATCTTAACAAGGTACATGTAGGACTTTTACAACAACCATGGGCAAATATATTTAAGGATGTTAGAACTTGTATACATTTATGAGTATTTTTGACTGGGGATTCGCATCTTATCGTAGTGGCTCATGCTTGTAATATGGCTCAGAAGGCACTTTGTTATCTTTATTCTCTGTTGTCAGTAGTTTAAGTTTACAGAGGCATACTCAAATTGATCCACCGATTCCGATTAATAATAATAATAATAATAATAATAATAATAATAATAATAATAATAATAATAATAATAATAACACGCGTGCATGTAAACCTATGTCCTGTGCACTAAGACAGATAGTTGTAGTTGGGTTATTGGCCCTTGGTACCGCAACATATTCTTAAACTGACAGTACAGTATTAGCCCAGACATGCGTTCGACAGCTAACGAAGGCCCAAAGGAATGGACCAGGCACGTGCTGCAAAACGTACGTGCACGCATGCAAGTGCAGCCTGAACGAAGACAAGGGTGTACTTTTTGCCCCCGCTTGGTCACCAACAGCCAACCGGACAGAACTTCGGAAGTTGCAGACAGGCCCAGAGATATCCCGGCAGCCAATCCGTTCCCAAAGGCATAGCCCCAGGGGTAAAAAGTAACTACAAGTAAAAATATGCTGTTTAAAGCTCCGTTAAACATTCCATATAACTATGTATGTCTAGGTACATGACTGTTTGTTTCTCATGTTTTTCACATATGGATAATTCTATTTTAATTTCTAAACTTTAAGCATTAAAACTGCAAATCAAGTATAGATAAGATTTTAATTCTAACTTTCCAGGTCTAAACCTGTCAAAATCCGAATGGAATCGCAAAAAACTCGTATTTTTAGACAAAAGAACAGATACTGCTATAACTAATTTGATGAATATGAACTGTATCTACATTGTTGTACTTATATTTGTACTCTCCAAGAACCAGATGTGCGTCTGCAGTTTTTGTGGTACATAAAATTACATAGGTCATTATTTGTTCTGTTCCAGCCAGCTATAAATAATGTTAAAGCAGCATTCAAAACGCAATAAAAAGTGAATGTGCTCACAAGTCCCACGTTCAATTTCCGAAGGACCCACCTCGAACATCTCCCCAGACTCTTCTATACTCTACGTTTATTATCAACCTAATCATGTTAGTCGAAGCTTGTACAGAGGTGCGCTTTAACATATTTCCGCCTTGATAAAGAGGGCTGGAGCAGAAGTATTAAGTTGTACTATTTAAACGCATAATTACGTCAATTTGGAAATGTTAAACAATAAGCTACCATTAAATAGTGGAACACTTATTTTTAGTGCAAGACCTATTGATGTTTTAGCTATGAGAAGCAAAAAAGTGTACTCATGTACATATTTAGACAAATAGTCTTTCAACATTTGCTCCATCTTTTGAATGATATTGACTGTTTTAATTTGTCACTAAGACTACAGAAATAAATCTCTTAATTAGGTGTTATTATCACCTGTTTGCAAAAATGTAGAGCAAGTGCAGCTATAAAATAGTAGCAGTTTAACATGATAATTATCTTAGGTATTTTAAGAAACAAATTGTGACCCAGTAAAACATATGAACAAAGTACAAGTTTTCATGAAGTTCTATTTTACAGCATTACACTCTCACCGTTGTAAAAGAATATGCTATAGAAACATTATTATTGAACAAATATCGACATTAACTTAAAGTCTTATATAAATTAACCGCACACAAGTCATCATTTTTTTTTTACTTTTTGCAAGCATTCGTTGTTACTTTACATCCGACCCAATGCGATGAGAATCAAGCAAGTCTTTGTAATTCCCTGATAAAAATACATATAGAGTGTCTTTCTTATGTCTCTTAACCACCATAATATTCACTTACCACCGTGTTCACGTGTCAGAAGAACAATTATAACAAATGATAAAGAATGATTTATTCATTAATTATTATATCCTCTAGCTTTATATTAAATGTAATTGAAATGATGTTTCACTTCGATAATGTAACAACATCAACAACAATAATAACGTTGCACTTACACATCTTCAACTTATACAAACCCATTAAAACAATCTGGCCATTTTTATCGACTTCTACGTCTCAAGTGAATAATTATAACAAAAAGGTCTTACTATTAATTTATTAATGCTATTTACGTTCAGCCACTTACATTTTTTCGAATGTATTCATGTTTGTTTCTTCGTTTTTCGGTAACAGGAACATTAGTCGACCTGACAGTACACTGACTGTTGATTATAGTAATAATAACTGCTTTTCATGCACGTGTATGTAATCGGCCTGCGATTGTAGGTGAAACAAGTTTTCTGAGGCTGTACCATGTTACAATCAGCACCATACTGCAACCTCTAATTTCCGATAGACGCAGTATTTTGGACGACCACGACGTAAAATACATTTTCAATTTGCCAGAAGAGATTGTAAATTAAGAATCCGGCTACGTATTGATTAAAACTGAGACAAGTTTGTGATATATTAAAACTTTTTTTACTGTTACAGAGGTTGTTGAGAGATTATGTATGAATATGGGGTTAATCTATACAATGATATAGGCTCTTCTCCTTTTCAATGTCCTTGTGAGCTGTGCGTATGTAGAAAAAAGTGTAGAAGACGTTGTTTCTTTAGAAAACAATCAAATTGAAAGTGAGAAACAATGTATTGTTTTGAGGAAACAATTCTCGAATAAATTACAACGGAGGTCCTTGTAACATAAAGCGATCTGGAAGATACACATTACACAGAGCGACAAATACAAATAAACATCTTTGAATGTTAGGAGTCTAGTTACGGCTCACGCATCAGTCTTCAAACCCTCTTGGGACCTTCATCCTACAGCCAGTATTAGGCTCTGGTCGTTATTCATGGTAAAAACATCATTGTTTGCCTGTGTTATAGCTTTGTGTACGACCGCACTATTCGTCTTAGTTATAAGTTTGTATGATTGTAATGTAGTGTTACAAGGAATGTGTGATACAAGTACAACATATAAATGTCGCTGTTCTCAAGTTTTTTTTCTCTTTTGACATAGTTACCTATGAAAATGGGGCGCGTAATAATTTAAATTATATTTTCTCATAGCCTCATACAATAGTACTCTAAAACACTAATATTTACCATTTATAGTTTAGACAAATAACAACAAAAATATGTCAGAATGAAATAATAACTAATGTACAAAAAGAATAGCTCGAATTTTTAAAATGACTGAAGAAAATTATATACCTCTCTCCTTGTTTACTTTTCTGTAGTTTTTAAAGCAAAACAAATGATTGGCGTATTAAAACCGAACCCCCAATTTGAAAGCGTACAACCGAGAAAGGAAAAAACAAACTAGATATAAGACAATTTAATTATATTTCTTGCAACTGTCTGTCGAGTTATTTAATATTGAAGAGAGGCACATTGAAAATTGACAGAAGCAAAAGGAGTTAAGGATGTGCTATCTGGTAAGCCAAACAACAAAACCAGGACGGATCGTGTTAGTACACTAAGCGATAGCACAAACTGTGGACTTTGAGAAAAAAAACAACAGGGAATTTATTTCCATATACCTGACAAATGAAAAGAGACGGTCCAGTGTGTTTTTACAAAACAGAAAAGAAATGAGTTATTCTATCCAGATAAATGCTGATTCTGGCAACATCCATATAGGCTTTATAGCATCAAGATCAAGATATGGACCAAAGCTGATAGGATGATTTTGTCACCTGCTATTAACTGCCCATGTTGTGTATGGAGATAACGGTATACTAAAATATACATGAAAAACCGACCACGACATCGAACACAGTGGTTTTAAGACACATTTTTAAAGGTAAATAAGAGCCGAGCTACAGCCGTGGCAATGTAGATCTAATCTGCTCATGTTTGGGACAATGAGTCATGATTTCCTGAAAAAATAAGCAATTCTGGTCTTATAGCAAATGTAGGCTGACCAAATATACATTATAATGTGTGTAAGATTTTGTTTGTTTGACCTTCATGTAACATTAGTTACAATATCACCAATTGTCAATTTTGTAGTTGTATTTCACAATATGTTCTATCTTAATATCTAGAAACAAGTATAGTTTTCAGTAACGTATACAATATATAATCTTGATGATTTGTCGTTAATATTGTTTGAATGGATACATTGATATATTGAACATGTTATACTTATTCTCATAAAAATACTCTAAGTGAGCGGATTAATTTCTAGACGTCTTAGACGTTTATATCTTTTAAATTATTTAATAATTACCATGCGAATGGATAAATGTACGGGCGACATACTAAAAACTTTGACATGCAAGATATGCAGAATAGATATTTTAATTAACCAATCAAATAAGTTCCCGACTTTGTTCCTCAGGCTTTTGCGTAATTAACGACGACGTCATATAACTAAACACTAGCAAGTAACAAAAGTTATTACACGAATATCGATATTGCGTTTCATTTTATTTTTAGGATATCTTCTAACATACTAAATTCAATATTATGATTCACAGAACATTGTAGTTAACTTAGATTTAGATGGAACTTATTGAATCCATTTTTTTTTTTGAAATATTTTACTATCAGCGTTTTGGGACTTCAAATAAAAAAGCAATAACACCACACCCCTTTACATAGAAATAAACAACATTAAAAAGCTTATTTATAGCTAAGGAAATGTTGTGGCACATATCAATTTTTGCAAATCTTGAATGTGTTAAATCAATGTTATGGTATGTACAACACGAAACAGATATAAGTATTAACCTAACAGTTGCTAAAACAATAAAAGACAACAAGATTTCTAAATCAAAATCACATCATTTACGATATTATTTCACGTGAAATTGAACAAGTTTATGTAATTACAGAAACGGAAAACTTTAAATAACATCCACATTAAGGACAGTTATGGTTGTGCTGCCATTGATCTATTGTAAAACTTTTGAATAAAGCCGTGTTTTTGGAAATGTGTCTAAGGTTTTTTAATTCATCGTATGGAATATGTCTCATCATATGGAACTTTTTATCATAAAATATATGTATATATAATGTATATATAAGTCTGATCTTTCCAAGGCGGTAACTGATGGTTTTTCTTTTTATGTGTTATGTCTCGTCTCAGTGTTTTTTGCCACATTTACATTTACCTTGTTTGCCTTTGTCTACAGGTGAATAAAAATTTAAATATCTGTGAAAATTTTGATAGGACCTTTTCTTATTTACCTATGAATATTCTTTAAGTTTCCTTTCCGGAGAGGCATTTTGCCGACTGACCGTTCCAAGGCGGTAACTGTCGGGTTTGCTCTTTTCCTTAAATGACTCATCACAAATTTGTTCTTACTTTTCGCTTGGCTTGCATGTGAAATACCTTTGTTCTGTGCCTTTTCGGAGTTTGGTATATGTTGCAATACTCATAGGACTTTGTCATATATTCTTATCAAAATATATCATCTTTCGAAAGTAGGAACATTAATCTTTTAGGATTTTAAGGTTTTTTTATTAACCTCCTAAATAGGTGTTAGTGAGTCAAAGCCATCCCCACCACTAAGAATTTGCATACTGTTTAAAGTATCTATTAAATATATTTGCAAACACAATAAAACATGTCCAAAACAAAAGCTTGTAACAGGTACTCTTTCAATAATTCGACTTCAAATTAAAGTGTACATTAACGTTACAATATTTTCAAATTACATAGATAATTTAAGATAAAAACATTAAAGACAGAAATATTAAGTATTATAACCATATGTTGCAGGTATGGTCTTTGTTTTATATCATTTGAGCTCCCGCTTCAGTTGATATTAGCTCTTGACACTCTTTCAATTTTATTGCTTAAATCTACTGTCTTTAAGGTAAAATAGTTTATCTTTAATTGTGTCATTCATATCATATTATTAAGATGGTCTCCATGTATTATTTCAGTTTTTAGTTCTTGGCAAATTTTCATTTACATTTAACCTAAGCAAATCCTTTTTATTGCTATTATTTTCATTCATATTGTTTCTAAGAAGATAGTCGTTTATACATGTAACGTGGTTCGTAATGAAACTGATTTGTCTTGGTTTGCGATATTTATTTGTTGAACACAAGTTAGCAACAGTATTGCATGGTTTCCTTTTTTAATTAGACTTGATAGTATCATTATATAAATAATTTATAAATCAATTAAAATTAACATTCAGTCCCCTTTTACTAATTTGCATAACTTTTTAAAAAAGTGTGCGAGACAAATTGATACCAAGAAGAAATTTGTTTGCATTGCTCATATCAAGAGGAAATTTATTTGCATTGCTGATACCAAGAAAAACATTGCTTGCATTGCTGAGTCGTATTTAAACTTATCCATGTACACATATTACATTTATCTCTATTTATATTCCTAAAAATGTCGAGATATTTTTTTTCTATTTCTATTACACATAAAATTACATTTACAATTATATATATATATATTTTAGACCCTAGTAATAATTTTAAGTTTTTATGTTTTGTAGTATTTCTTCAGCTAGAATTCAATGGAATTCGAACTCTTTTTTAATTCCCTTTTAACAGTTTTATAATGTTCAGTTAAGGGACGTCATTACCATATTACTTTATAAGTTGGCATATTCTTTTAGATCCATCTCTGAAAGCACTAAAGTATTAAGCTATTGGTTATTATAAGATTTAATTCTGTATTAGTTGGAATATTATTTCAATTCCATTTCCATAATACTCATGGAAGTATTGGGCTATTAGTAATCAAATATATTATCCTTTGCAAGTTGAAATATATTTTGAGTTATATTTCTGAAAGCGGCTTTTATGTTATAATCGATTTGCAGTCATAATATATCATCATTGAAAGTAGGAATATTATTTTCGTTTCATTTTTTTGCTCTAATTTAATTTATTTCAACAATTAAGCTATAAGTTATTGCAATATGCCATCTTTTGTAAATTGGATTATTACCTAAGTTCCTAAACATAAAGCACTTCTTCAAGTAAAAAGATATTAGTGATTAAAAAATACCATACTTTGCCAATAGAAATTTTCTTTTAGCCGCCATACTAACAACACTCCTGCAATTATGGTTCTTGTTTTAGTATAAAAAGATATTCGTTTCCTTTCCGACCGACATCACTCCTTTAATTATACTAAGAACATTCTGGAACACAAATTTACATTGCACGCTGAATTAAATTCCATCAGATTCTAAACAATTTTATTTTTAGGATAGACTTCCCAATGCCTATATTTGTTTTTAAAAGATTTTAAAAGTGCGTATACATCATCCAAATTGATCAGTAGTTCTGCATTGTTTTTCGCATAGAGGTATATTACACCTTAAATAAAATACTATTACATGCGTCGATCTTAACTTAACCTTGAAGTAATATTATGAAAAAATGCGGGATTAAACTATATCATGTTGAAATCCACATTATTAGACAATAATATAAAAGTAAGTTTATTAAATAATGGTCAATTCAGCAAAAAAAATGCAAACAATACGAATTGACTATATATTAATTTAAAAAGCTTAAATAAGTACATTACAATGAGAGAGGGAGAGGAAGAGGGAGAGAGAGAGAGAGAGGTGGAGTTGGGGTGGAGGGAGAAAGGAGAGAACAACAGATGTCGTAGGGAAATGTTAGATAGGGCTAAATAAGTCGACTAATTATGTTGGACTGTTGGCTTCAAGGATTTTATAAGCACATATTTGTACTTGATGGAGGTTTTATTTCCTCTAAAACAGTGGTGTAAATACAAAATGCAATCGTACTAACAAAAGGAGCGCCTGCATTGCGACAAAATATGAACCCTTATTAAAATATTTACTTAATATAAGAGCGAACACATTATTATATTTACGATTTGAACATAAGATAAATGCTACGTCATTTAAATGTCTGTTTGGAGCTGAACCTATATTAATGTTACATAAAACTCTCTGGATTTCTCTTAAATTTGTCTTTAAAATAAAATAAGGAAAGTCAATGTTCTTTAAGCAAAACATTATAGATAGAAAAAACCGAATGTGTATTTTATATTCAAATGTAGTAACATTTGGGTCTTCTTTATATCATTTAACACCCCATCACAATTTATGTACATTAGAACACATATCGTCGTTTTGAAATCATTTCATATTATTTGCACTTTATTTTAAGAGGTATTGTGCTGTTGCTATTAATAGTTTGTCAACAAATTACCATTTCATACAATGTAAATTATATATATTATATATATTATAATTATATATATTGTACATGTATTAAGTTTCTCACATTGCTATAGAAAATGGAACAATTCCTTTAAGTACTTACTATGTTTTTTATAAATTAATTCAAATGAGCCAAATAGAGATGTTAAATTCCATTTATAGGGTGTCACGTGTCAGAAAATTATTATTAGTTCGCTTGTAACGACGTCTAAAAAAAGTAATATTATATGTGTTTATGCAGGATTGTCAACGAGTAGGAATCTCAACAAAGAAAATTAACATGGGTAAATCTCACATTAAGGCGAATTCCCACAACTAGGACAGGACATGAACACTTCCTGATTTAGAAATATATTTCTTCGCATGCACATATCTTTTAAAGATAACAAAGAAATGACGAGAAAGTTTACGTTTCCATATACAGTAAGGAAATTGTTTTCAAGTGGTTTCACATGTTTATTTTACAATATTGACTGACAGCTGTTTCCGGGGTTGATGTACGTTCTATATATCAGTGATAACGGTTGCTGAATCAACCATCTACGCACTTTATATGGATAAAAAATCGCACAATATCGTACAACACGAAGTTCTAAAAACACTCACCACTTACGATTTAAAGCTTTGCTCGTTTTAACTGATTGTTCCGGCGACGCCCGACTGTTGACGATAAATAAAGTCAACAGAAGCCAGGGTGGAGCAATGGAACCTACCGTGTATTCTCATGATTTCTAATTATCAGTATACCGGGAATTGACCTAGAGTTGATTTAATGGATATACAAGTCAGCCTCTCCAACCGATTGGTGACAATGGCATTTAAGCTGACCTTTCTTATGAATTTTTGTGAGAATACTACAATCCCGTTTCTTTCAGATGTCATGTTTATCTTAAAAAATATGGTAAATGCCTCATGGATATCAAATGATAAAGGAAAAAGATAAAAAAACAACGTTAACACTAATTGATTTGCGAGCTTGGCTAAAATGCTCTTAGCAAAACACTCCGAAATATATAGTTTGAAGTACATGTATGCATTTATGTAAAACTCCAGATAAGAAAGCATGTGGTCTTTTAAATGTTTGAACACTTCGCCTTGTTTAATGAGAGTTCAGTCGTGTCTAAGTTATCCACATTCTTTCTATATATGTATTGTTTATATCATTGTGTATTTGTTATTTACTTCAGATGCACCTGCCGTAGCTATATTATTTGTGACATTTTGTTGACACAGTTTGACGAAGAAAATCTGGACGTGGACCACAGTCGTTGTTTGCAGAATGACTGTTTCTAGACGATAGCCGCTATATTTCTCATTGTTTGTTTAATTTCCGCTTCAGGGTTTAAATACCTTTACCTTACTTGTGTTTTATTTCTTAGGCAAGTAACTTAGCAACGCAACTAATTCAAGGGGGGGGGATATGCTCATAGGACCGTTCCAGATTTCCCTTTATGTTCAATTCAAAGACATATTTAAAACACATATTTTATAATTATATTTGTCATACAATTGTTCTGAGGGTGTTTTAGGGAAATGTTGTTCCGCGAATTTATATTATTTTGCACTGTGAACACACTCACATACAAGGTTATTTGTGTTCATGAAAACTAATAGTAAAGTGAGCTCTGTCAAATGTCATATTTATTTGTTAAACTATTTTAGGCTAAATCTGGGTTAAAATTAAATAATAAATCTACGGAAAAATAGTTGTTGTCAGAAACAGCAAGTCGTTTATTGGTATCTGTAGTGATTTGAATACAGAAATCAATAGCAAATTTCAGGAACATTATATGAAATGTGGAAGCATTAATTTTCTATGTAATGTAAAATCATTGACAAGGTGATAAAATCTATTTCTCCAAAACCCACGGGGCACTTTATATTTGCCTTCAGCCAAATATTTGACATTTCTCATTGAACGTGGTTTTGTACCAATTTATCGTCACATTACACATTTATCGATCCCAAATTACATGAATTATTTCAAGCCTTGATTTCTCAGACCTGGTTTTCCTTATGATAATGAAAAAAATGATGTTGCAAGTTAAGAAATAAATTCACTAAAAAGAAGACTAAGCTAGAAAATAAACATTGAACATGTGTTTTTCTAAGGCTTGTTAAGTAAACGGGTAAGCTCTTGCAGTATTTTCTTTGCACTAATTGCCTCGGAATATAAAATCATTAATAATAAGTCAGATTTAACGCTCCTATTCACTAAATGTCTTTAACTTTCTATGAGCTGCATAAAATTGATATCCCCTTATTATACCGACATATTTTCTTAGTAGTTAGCTCTAAGCTTAGTCGATGTTTTCTATGAGCAGACAATCAATTTGGTATGCGTTTTATTTAAAGAAAAATTGAAAAGTGGCCATAAATATTGAATTTTACATACACCTGCCTAAAATGGTGTTAAGAGTCAGTATGTTAATATTGTGACGAACTAAAGTTCGTTAATAATGAAACGTTTAGGGTGATTTTACACCTTTGAAACTTTACTTAAATATTTTCCGCTTTAGCTAAATATTCAGCAAAGGTTTAGTACAACGAATTACGTGAATGCCACTTACATGCCATTATCGCTTATACAAATAAAAGGTATAAACAATGTTAAACACTCATTTACAGGTGCGAGCAACCATTCTGTGATAAGAAAACTATTTTGACTTCTTTAACACATAAATTCTAATATTTACCAGACTAATATTTATTACTTTTACGGTAAATTGTGTTCTATTGATACATATTTGCCGCTTAAATTTAGATATTCTTGAATAAAATATCCAAATGATTTCTATCTTCAAAAAATGACTGTTTTGTTTTATAAAACATAACACATATTTTCGTATGTCATTTTTTTTCTTGTATGGCTTTTTATCTCAGTGGAATAAATGTCCTTGTAAATAAGTAAATGTAATTTTGTGTCAAGCGCCACATCATTGTGTACGGAAGAGATCCAATTGTATTGTGTTATCTGAACTTTTATTTACGAGATACAAGTTTAGTGTTGAAACGGTTGGCTTTGTTGGCTTTGTGTTGTTGCTGTCGTACTAAATTGTAACATTTAACCATGACATTTGAAATTCATTTCACTCTATCAACTTTCTCCCATTGCTACTTTAAATAGTTTCTTGTAAGTGCATACATGTTTTTATTGATAGGTCTTCCACGTAGAGACGTCGGCAAAAGTTTAATTATGACTTATTATATAACAGTGAAAACTCGCTAACAGGACCGATGGTTCTTCTAAAATTTGTCCCAATTCACAAAGTGGTTTTATTTGTGTGTGAGCCAATTTTTTGTCATTCCATCATTACAGTATTATAGTTTGAATGTCTATTATCTAAGAATTGAACTAGTATCATTTTTGAAGACTATTATAAAAACATAATAGAAGTTATAATGAAATAGTTGTAATTATAACTTTAATCTCACTATAAAACCTTCAGTAAATAATTTGATTTTTGTAATAATATAATACATTCTTTCCTGTATTTTATATTGCTTGTCAGTAAAATCTTTGTTAAAGCATGTCGAAATGTGTCGTTTTTAATCTTCAATAGGCAAGTTCAAGAGACGGTCTATCCAAGTGCGATAAATACATTCAGAGTGAAAAAATGACAACTCTGACCAAGTCGTGTCCCTCTTACAGGCTTTAGAAAAGTTGTGAATCTGATTGTTTCTGAAATTAGTGTCCCATGTCCCTGGTTGCGAGCTGGTCCTCCTTCCAGGGTTCGGGCACAACGAAATATTACTCATGTATAACTCAGGTGTTTCAGAAAGGTGCCTTTTATGTTGCACAACTGGTTATTCAGTTAAATTTTCCTATCTTGAAGTTAACAAATTGCATGCTCCTCTGTAGTTGTATGACAAGTTCTATTGTTGCTAGGTAAATAGAAATGTCTGTTATCGGAAACGTTTGATTTGTTCCAGTAAATTTAGTAATTGATGTAATACTCCAGATAAGAATGTCAAGGTTTATAAATCAAAGAAACACCTTATTTAATAAGGATTTTTTCGCGAGTGTTGAAAAATTGAAAAAATGATACAGCATGAAACATTTTTAGGTCTTTATTTTCATATTTGTATATATATATATATATATATATATATATATATATATATATATATATATATATATATATATATATATATATATATATATATATATATACAAATATATATATATGTATATGTATATATATATGTATATATATATATATATATATATATATATATTTAACATGTATAAATAGAACATTTTATTCATTTTAGACACCCCGTCAAATTACGATCAACATATACATTTTCAAGGATTTATGAAATTTTCGAGAATAAAAATAAACAAATACATTTTAACTTTGGTCGCGGCGTTAAGTAAATGCGTATACAAGAAGTGTATTTTATGTTTTACGACACACTGCACTTGATAGATCATACGGCGCCGATGTATGTCGAGGAAACAAACAATCTCACTAGGGTTTGAATAATAATATAATACTATTTGTCGAGTATTCATTTTAAAGGTAAAATCTGCGAATTTTTTAAAAGAAATCCTCTTACTTTACATTTTCAGGAACCCAGTTAATGTTAAACATCTCAAATATGTAATCTTGTTGCGATTGACCACAATGCAAAAATCACGACTTAATATAATTCAGATATCTATAAAAATACATTGAGCATTTCAAAACAAACAAAACTCATTTGTTTTAATTTCAGTGAACAAAGTGTACTGTTTATGTTGTTTATGTTGTATGGATGAATACGAAGAATACGAAGAATGGGTTGGAAGTTAATAGACTATTATTACCTATAAAGCGTAGGTAATATATGCCTTATATTCTTTACCAGCTCGTTCTCAAATTGGGCAAATGAGTTAAGAAATGCTATCAAGCTTTGGTTAGAATTCCACTGTGTCACAATTGCGTATACCTACACGTAATATTTTGGAACCCCTCGTCGTAAGCATAACTGCGGGGCTTGGGAAAAAGCAATGTGCTAAATAACCCCTGTATAGATTATATCGCGTAGCCAAAGGAAACCTAAACAATATTTAGTGTAAACAAATGTATACCGACTCCTGTTCCTCGTGCATTTGGAAACAAGTGCGGATGGACAACACAGTTTACCGAGATACCTTACATTAGTGACGTCGACAGATTTAGACGTGCAAATCTTTGTTAAGATACGAACAGGTATCGTTTTTCACAGTAATTATGTATATTAACAACAGGCTCACGCTAGAGTTGTGGTACCTTTTAATGAGTTCATACGATAAAAAATGCGGTGACGACATAGTCAAAGTGCGAAATTAAAAAACAACAATTACACAAACACTAAGGAAATCTTCGAACTTTTGAAAACAATAATAAAATTATATCAATATTTTATATGCGTATAAAACCATATTGATGTATGTACCATATTATTTACCAACACATGATTGCATCCACGCATGCTGCTACAAAAATTATACTAATAAGTAGCTTTTTGTCTTTACAACCACCAGTGGACATATGTGTTTTTCAACATATTAAGATTCAACTTAACATATTTATTAATACAAATATCAGATGTAATCCTTATACCTGTACTATCAAACGACATTTATGAGTTGCACTTGTCCATCCTACATAGACCTTGCCATTGCAGTATAAATGTGTTGCTGTTGAAACAAGCAGAGATATTCCACGTCATACGAGTATGTACGATCTGTACAAAAATGTAACAGGTGTTCGGTCTGAACCCAGCGACATAATTCGCTGACAATATGCTCGGTAAAATAAAAGATGAATGTAAAATGAAACATTTTGTCTGAAATTATAACGTGTGCATGTTTACTCGCAATGATAGACACCTTATCTAACAAAAGAACAAACAAAAAACAACAACAGGACATTTTTCATTCTCTAAAATTAACAGCTTTCTGGAATATGTCAATTGGCATAACTTAATCGAATTACAGCAACATGGCGGGATCACGCTATGAAAATTTCGGAAATGAAGTGCGTACCCTCGGACAGAAAAAGATATAAGATTTAATTATATTTAAATATACTGCCGATTAAATCCATTAAATAAATAAATTTATATATCAATAAACTAACCAGAATGTGACAAAGGCTGTATTAAAACACAATTTTAGCCAGGGTAAGCATGTCATTATTGAAAAGAAGTAGTTTATAATTCTAACACGACGCAAATCTTCTCAAAATAAAAGATAGAAAATAAATTCAGCAACATTCAACGCTTATAAAAAGTTCTTTTAAATATATTTAACTTCGATTTAAGCACCTTGTAAATAATGACGATGACCGATTTCCGGGACCAAAACTATACAATAATTCATTTGTGCGACATTCACAAACACGTGTAGGATTTGATTAAAAATACATTTGCTTAATAAATACATAAAAGTATACATTTCAACAAAATTGATCTCAATAAAATCTAAAGTAAATGAAGGTCATTAGACGCTTGGCATAAGTTTGAATATTCTTTGGACGCGAAATGGAAAAGAATATATGACAAAGTCCTATGAGCATTGCAACATATACCAAACTCCGAAAAGGCACAGAACAAAGGTATTTCACATGCAAGCAGAGCGAAAAGTAAGAACAACATTGTGATGAGTCATTTAAGGAAAAGAGCAAACCCGACAGTCACCGCCTTGGAACGGTCAGTCGGCAATATAGACCGACTGTGGTGCTTAAACCGGTTTTACAGAGCTCTAACCTCGCACTTTCTGACGAGTTTCTCAAATGCAAGCAACGAAAAGAAAAACTATCTATTTGAAAACAAAATGTCCATGCACTGATATTTTCTATACGTTATGACGAAAGAAGTGACGTCATCGAAAAGTAATGTCCACATAGTGTTCAGAAAAGGAATATGGTATTATTTCGATTTGAAAAACAACACAAAAATGGTTGACCACAAATAAAATTAACTTTCTGAATCATGAACAAACATGACCAGAGACGAATAAATGATTGTAGCATCCTGTTCATGTGAAGATGGAATTTAAGAACCAAAGTTCAGTGTCCATCAAAGGAAAGCACATAACAATCCTTATAGGATGAATTAAATGACAACATAGATTACATGCACGGGGAGATGTTTTACGACCGCCACCCTGCACAAGTAACATTGGTGTGATCATGAATAAGAATATATGACAAAGTCCTATGAGCATTGTAACATATACCAAACTCCGAAAAGGCACAGAACAAAGGTATTTCACATGCAAGCCAAGCGAAAAGCAAGAACAACATTGTGATGAGTCATTTAAGGAAAAGAGCAAACCCGACAGTCACCGCCTTGGAACGGTCAGTCGGCAATATGGACCGACTGGGGAAAAGTCAAATCTTTAATTTGCATTTTAATTCTTATTCTTTATACTCATCATCCAAAGGAAAACCCTTGTTTTTCATCCATTCATCATTTAAGAATGTTGACCTGCAATATAAGAAATATTGAAATTAAGGTTTGTGAAAGAAAATGTTTGTGTAAGCTTGTTATTCATCTCACTATATTAATTTGCCCTTTAAATATCATAATACAAACGTTTAACGTCTTATGTTTTCCAAATATTATGTTGTGAAATGTATGCCCTGTTAACTATTTCAGAACTTACAAATTACTTTACTGTCTTTCACGAAAATATTAGCTTTATGTACTAATAGTTGTTAAAACAAATAAGATCAGCTGACATGGTCTGTTTTGACACTATATTTAAAATACAAAACTCCTTTGTTATTAACTTATTCCTGTAAAAATATTAAAAGGAGACTTAAATCATTACATGTAGTTTCTCATGGAATCTGGTAGTATGACGACACATCTTTGTCCCTGTGACAGTCCAAAGTCCTGGATCGCCATGACGGCACCAAGCATGGCCGCCCCACTGCTACCACCTGGTAGTGAATGGTAAACAAAAGGCAAAGAGGTAATCACTATATATAGAAATACTGTTAATAGAGAATGTCGAGTGTTAATACTTAAAATTGTATTTAAAATAGACAAGACTAATTAAACTATTGGGAAATGCAATTTGAACAGTTAATGAAACCAATTTGCTAAAATAGCTTAAAAAAGCACAACGCATTGAGTATAATTGTAAACATTTTATTTGTTTGTATTAATGTATATAAAATAGCTCCAATCACATTTCAAACGATCACAAGGCATTGTGTATAATTGTAAACATTTTATTTGTTTTTAATAATGAATATAAAATAGCTCTAATCACATTTCAAACGATATTTTCAAATGTATAAAATACGTCGTTTCTTCAGCATCTGTCGGGTGTTCATAAATTCATTTCCATGTTATGTAATAAAACACTACTAATTTCTGTTGATTCAGATTTATATATCATTTGATATACTTATGTCAGCTTTTATAGCTGTCCCTTTGGACAGCAAATAATGAGTATATTTATACAATATACATATCTAAATATGTATACACTATCTGCCAGCATTCATCAGGAACACATCTGCCGTCGCAACGGTTTTAATTGCAGTCATCACTTTAGAAATGTCGATTCCCATCAGACTAAGTCCAGATATTTGTTATACTCCACAACATAAACGAATCCGTTTTTTTTCTTGGAAGACATAACCTCGTTTTAATTAGCCATTATGTATATGCCCTTTTCCTTATTCGGATTGCAATCAACAAAACTGTAGCAAATCCTACTTCTTAGGTTATGTATTTTTTGAATAACTATAGCGTAAAGTTAATTGTTTTTGCATAAATTTTACTTTTAAATATCTTTATTTCTAATTTCCCAAAACTATACCGCAAAGTAAGCCCTCCGTTGTTATAAGTCTTCGCGCCATTCGAAAGGAAGGTTCATCTTCTACTTTGTACCATTTATCGACAAGCTTAAAATAGAAAATTATATTTGAAATATTGCAACATATTAAGGATATTTGGTGTTTGGAAAATGGCAAAATATGTTATGTTTGTTGAGTGCAATATTTGCAGTTATATGGCTAACGTATACCCGGTTGTTAGTTTTATGAAGTTACCGCATATGTACGGTATTTTTCGGTTATTTGGTTTTTCCAAGTTGGAAACAAATAACAACCGTTTATGACATTTTGGACAAACTACAAAAAGATAACAGCATTGATATTGTTATTAACCTAGCCATCAAATGTAATAAAACATATAACAAAAATGCATTTTTGTATCTACTCTTGAAACATACCGTTCTGTCCAATATGGCTGGCTTAAACGACTGACCAATTCCTTCCACTAACCATTTACAACCAACATTGACATTAATGTCTGGCGGTCCTGCCTCCACGGAGCCGACTGGGACAACACCAATGATCTGTATAGCGAAAACATGTTAGAAAATATCAATGAACAAAACCTGTTAGAAAGAACCAATGATCAAAAACAGGAACGAACAGAAGGTCGTCCGTAGACAACGTTTACATGGAAGGAAGGAGATAAAACGAAATAATTGTTTTTTTGGGTTTGTATTTCAGTTATCTAAAGACGGTGTCTACTTGAAGCAAATATAGTGCTGCCTTCACTGTGTATAGCGTGCCGTGAACACCTGGAATTATATCATGCCAGTCACATTATTCTGAAACTGGGATAACCAGTCGTGAAACTACCCAATTTGCTTGAGCGTTAGCAAGTGAGCTCAGGATCGAATCCAATGCCTCCTGTACCTGGTGCGGTTGCATTTAATTGCATTATCAGGTTCTTAAAATTTAATAACAACAACGATAAGTTATTTAGACGTTATTTGAATAAAAGTGTACAGCTTAGCGTATTAAACTTGTATCCAGACCTTGTCAAGAGCTTTTACTTAGGCAACGTTTTTAAGTGCAAGCCTAATTAAAAACAAAAAGATACTAATTATATAAGGCAGGCTCTTTCAGTAAACCGTTCTAGTACTAATTTATTACTTAATAAAAACAACACCTCCCAAACAGATTTAATTATTTACATGTATTTTTATATTTTATTACCTAAAACGTTTAATTCATTATCATGATATATTTAAAGGTCAAACATAATTATAACTTTATTTTTAACCGTAATATGTTTTGTTTAATGAATACAAATGTTGTAAACTTATCATTTCATTTCATTGTAGAAATGTTTAAAGCCGAATTTTGGCTTCTAGTTCAAACGTATTGCATACAGTACATTTTAAAGACAAATGCAAATATCTGGATAATACATTAAAAATGACAAACCATTTCACAAGGTGCAGCACTAGATATTACCAGCCAGGATCACCATCTGCCTCCAGTGTAAAATTCTTAAATGTCAACTATTTCATATTTTGAAACTGTACTTTTGAAATATGAAAAATATATGATCTATGTTGCATCTATATTTACATGAAAAAATCAATAAAGCTGCTTATGTATATGAATCTGCGCATTGCAAAGCATAAACATACACGAGAATGAAAATTGATTTCAATACGTTTTATGCTGACAGTAATATAGATTTGTAAATATATGCTCTTTTTGAAACTTGTACATTGATCTTCTAAAGACACAATGAACACAAACCACTGTTTGATCCATACCTTGCAGTTCGGACAAACCTCCTTGATCTTCCTGGAGAGCCCAGTCAGGGTACCACCCGAGCCGGAACCAGCCACCAACATGTCTAGCTGACCTATATGAGCAAATATTAATGAGTTACAAAAAATGAATAATACAAGCAACAGTTTAAGTAATGACTTTGTAATGCAAATGTGCGATTTTACTTTTATTTCTTAAAGTAAAGTGGTTCTTACTCTACATTTATGGTTTGTCTTCAAGCTTTCAGTATAGTAAAGATATAAACGTGATATTGTAGACGACTGGTAACAATAAACACACATTTGCAAAAAGTTATATTGATGCACATGGGGAATGATGTTCAACACTCTCCTAGACAATTATACAACCATTCGACAGATGAAGTTACATGTAACAGAACGAACGCTTTATGCATGCTTGCAATAAGTTTAACGCTTTCTTTAATATTAAAGCTCAATGATATGTTTTACAGAGTAATGATGTAATATATATCACTAAAAAGCTATTCGTACATTTTTTAAGGCAGGTAAAGAACTGTTTAAAACGTTAAAAAAACATAAAAATTATCAAAGACAGGTCGAAATGTGATAGTCAAACATGTTTAAAAAGTTCACACAATCACTGCAAGTCCATGCAAATGTTGAAAAAATTACCTATGTACAAAAATAATATATGCTTTCGTTTGTGATACTGTTGGTAACTAGTCAACCGTCAAACTGTAGCTAACAGTTAAACTGTAAAAAGTTGACAAACTCCATCCTGATGAGGAACTGTCTATTGATTTTGTTCTTATTTTACCATCACATGATTGAAGAATCTCCTCAGCAGTGATGTCATAATGAGCAAGCGCGTTGCCTGGGTGACTGAACTGGACGAGATTATGCCATCTAGGGTTTTCCTGGCCTAACTTCTCGGCTATAAAGTGATCGTTTTCATGATGATTGAGAGGGACTGCCCTGGTCCGAATAACGTCAGCCCCAAGAACCTTAGGGATGGCACTCTAAACGTTGGAAAGAAGATCACCTGGTGCTACACGTTATGATATATATATATATATATATATATATATATATATATATATATATATATATATATATATATATATATATATATATATATATATATATATATATATATAGATATATAGATATATAGATATAGATATATTGATATATAAAACAAGTTAATGAGGGCATTGTTTTTTTTCTAATTAATATATCTATATGAAAATACTAATTCAACTGGACATATATCATCTTGTATTTATCTGACCATTACCATTGCTACCCACCCTGATTAGGCAGGTACTTGGATTGTGAAATAAAATCATTATAGGACAATATCTATTTCTTTTACTTGGTTTAATCTTTTAAATCCAGTCCTAAGTTTTCATAGCCATTTACGTAAGAATGCAACTATTATTCATTTTCTATTTGTGTAATTTATCTTCTTTATGTGTTTTTGTCACTTTTATATTCATCCTGTGTGTGTCTTTGTCTAGGGGTACTTTAAGTGTTTGTTTATATTTTCCCATTCAAATCTACGTCAAAACATAGTCCTAAAGTACTTGTAAGAGCTAGTCTGTCAGTCACATTACAAAGTTTTGTTTATTAAAATTCAAAGAAAACATTAATCATAATAAATCAGGCGTCCAGCACTTACCTTTTCATCACTGAACCTGTCTGGTAGTACTACAGTACACCTGTAGCCTTTCACAGCAGAGACCAGTGCTAACGATATACCTATGGTGAAGAGTGCCACGAAATACATCAATAACATCTATGACACGTACTAATACGGCTCGATTCGTTAATTTGTAGCAATTAATACCAGGATATATCAGCGAGATAAATGTGATGTGTTTACTATGAAAACTGCACACTGTTTCGGTATTGCGTCGTGCAGGATACCCAACCGTTCACCGTACAACAAAAAAACAACAACAAAACGATGCCAGTGAATAAACATGTTTTTTTTTTCATGATAAGCTTTGACCAATATTTTGTCAGTCCATTTTGAATGCACATCCACAATTTTACTTAAATCTTCGTTTTCGTTTTATTCGAAGTAAAGAACAGACACAAAAACAGCAGCCATGTTACTTAAAACAATAATCAACGACTGACAAGGTTTTACTAAGCTAAATTATAATATTATCGTTTGGTACGTATTTACCTTCTTTACATGCATAATTTATTTTGCCGACCACTAAAATAAGAATCGATCTTATGTACCTGCTAAAGAACGTAAAATAGCATACACACGATATCGTTCTAGTGAACAAACTTAATCACTAGAATATATAGACATTCAAGCGGTCCTACCTCTAAACAGCTATATCTAAGGAATATTGATTTAACATTTTAAAAAATAATATGGTCTTAATAAAAGATCAGGGCTGGAAAAATACGGTGGCCCGACCTCCCGAACAAGTCAACATGCAGTTTCGGGCTGCTGGTCATTGATAATTAAATAAGTCACGGACAAGTCATAAATCGGCAGTCGGACAAATGACAAATAAACAGCGGTTTCTAATTAGCCATGCAGACAATCCGTTTCATGCTAGGAGCATTCATCAATAACACGAAAAGGCTGTACATGTACAACGCACGCACCTGTCCAAAACAGCCAATCACGACGCGCGATACATAAACGCTTCTATAAAAAATGAAAGAAACGATTTGCTGAAATACATCGTTTATTTTTTGTAAATATGACAAATGTGTTGTTGTGTTAATTGAAAACAACGCAAATTTTCGGACAAGTCATTTTTGTCCAGATAACTAGCCCGGGACTAGTCATTGAAAACGAATTTTTTCCAGCCCCGAAGATTTTAAGATATAAAAACAATACATTTGCATTTAGATTCAAGTTGTATTAAACGCTGCATATATAACTTAAACACTGTATTTGTATTTGTTATAAGTAAGATTGTAGCATTTAAAGAGTTATGATAACCTGTATTCCCTGCCGTGCTTTCTACTAGGGTATCGCCAGGTTGTATCCGCCCTGCCTCCTCTTCCTCTTCAACCATCCTCACCGCTATACGGTCTTTGATGCTCCCCCCGGGGTTCAAAAACTCACATTTAGCAACTTGAAAATACAAAAAGTAAAAAAGAGATCGTAAATTCAGTTGAACAACCACATTTTGTGGATGTGATCTTATGGTACAATAATTCCCTATGCAATGACTTTCTTTTGGAAAACATTTAATGTTAAAAGGAAAGATGTTTTTTTGTCTAAGCCAGTGATGTTCTAGTTACACTGCAGCTTGTTTTTTTTTGTGTTTTGTGTGGCTTTCGCAAATCAGCGGTTTCAACCGTAACATTAAATATCAAGGCAGACATCAGTATAACAAAGGATCTAAATTTGAAACTCCAAGAGATTTAAAATAAGTTATCTATAATTAGCAAACATACTAGTTCATTTTGAATGCACATGTCAGTTTTAATGGTCCTTAATATGGACTCTAGGAATAAAATACATTTACCAGCTAAATGTGAGATTTAGGCCCTTATAGCGGAAGGCACTTACATGTTTAGATATATGCAATTAGTAGCTTAAATAACGTTTTTTTTTTCTCGAATCAGCATTTGTTATGCGTTTAAGTATTTTGTAAGTCGATTGTATTTGTTTTAGAAAGAATCTATTAGATACATCTTAAAGACAAACATCCTTAAAACTGACTCACATTAGCTTTGATTTACAAATATTTTGCCCAACAGTGAGTCAAAAATAAATAGCGAAACTGTTCTTACGCATTTCACAGGCAATGTCAGTGGAGTTTCGGCACTTTGTTAAGGCGCACCAAAGGAGTATGTCCAATGCACTCTAGTATTGAACCCATTATCTTTGGCTTAGCATTTCTAAAAAGAAATTTAATATAATAAGCCAAAATATACTGATTTAATAAGGTTTAGGAAAAGTATAAACACAAGTTTGGTAGGCAACAACTCTACAAAAAAGAACAAATGATGATATAGAATACACCACTGAAGGACATAGGATAAAATGTTAGCTCTTAGTCAATAGGTGTGCGAAAAGAACGGTCTAAAATAGGAAAACGTAAAGCAATGTAGATATGTTACGATTTCTGTATTTAGTGTAAGACGCGATATTTGTAGCACAATATCATATTTCTGTGTTTTTTTAATGTGTTCCCACTCCATCATCCGCGCATACATATTGCACATACTCTTTGACTCGGTCATCAACTTCTTTCCCTCTTATTCTCCCCCATCTATTCCCTTACATAACTTACATAAGAAGCAAAATATTTTAATTCCTTATGGAAAATTGAAGTTTATGTTTGAATTAACAATGCCAATGCAACATGTAATGAGATGATATATTCATTTATTAACATAGACATAACATCGTCAGCATCATGTATTATTCTTGTGTAGTTGTGCATTTGTGTTATTCATCACGCATTAAACACTTTTAAATGGTTTCATTTAAAGTATTCAGTGGTGTCATTCGCCAGTCGGTATATATATATATATATATATATATATATATATATATATATATATATATATATATATATATATATATATATATATATATATATATATATATATATATATATAATATATAATACGTGTTGTTAAATACTAGTTTTTTATATTAATATATAATTTATATGTGTTTAAACTTTAGACCGTTAAACTGGCACTGTAGCGCAAACAAATTTCTCACATATAATTTTGAAATCTCTGCACTGTTGTGCGTACGGAGTCATGCCACAACTTCAGATCAAATGTTTAGTCAATATTTTGTATCATTCAAATTGTATGTAATCAATAAATGAACGTATTTCAATGTATTTATCATTGTTTGTTTATTGGCTTTATTTTCTCACCAACCGTATTTCCATTAACTGGAGACGGCGTCTACTTGAAGCAGATATAGGGCTTCCTTCACTGTGTTCATCTGGCATGATATTACATCCAGTCACATTGTCCTAAAACTGGGCTAACCAGTCGTGGAACTACCCTTATATTTGTTTCAGCGTTAGCAAGAGGACTATTCCACAAACATTTTTTAACGACTTTGGCATGTCGCGGCCCGGGAACGAGCCCGAGGCCTCCCCTGCCTATAGTCAACGCTCTACCTATTTGGCTACCAGGTCCGGTGTTTAGATCATTATAACGATGCACATTGTAGATGTACACATTAAGTAATAAAAAAGAAAAGGTACTTCTTCTTCATAGGAATAATACTATGTTTTGTCGGGAGAGACAACCAATAATTTTGTGAAATCATAGAGTGTATGCAGTCAACTAAAAAAGGAATAAAAGAAAAGGAGAAACAAGTCGTAAACATACAAATCTCTGTGAGAGTGAGGTGAGGTCTGGCCGAGATTCGGATTGTGGTACGAACATCGACTGGATCTTGCACACCTTAGTCCTACCACGTTGGCTGACATCCCTCTATTTTCGTGACAACTTTTTTGTCCCAATTTTTCTGGAAAATAAAAAAAAAGATACCTTACGAAATCGAACGCATGAAACGATAACATGTTTAAAAAATACAATTTGCAGCGTTAAGAAACAGCATATAGATGATTATCTTTCATGCATCTGCAGATGCAAAATGAATGTTTGATCATATAAGATTCCAACAATGCAAGGAAACAAATTAACATCGATACCATTTTTTTTCAACACGAACATATAAATTCTGCGTTAATAATTTGTCCCAATGTATCTTTCAAGTTTAGAACAGACAGTCTGCTAATTAATTTAAGTGTAACTATTTTTATAACTAATTAAAAATTAAAAAAATAATAGTTGCAACATTAAGTAAAATATTTTAACAGAGTTGATTGATGACTACATTTTTTTGCTTGAATATTTACATGAATCAACATAAAACATTAAGATCTATATCATTTTTCATGCTATCAACAAAGAAAAAGGAATTTGACAAGATCCAATAAGTATAGAAACATGCATAAAGTTTGAAAAGGTAAAGGCTTTCACAAGCAGTCAAATGTAAGGTGTCACAAAAGTCTTCAGTTCTTCAGGTGCTTTGATTTTTTTTAATTCTCCTGTGTAACGCTTGAATGATTTTTGGCTGTGTTGGCCTAGAACAAGACATTACAGTGGTCATTCCTCAGCAAGACGCCGGTGTGTACGGAAGAAGTACAGTGTATTGGCTTTGGAGAGGGGACATGCTTAGAGAAACATGATGTGCAGTGGTACTGAGAACATATTGTAAGTTTTTCCCACTCCCCTGTCCTTTTAAGGTTTATTAACGTGTTGATATATTGAGATATTGTTATCGCGTGGAGTCTTTTTGAAGTATTATTCATGTTTCCTATTTTTTATTATTCTGAAAGTCACAATGCTCCCTATCCCTTCCCGTTTTTTCATTGTAGGTGGCTACGTTACATGTACCAGTGTGATGTGTGGTGCAGAGCTTTATGTGCTAAGTCTAAAAGTTACATTTAGATGAACCAGTGTCCCTTGAATTTGTACTTTGTTGATTGCTGAGCCTTTGTGAGCTGTGTGGCAAGCTGTGTATCCCTGTTGTGTGACGTTTCCTTGTATAGCCTGTGTGGCGAATGTTCCGTTGTTGCTGTGTGCTTGTGTGGCAAGTACTCCAGCGTTGCTGTGTGCCTGTGTGGCAAGTACTCCAGCGTTGCTGTGTGCCTGTGTGGCAAGTACTCCAGCGTTTCTGTGTGCCTGTGTGGCAAGCTGTGTGCCTGTGTGGCAAGTAATTCAGTGTTGCTTTGTGCCTGTGTGGCAAGCTGTGTGCCTGTGTGGCAATCGTTCCAGTGTGCGTCGTGTACCTGTGTGGTTTTGTGCTGTGTGCTGCTAGATTTAATGCCTGTGGGGCAGTAAACAACGGGCCATTTGAAATGTGAGATGTCGTTTTCCTGTTTGGTACGATGGACCTGAAACATCTATACATATGAAGCGGTGTTTTTTCTTGATAAGTCGACAGAGACATAATATCTATAGATAATTAATTACTTACTGTGTAAAAATATGTGAATGTGAGAGAGTGTTTTGAAAATTGTCAAATCAATGTATCTTTTAAAAAATGTTTTAATGTATTGATATGTCATTATAAGTGATTGATAAGGAAAAGTCTAAGTATTATATATTTTGATTAAATATTGTAAATTTGTAAAATAGCCTATTGTTTTATATCTGTCAAAAAGAACCGGGAATCACATTAGTAGGTTTCACTTATTAATTGTGACAAATGGGGGCTCGTCCGGGAATCCGCTTAAATAGTAGTGTTTTAATGGGATTGATTGCTTTATTAGGAGACACTTAAACGGGAGATTTAACTGGGATTGCTTTTAGGAGAGTGTTTTAAAATTTTTGTTGTATTGAGTACTTACTATCACAGATATATGGTGTTTTTTTTTAAATTTGTTTGAATTTGTTTGTTTGTTTTATGTTTTGTTTTTCAAAAGTGTACTGTATATATTGTTTTTTTAATCATGGAGAGGTTTGTGAATTAAGGAAAGGAGCTTGGCCTAAGTGGGAAAGAGTTGCTAGAGTTTGCAAGAGAGGAAAATGCGAGGGAAGAAGCAAAAGAAAGGGAGGATAGACATATAGAGCGAGAGATGAAGAGAATGCAATTAGACAAATCAATCAGAGAAAAGGAGTTAATGTATGAGATGGAGAAGCTTAAGAAAAGTGAAGTTGATGTGAAAGTGCACGGGAGTGACGTGAAAGCAAAATTGCCCAAATTACCCCCTTTCAATGATAAGCAAGACAGTATGGATGCATATCTTAAACGTTTTGAGAGGTTTGCCAATACTGCAAAGTGGAATAAGAGTGACTGGGCCACCCATCTTAGTGCACTTTTACAAGGAAAAGCATTAGATGTGTACTCAAGGCTTTCAGTTACTGAGGCTTTGGATTATGACTTTTTTAAAACTGCATTGTTAAAGAGGTTCCAACTTACTGAAGAAGGTTTCAGAAATAAGTTCAGAACTAGTAAGGCAGAAGTAGGGGAAACTCCTCATCAGTTTGTAACTCGTCTAGATGACTACTTGATGAGATGGGTTGAATTGGCAAAGGTTGACCAAAATTTTGATGGGTTAAAAGATTTGCTTCTTCGGGAACAGTTTATGCAGTCCTCTCCAAAGCCCTTACAGGTATTCCTTAAAGAAAGGAAAGTATGTTCTGTTGGTGAAATGGCAGAGTTAGCTGAGCAATACCAAGAGGCACAT
The DNA here is from genome assembly GCA_007844125.1 of Sinonovacula constricta. Taxonomy (NCBI): domain Eukaryota; kingdom Metazoa; phylum Mollusca; class Bivalvia; order Cardiida; family Solecurtidae; genus Sinonovacula; species Sinonovacula constricta. The sequence goes on from CM017556.1 coordinate 16,039,431, forward strand.
GGTATACAGGGAAATACTCAAAGTAAATGCATAAACCAGAATGAGTATATTGAAAACAGAAATCCTATGAATCAGAGAAGCCACGTTAACTCAAACGTAGATAGGTCAAGGGTTTGTTATATTTGTAGAGGAGGTAGTCATATAGCCAAATAGTGTCCAAACAGATTTGGTCATAAGAATAGAGTTGCAGCTGTAGGTATTGAATATGAGAGAGGTGGTAGGTACATCAGTAGATCTGGTCAGATTGGTAGAGGGGGAAGAAGAGGATATAGAGTAAATAGAGGAAATAGAGGGAATCAGGGCAATCAAGATAGAGCTTATACTGATGATAAGGTAGGATGTTTTATCCAGCCGAAAGGTGATAGTCTGAGTTGTGATGAGGTTACTTCAAATTTTGGTGTAGGTGAAAAGTTTCCTGTTATTTCGACAGCAAGTGACAGTAGGCATTATAAGTTAAACAATATGCCAGTTGCTGAAGGTTTTGTGAATGGTAGTTTTGATAGATGGAACAATAAGAAAGTTCCCCGTAGCCACAATATGTGTTGAAACCCCCTTCTATTCAGGTGAAATTGAAGCATTATGTGCTGAGTACCTTGTGTATGATCTGATTATTGGGAACATTGAAGGTGTAAAAGACAAAGTTAGTGCAACAGTGGGTGTAGAAAGGAGTGAAGTTGTGACAGGAGTAGATTGTGATGTTGGAAATGCTGTGCAAACTAGAGCACAAAAAGCAAAAAGGAAAGTAGTTACTAAGGTGAAAGTTGTTGATCCAGTGTCTGGGGTGAGTTTTGAGGAGTTCAGGAAAGCACAAGAAGAGATAGATCTTTAGATAAAGCTAGAGAAAAGGCTGGTAGTGGTGAGAAAGTTGAAAAGAAAGGTGGAGCAAAAGTTTGGTTTGGAAGTAGTAAGGGTATATTATATCGATATTTCCAGTCAAGCAAGGTTGAAGATAATAAGACGTTCAAGCAAGTATGTGTTCCAAGATAATTTAGGGAAAAAGTGATGAAGGTTGCCCATGATTCTCTTATGGCTGGTCATTTGTGGATTAAAACGACTTATGAAAAAGTTCTGTACAACTTTTGGTGGCCTGGGTTGAATTCCGATGTTACAAGGTATTGTAGATCATGTGACATCTGTCAAAAGACGTTTCCCAAGGGTAAGGTACAAAAGATTCCCATTGGTGAGATGCCAATCATTGACAGTCCTTTTACTAGGGTTGCAGTCGATATCATTGGACCAATTAATCCTCCATCAGAGAGAAATCACAGGTTTATTCTAACGATGGTTGATTATGCAACTCGGTATCCGAAAGCTGTTGCTTTGAAACAGATTCAACAGAGACTGTAGCTGAAGCTCTTTTAGAAATGTTCAGTAGAGTAGGTGTGCCTTCTGAGATATTATCAGATATGGGAAAACAGTTCACATCTGACTTAATGAAAGAAATTAACAGGCTTTTGTCAATTAAGCAATTGACCACTACCCCATATAACCCTGCCTGTAATGGCTTAGTTGAAAAGTTTAATGGGACATTAAAGAGTATGCTTAAAAAGATGTGTGCTGAAAAACCTAGAGACTGGAATAGGTACATTGCTCCTTTACTGTTTGCATATAGGGAGGCTCCTCAAGAGAGCACGAGATTTTCCCCGTTCGAATTACTGTATGGGAGGACAGTGAGAGGTCCTTTGCAAATTCTGAAAGAATTGTGGACAAAAGACATTGAGTCACCTGACACAAAAACCACTTACGAGTACATTGTTGATCTGAGAAACAGGTTAGAAGATACACTAAAGGTTGCTCAGATAGAGTTGTCCAAGCGTCAGGTAAGATACAAGTCTTATGGAGACAAGAAAAGAAAGCCTAAGAGATTTGAAGATGGTGATAAAGTGTTAATTTTGTTACCAACTGACAGTAGCAAGTTGCTCATGCAGTGGAAAGGACCATATGAGATTCTTGAAAGGGTGAATCCATATGATTATAGAGTGAAAGTTGATGGAAAAGAAAAGGTTTACCATGCAAACCTGTTGAAAAAGTATGTAGAAAGAGATGGTGACCAAATAGTTGTTGCAGTGCAATGTATGCATAGTGATGAGAAAGGAGAAGATGTGTTGTGCGTAGCAGTAGTAGAAGATGGGGGATAGTGTGATGGAAAGCGTGGAAAAGAATGAGCAATGCTCAAGCAAAGAGAGTGAAGGAGAGAGTAGAGTACTGAAAATAGATTTGTTGCAGTTAAATGCCACTGAAGCGTAGATGAGATAGTTATCAACTCAGATTTACCGGAGAGCAAGAGAAGTGAGTTGAGAGCATTGGTCGAAGAGTTCAGTGATGTTTTTACAGATCTTCCTGGAACGACAGATCTAGTAGAACATGATATCAAACTCACAAGTGATGTCCCCGTTAGGGTCAAAACCGTATCCAGTCCCAGGTGCTTTAAGAGAGTCTTTCAAAAAAGATTTAGAAAAGATGTTGCAAATGGGTGTCATAGAGCCGTGTGAATCTCCATATGCATCTCCAGTAGTCATTGTAAAGAAAATTGATGGATCAAATAGAGTTTGTATAGATTACAGAAAGCTAAATGCCATCACTGTTTTTAACTCAGAACCAATTGCCAATCCAGATTATATTTTTGATAAATTAGTTAATGCCAAGTTTATGTCTAAAATTGATCTAGCTAAAGGTTATTGGCAAATCAAAGTCAAAGAGAGCTGCAAACCTTACACAGCCTTTGTATGTTTTGAAGGATTGTTTATGTTTAATAAATTGCCCTTTGGAATGGTAAATTCCGGTGCCACATTCTCTAAAATGATGCGTAAGCTTCTTGATGGCTTAGATGGTATTGACAACTTTGTGGATGATCTTCTTGACTATTCAGACACTTGGGAGGATCATATCAAAAGTCTAAAATTGTTGTTTCAGAGAATGAGGACTTCACACTTGACAGCCAGACCGTCAAAGTGCAAGTTAGGTTTTACAAGCATGGATTTTCTGGGTCATGTTGTTGGTAATGGTAAGATTCAGCCAAATCCTGAGAAAGTGAAATCGCTTACAGACTGTGACCGACCCTTGACAAAAACGCAAGTCAGATCATTTCTCGGTTTGGTCGGCTATTATATGAGGTTTATTCCCAACTTTAGCACTATTGCTGCTTGTTTGACAGACATGACAAAGAAAGGCTGTCAGAATAGAATTGTGTGGTCTGAGAAGGCAGAACATGCCTTCTGTACTAACTGGTTATTTAACCCGATCCCCAATTCTGGCTTTGCCAAATTGGTCATTGCAGTTTGTGTTGAGAACAGATGCATCAGATAGTGGTATAGGTTGCGTTCTTTATGCAGAGATATGGAGATAGGAATTTTCCAGTTGCTTATGCAAGTCGGAAGTTGTTGCTGAGAGAGACCAGGTATCCAACGATTGAAAAGGAAGGGTTAGCAATCGTATGTGGAATTCAAAAATTTCAGTGTTATCTCTATGGCAAGGAGTTTATTTTAGAGACCGATCATGCTCCACTTATTCACATGAATAAGGCCAAAGTGACCAATTAAGGGATCTGAAAATGTTGGTGCTGACTTTTTGAGTCGTTCGTAGAAGTTTCATAGCGGTTGAGTCAGTTGTAGGTGTAGTGATAGTACAGGTGTCAGTAGAGTCGGTTGTAAATAAATGTAGTTTGTGAAGTGGTTAATAGTCTACCTTTCACTTTTGTGTATGTCAATTGTAAAAAGAATCAAAGATTTTTTTTAACTTGAAAAGGGGGATGATGTCACAAAAGTCTTCAGTTCTTCAGGTGCTTTGATTTTTTTTTATTCTCCTGTGTAACGCTTGAATGATTTTTGGCTGTGTTGGCCTAGAACAAGACATTACAGTGGTCATTCCTCAGCTAGACTCCGGTGTGTACGGAAGAAGTACAGTGTATTGGCTATGGAGAGGGGCATGCTTAGAGAAACATGATGTGCAGTGGTACTGAGAACATATTGTAAGTTTTTCCCACTCCCCTGTCCTTTTAAGGTTTATTAACGTGTTGATATATTGAAATATTGTTTTCGCGTGAAGTTTTTTTGAAGTATTATTCATGTTTCCTATTTTTTTATTATTCTGAAAGTCACAAGGCTCCCTATCCATTCCCGTTTTTCATTGTAGGTGGCTACGTTACATGTACCAGTGTGTTGTGTGGTGCAGAGCTTTATGTGCTAAGTCTAAAAGTTAAATTTAGATGAACCAGTGTCCCTTGAATTTGTACTTTGTTGATTGCTGAGCCTTTGTGAGCTGTGTGTCAGGCTGTGTATCCCTGTTGTGTGGCGTTTCCTTGTATAGCCTGTGTGGCGAATGTTCCGTTGTTGCTGTGTGCTTGTGTGGCAAGTACTGCAGCGTTGCTGTGTGCCTGTGTGGCAAGTACTCCAGCGTTGCTGTGTGCCTATGTGGCAAGTACTCCAGCGTTTCTGTGTGCCTGTGTGGCAAGCTGTGTGCCTGTGTGGCAAGTAATTCAGTGTTGCTTTGTGCCTGTGTGGCAAGCTGTGCGCCTGTGTGGCAATCGTTCCAGTGTGCGTCGTGTACCTGTGTGGTTTTGTGCTGTGTGCTGCTAGATTTAATGCCTGTGGGGCAGTAAACAACGGGCCATTTGAAATGTAAGATGTCGTTTTCCTGTTTGATACGATGAACCTGAAACATCTATACATATGAAGCGGTGATTTTTTTTGATAAGTCGACAGAGACATAATACCTATAGATAATTAATTACTTACTGTGTAAAAATATGTGAATGTGAGAGAGTGTTTTGAAAATTGTCAAATCAATGTATCTTTTAAAAAAATGTTTTAATGTATTGATATGTCATTATAAGTGATTGATAAGGAAAAGTATGAGTATATATATTTTGATTAAATATTGTAAATTTGTAAAATAGCCTGTTGTTTTATATCTGTCAAAAAGAACCGGGAATCACATTAGTAGGTTTCACTTATTAATTGTGACATAAGGGTTACATCAAAACTTTGAGGAGGCATTTAATAAATTACAGCAAACCCAAAAGTTACCGCCTTGGAAAAAGAAGAGAAGAAGACAAAAATCGTTACCGTAAGATAGTTAAGATGTCCCTATCCTGGCAGGTGAAAACAAATACGTAAGGTCCACTAGCAGTCGATACAAAACGACAAACTGTATATTATATCGCTATTATGAATGAATCACGCAAGTTATTAGCGAGACCTAAAACATCTATTAAAATACTCGTTTAATCAAATGTGGCATGACGGCTACAACAATCAATATTCTCAGCGCAAATGATTTTAATTACTTGTTTAATATCTAATGTCTAATGTCTAATATACCTACTACAATCAAAAGGTCAGATATATAAGAAAACACTTTAATGCTAGTTTGATTAAAAACAATTAGAGAAATTAGTCAAATTTAAAGCTACTTTGGTCACAATATGCTATTAAATGATGAATAGATCTTAAACATTGCGGTTCATTAAACATAAACCGTACTTTCCATTACGCTTTAACTTATTTCTTTCACATTTAATCAATAACAATCGACTAAAAAGAAAACATGTTAACAAAGGACAAAATCAGAAAAAAAATTCTTACACCATACTATTAATTTTGAATCGACACAAAAAATCATTAAGTAATTAAATGTTTGCATGTCCGGATAAGTGTCACGGTTTAAGACAAAAACAGTCTAAGCTCCTAGGCTAAACTTTCCTCGTTAAGGACAGAACGTCATTAATTAGTTTTCAGCCTACGCTCCGACAGAAGTTTCATTAAGGCATTATCCCGATAAAATATTAATTCCATTTAAGGACTTTAAGCTTAAACAGCGCCGAATAATTGCATGCTTTCTAAAGTATTTTTTTAATTAAATAAAGTGAAAGCAAAATACATAAAACGCAATTTAATAGTTTAAATATTAATTTTAATTTTAATTTATTTTTTAATAAATAAGCATTGTTTTATAATACATAAAGCTTGATTAATCCAGAAACACGTATGCTAACATGAAGTGACCAGAATCTAACCAGTTTAGAACAATTGCACCTTAGTTAAATTTGTAGAAGTGAGTGACAGAGATTGGTATAGTGTTTTTCTGTGAATTTCCCGTAGTCGTTCCGAAATACAATCTATAACCGCAATTTAAACAACGTAAACACAATTTTGATTATACGAACCTTATTTGGTCCTGTTGACACTTATATGCTTATGAATGTAATACAATTACTATAAAATTTCGAACACAAAATACTTACCACAATTATGCATCGGTAATTTCACATTTAAACAGATATGAACCGTGGAATTAAAACGCTATTATGTCATTTTATTAATTTACATCTACGTAACCAATACCATCAAAGACAATATGGATTATATTCAACATATAGTCAGACATATTTTATTTCAAGAGCGACAAAATCAAGAACAAAGATACAAAGTTTGTTGACACGGGCGCAAAAAAATATTCTTACTTGAGAAAGAATCACTAACCATGTATAAACACAATTAAAACATAGAACAGAATGGTCTAAAGGACCTTTTTTGAGTGACACTTTATTCATCCGCAAGATAAAGAAGTGCTTTTAAATCAATCTGCTTAAATGCCTCATTTACTAATGGTGCACGAGTGATGGAACATTGCAAGAACAATAAGTTCAAAGGTTATTCATGGGCAGTGGATAAGTGTACCTACCCTTCAATGGAAAGTTAACATCTATACTCTTGTGCTTTATAACGCAGGTATAAATGTATTGTCAACATGGATACAAGTGAAAGGTAAACCTTTTGATTTTTAATAAAGAAGATCTCCTGATGAATAAATATATCAAAATTGATTAAATAACGTGAAAGTAGACCCTTAAAATATTGTAGAAACAGTGTCATATATCCTCTAATAGGTCCGGATACAATAAGTAGCGCGGTAATATAACGCAGGCTAAAGAAGAAAGCTAGTGCTGTGTCCGTACTATAATTCTTCGACTACAGGTAAAGGGTGTGAATTATACTGGTAAGGTGTCGCGCATCATAGTATTTGAGTATAGAATGAAGTCTTCCAAATAGTCACAGTTTATGTATATATTAAGTAAAAGATGAAGGACTTAGCAGCTTCAATTGGTTTGAATCTAGCAAAACAACCTTTATTTTTTTCTAAAACATTAAAAAAATAGTGTTTCAAAACATTTATTAATTTTGATTTTATTCTGCCTTTGTAAATTGAAAGCTTATGACCTTTGTTCTATTTGTTTGTTCCAATTACAAAAAACGCATTTTATTTTCGAGGTTCCCTTTTCGAGAGATGCTAGAAGATGTCCTTACTTAAATTGTTGACTCACTGTAAACAATACAGTCATATTAACGTGAACGAAGAACTTAAATAGTGAAATATACAGAGTAAATGTTTTTTTATGTTAAAAAATAAAATGCGTTTGAATCGGGTCCTGAACAGAAACACTTCATTGTAAATAAGCTTACGACTTTACAGGACAATCACTTTTCGACTGACCAAATGAGCGGAGTAAAATAACGTGTTCGGTGATAGTCGAAACGTTTTCCGTAAACAGCATATCAAAATAGATCACCTTTCCAGTCTTACATCCGCCTTTGAGTGCCGCAAGAAACAGAAGAAATTAACCTTCCTTGCATGCATTGATTTCCAATCAACGTATGATGGAATTAACATAAGCAAACTATCGAATAAACTAAATACACTCGGGGTTTATGGCCATTTTATAAACTCCCTGACGTCTCCATATTAAAACTTAAATGTGCAGTGAAGGTAAATATTTGCCTGACTGAGCAAATTTATCGTCGAGGTTGGGTTGAAACATTGCTGTTTACTGTCCACAATTGTATTTACTCTTCACATAAATGACTTAAGCAATTTACTAGAGCAGATAATTTCTGGAATTGTAATAGAAGGAAGATACGTTACACATTTATGCCATGCGAACGACCTGGTATTGCTTGCTGACACTGAGGACTGACCTATACAATTGTTACCCGACACTTTTTCAAACTGGTGTATAAAAAACGGAATACGAACAAATAACAATAAAACAAGTTTTAGAAACTCACCAGTGCTGATATCATGTGTTGAATTTGGATGTAACTCAGAAGATAGGTAAGTTTCTCAGTCTGCAATCTGAGTATTGGGACTTCTATATCGAATTGTTTAAGACTTGGAGGCAACAAATTTAACGTGTATACAAATGTATACAAAACGTATGACTAAATGGTCTTGCCAATCATCAGCTAAGGTGTATCAATATGGAGGGTTCATGATTATTCTTTAATCAACGCTGGACAGAACCGCGCACCACGATACTATCTCGGTGGTGGGAAATACACCCGAACATTGCAGAGAACGGTGACATGGGTTGGTCGCCGTCCATAATGAAACTGTGGCGATTTGTCCTCAATTACCGATTAAGATTTATCAACATGAACAGAGAAAGAATAAATCAGCCGACATACAGATTGACAAACCACATCAAAACAATAATGAAAGATGTGTTCATTTATTCAGAATATAATGGATGAAATGACGACCATCATCTTAGACTTAATTATGTTTATGTAAAAGTGTTCAACATTCTAGAAAAATATTTGTTTCGATTATTTGATATACAAAAAATACAGACTGGCTCAGAAAAGTGAAACTACGAAGATACAAACTATTTAAAAACACGTATAAAACTGAAAACTTCGTATGAACAGCCTAAAACCGAAACCGAAGTGCGTTGGCTTAATTCTGATATGTGTGTGATAGAAACTGGTCTATACACAGGAACTGATATAAATCAGCGATCATGTTTTCATTGTCTTACGGAGATACATATGACGTGATGCATGTGGTATTACATCGTCCCCTGTATAAACACTAACGAGAGGAATTATTTATTAAGACTGCATTCGGAAAATTCCACCTACAGTGATATTAATAAGTTTGTTTTTATCTGACCAAAATATTGTATTGCTGAATGCAGTGCCAAAACCTGCCAAACAATTTTATAGACCAAACGTAGCTATATGTAAAAATCTTCATATAAATAATTTCTTAGTGATGTGGTATGTTCATTTGATATTTATTAAGTGTGTTTAAAGGGTTTTAAAATTTAAGAAAATTGTATATATATTTTTTGAATATGTTGATGTATTATTTATTAAAAAGTCGAATAAAAGGACAAAATGAATTTTGTAGAAAAACACGAATGTGGGATTAATTTGGTTAAAATATGTAAAACTATCTTCAACTCCAATGTAGATGTTTATGTTAGCTGCTTATATACATGTGTATATATTAAATCTATTATATCCGATTTAAAATAAACAACAGAGTTTCTAGCAGCACGCATCAGTGAAAATCCCTTATCTTGGCAGCCATCTTTGATGGCAACTTCAACGGATTTTTAGATGAATCGTATGGAAGCGTAAACTTCATTTTCTTTTCTTTTTTTTTCCTTTGTGTTCTTAAAATAAAAACTATACACCATTGGAAAGCTCTTAAAATTCATATCTTAAGAATGCAATATTTTCAAAATTGATAAATTCACAAATAGGAATATATGACAAAGTCCTACGAGCATTGCAACATATACCAAACTCCGAAAAGGCACAGAACAAAGGTATTTCACATGCATGCCAAACGAAAAGTAAGAACAAATTTGTGATGAGTCATTTAACGAAAAGAGCAAACCCGACAGTTACCGCCTTGGAACGGTCAGTCGGCAATATGGGGTGCTTAAACCGGTTTTACAGAGTTCTAAACTTGCACTTCCTGACGAGTTTCTCAAATGCAAGCAATGAAAAGAAAAACGATCTATTTGAATACAAAATGTCCAAGCGCTTACATTTTCTATAAGTTATGACGAAAGTAGTGACGTCATTGAAAAAATAATGTCCACATAGTGTTTAGAAAAGAATATGGTATTATTTCGAGTGGAAAAACTACACAAAAATAAAATTGACTTTCTGAATCATGAACAAACATGACCAGAGACGAATAAATGGTTGTAGCATCCTGTTCATGTGAAGATGGAATTGAAGAACCAAAGTCTAATGTCCATCAAAGGAAATACACGTAACAATCCATATAGGATGAATTAGATAACAACATAGATTACATGCACGGGGAGATTTTTTACGACCGCCACACTGCACAAGTAACATTGTTGTGATCATGAATAAGAATATATGACAAAGTCCTATGAGCATTGCAACATATACCAAACTCCGAAAAAGCACAGAACAAAGGTATTTCACATGCATGCCAAGCGAAAAGTAAGAACAAATTTGTGATGAGTCATTTAACGAAAAGAGCAAACCCGACAGTACCGCCTTGGAACGGTCACGCAGAAATAAATAAAAGTACTGGCTCATCTTTAAACAAAATGAACAGTGTAACTTCCCTGGTTGTATTTTGTTTACCTTTTAAACTATAAAAATATAGTTTTTATATTTAAAATACCTTATAAAAGATGTTAAATTTGATTCAAAATTCAATAAAATAGACTGAAAAATAACAACACAGCGGTGAGTTTAATACAGCATATATTTCCCGATTTCGGCCTGCATTAGCTTGTGCCTACAAAGATGGCTGCCATAAACTGTCTCATCAGTGCCTACGACATCACATGGAAACTATCTATAGGTAATAGATCGTTGCCCGAATATTACATAACTTCTGGTGTTTTGCCACGGGCAACGGATTACGACATCGACGCGACACGTCTCTCTGGCAGTTTCCGCATTCGCGCCAGTGGTCATACATCACATCTCAGTGTGCGAGACTGGGTTGCTGAAGTTGAGGGTACTTTTAGTAGCAGCTGCGTATCATTGATTTGTACATAATAGTAGAAGTTATATAGAATAAACAGCACAAACACATTAGATTTCTTAATATCAGGTGCTGGATACCAATTAAAATTTATAGAATTTTTAATTCTGCCAACATCAAATTAGACAGACACTCTTAACTACTTGCAATTAATATCTTGCATGGATAAATAAAAAAAAACGAATTGAATAAGGAAATTTATAAATAAATCATTATAAACATTGTCTGTATCCGAGGTCATGGAGGAATATTAGGTGATAAAATGGCGAACAAACTCACTAAGAAATGAATGTCTTGTGCACATATTCCCCCACAACCCCCTACTGTCAATGTAAGATTATGTCTAATATTAATTTTAATTAAGGTATATTATAAAAAAAAAAGGTTGACACTAAGTTCAATTAGAATAAAACATCGCACATCCACCAATGGGGAATAAGAACACCAATATTAACATTCACTACAATGACATACTATATTAAAACCTACAAACCCGATTAATACTAGCAGCTAGTTATCTTGGCAAAAAAAGATCCATAACTTTAGCCTACATGCAATGAAGAAGAATCTTTTTAACACATTCTATAAAGGTATGAGCAGCACGTAACAACCAGACAAAATTTTTTAAAATCCTTTTTTTTCAGTAACATACATCTCAGTTCCGTTAATAGGATTTCTGCCTTTTCCATGCTAGAAAATGAAACCTCTTTCCCTATTTTAAAGACATTATTTAGATTACAAACATTAAATATGCCTTATAGTTTAGAAAAAAAACGACTCTGTTTGAACGAAAGAGCACATATATTTTAATTAATTACTAAATAAGGCGATACAACTTAAAATTGACAACAGATGTAGCGGGAAATACATACTGACTCGATCAAAATCCATTAGAAACGTACACGACGCACATCGCCACAACACAATATTCGATATGTTAAAAATGTAGCAGTGTTACCTATGTTAATTTTCATTAATGTAACGTTAAGTTATGGTATTAAGTGTTTCGATTTACACCTTGCAGCACTATTTAGCCTGATTTACTGAAGATCCTTGTGTGAACAATAAACACTCGAAACAAGTGGGTATGTATGTTATTAAGTAAACAACACTCGTTTCGATGCCATAAATCACCGCACCAAGAGTTATCTCCCTTGTCCGCCTTTACTCGGCTGTTTCAGACCCGCCAGGCCCGAAGAACTTATTATACACTATATACGTTACCTCCTATGGCCAACGGTTACAATTGTCCAACTATACAATAACTGAATCTGGTACTGCGCTAATAGGCGTCGAGTCTGTCATTTATTTATATTTTACTGCATTTGATTGGAACATTGGAACGTTGATTAAAAAGTATTTTAATTTGCTCCAATCTAGCCAAATACAGTCAATGTACTACATGTACCATCACGCTACAATATTAAATAAACAAATTAAGTCGACACGTGAATGTATTATGCGATTTCAATTGTGTTTTTTATTACAATTAACATGTTTTCCTAAAACATGCGATTGAGCGTGTCATTTAAAATACATGTGTTATGTACAATAGTACACCAGCATTTAAGGTTACGCTAGTCAGGTAAAGGGTTGTCTGTGGTTTTGATGACGTAGCATTCGCGTAACTGCTAGAAGAAAAGGATCATGCTAGAAAGTTCAATTGTTTATTTTTAACTGGTTTTCGAGAATGTTCTGGGTACTTGAATGTTCTGGAAATTCTTTGGGTATATAAAAGGGCGTGTTTGCCGAATTGAAGCTAAGTTTGGAAGTTTGAATAAAAAGTTTGCTTTAGAGATTGGACATATCGTTTGGAAATACTTGCAGCTTCTATCTTAAATCTTTCTGTGTTGGAACTAACGTGGACTTTCTATATTCTACAGTGACATAAATATTAAAGTGTTGAATTTGGACAATACAATTAACATTCCTGTTTTGTTCTACCTTTGGATTATTTCAACTGTGCTTATCTACGAGAACATTCTACCGAAAATTCTTCAGGATTATTCGACGCTGGATTATTTGTTGCATTGTTAAAGGGACAGTTCCTAAAGGGACAAACTGTAAGCTAATATTTATTTTGCCTTCTGAAATTTTGTTTCATTTATTTGTTATTGTTTTATTACGACATATTTTTAATTGTTTTTAAAACAAAACATTATTGTACTAGTTTGTTGCCGGCTTGTTCTTTCTGTTACACCATTTCGTCGTTTAGTAAACGTGCCACTTTATAAATAAACTTATATAGCGCGACGGGTCGTAACACATGAAATATTTTTTGCAAATACAATATCCATGTGACATCAACATGATTATATATATTTCTTCAAACATACTTATTTCAGTCACAGTAAAACCGAGTCCATTGCCGACAAGCCATAAAGTCATTGAGATAATGACCGCATTGGTAGTGTAATGATAAGACAATCGGTTAGTTGCCATATGCCACTTAACTTATGGACCCCACAAAGTTTTATTACCCTGATTAATGAGCCAGGGAAATCTGTTCAAATTAGGGGACTTAATTGGTTACGGGATTGGTAGTGTGCACAGATCTTACTTTGTGGAATTTCAAAAGTACAATGTTGTTTAAAACTAAGTGCGGTCTAAGTGCGGTTCATACATATTCTTCATTTGTTGATACGCATTTGTTATAATGATTATTGATGTAAAATAATTTATGCTAGCATTTTTAATTAATGCAATATAACTGATTATTTAACAAGCTTAAACAACACAATTAAATACTTTAAATGACTTTTTTCCCTGATTGTTTAGCAGTTAGTTAATACCATTCACAATTTAACATTTAGATCTTCTATTTATTATACTGTGTTTTTTATATTTTTACATGCTTTAAAAATTTTGGTGAAAAAATTTGGTAAAAATGAGAATGCAATATCTTTTTCATAAGTTTTCTCCAGTGTACAAAATTGTCTTAACGTAATTATGGTTTCTTTATCCTCAGAAAGTTGGTAAATCAATTGTTTAATTGTGTAAGTTTTCCAAAACATGCAGTTAATTTATATCCTAAATTGACAAGCTATTTACCAATTCAGTAGGAAATAAAACAGCGACAGCAACTTCATGGCCACAATTAGAAAAATATAAGCATCAACGATGAATCGGGTGTTTTATAATACTTATGTGAAGGATTCTGTTCGCATTAGCAATTTAGAATACGAGATTTAGACAGCTGTAGCAAATTTTGTGCAGGAGGCTTTTGTTGTTGTCATTTTAACTAATTATCGGATGACTAATTGTAAATTATATTTTTAAAAGAATGTTGTATATTTATACATGCACTAATTTCTCACAACTTTGGTAGTGTATATAGTTTACAGCAACAACCAAGTGTCTGGACTTACATTGATCTTCAATATGAGTTAAAAAGTTATAATGAGGTATTGTAGGCATTGTAAAATAAAATACCACCTAGTCTATTATAAAAAAAAACAACAAACAAATGTTTTATAAATCGACAAAAACCTATTTCTGTTGGTGTGATGACATGTGTGATTGAGACAAAAACTTCAGGATTCTTACTTACCCAGGTTCCGTGTCGTTAAAATAATGGCGTTGATAGTACAGCAAATTCGTGCGTAAAACGTTCCGAGCTGGAGACTCTTTTAGCAGAGCAGCACGTTGACACGTGACAGCCATGATACATCTGCCTTATGTTTCATTTATTATCTAATTGCAAATTTTAACATCCGGTTTTTACACTTGCACATCTTTGAAAATGCACTTTTACTTCTGCCGATCATCATCATCATCATCATCATCATCATCATCATCATCATCATCATCATCATCATCATTAACACCAACAGCACAATGTCGTCATAATCATCATCATCCTCAAACAGCAACCACCACCACTACCACACCATCACCACTAAAACCATCATAACCATTATCTCCATCATCACATCATCATAAAGATACTCATCGTCCGGCGAGTGGAAATCTTGTCCTACACTAGAATAAAAACTATCCCGTCATTTTCCTGTCCGGACGGAAATCTGCACAGGAGGGAATTTTAGTGGTTTAAAAAGTATAACGGAAGGAAATACTTTCCGAGATAGAAATGAAGGTAATTATGTCTTCACAATCTAAAAATAATACACAGAAGTTAAGTTTAACTTCTAAAGAAACAATATTTACTACGAAGCTTTAATGTATATGAAAAAAGTATTTACTGAGCTAATGTTATAATTTTTATTTCATATAAGACTTACTTAACTTCAAATTTAATCGGTGCGCTATTTACAAAAACCCAGTTGTTTACTTACTCTTTCTAATTTAGAGTAGTATATTTCATCTAGCATTATGTAATGTGCCCCTCCTCCCCGCCACGCCTCTCCTCTGGACCGTCATCTACAGTGTCATAAAATCCAATGGACTGCGAAAAGGGCATCAGCAGATTACGAAATTAATTTTAAAATATCTTTGTGAGAAACAAATTTAAACCCAAATGATTTACACAAATATTGAAAACATGATAAAAAATAATCAACAACAGCAACAACAACAACAAAACCGCACATATTGTTCAATGGGATGTACGTTATTAAACATGAATATTCATGGGAAAAATCACACCAGTAAAGTGAAATTATTTTAGTTTTGCTTAGAAAGGCATAAAAAGGCGAATTCCGAATATGAACGCGAATGCAAGCAAATGAAGTTCGTTCATTCTCGTTCAGCCGAGCGACCTTCTTGTGTTGATAGCGCGTAATCGGCGTTTTTTCGCGAGCGTGCTGCGTCCGTTTGGTAACAAATGATATTTGCACCCCTTTATATATTTTATTTATTCAGCACGAATCTAAACATTTTCAATTTGGTGAGATTTTCTCTGATATTTCAAGTCATAAAACAATGCAGCACTTTATTTTTTTCTTTGCATTTGTTGTCAAAACAGTGGCAACATGTGCTGTAATCATTGTTATGTACCACAACACATACCTGTAGATATAATTTACATGTTTTCATTTTGATAAATTAATGATCGTATCTTTTTTAAACAAACTCCAGCTATTTACTTTAGGAACAAGTGTTATGCGCAGCCTTTTGGTATGTGGACTTCCATATATGCATCGCTGGTAACACTGCATGACCTTGAAATCTTTGAATAGCAAAGGTTTCGTATTTACGTGTTTTGGAAAATAAAATAAAAATAGATGTGAAATATAAATTATCACTGCTTTACATGCATAACCGGTACATAACAGCCCTTCAAGGTGGTATCCAACAGTTTGCCTATATCTACTATATGTAACTCTATCTGACCTCTCTTTGGGGGTATTTGTGCATACTTTCTGCAGACAAAAGTCATACTTTAGTCTAAGCATTGGCGATTTTCCACAGTATCTCAATTTTGCGGCGTTAAAACTTGTAAATCAACACTTAAATGTTCATTCTTTTCAAATCTATGAATAAGAACGAATTGGATTCCTGCTAAAAATAGACATCGACGTCACAGCGGATGACGTGCATGAGTCAGACACTTAGTACAGCATACAGTCATTTACAAAATTTATGCAACAGAATGCACTTAGTGTGTTTGAAAAACAACATAAACACAATACAAGTAAATATAAACAAAACTGACAAAACTGGTTTAATAAAGAGTACTATAATAGTAGGAAATAATTTATTAGGGCTAGAAATATATTTCTGAAAAACAGAAATAATACAAACAAAAGTGTATATATGTCAAAAAGGCGACCTTACATTAAAACTTTAAGAAAACATAAAAATCTTTTTATGTAAAGGGAGGGTAGAAGATTATCTAAATTAGCAAGATCTGACCCACGAACATTCTTAAAAACTATTAAGCCTCACCATAAATCACATAATTTAGCAGACAATAATACGATATATCGATGGAGGATATGTTTATATATTTCAACCATTTGTTCGGTTCAACAAGTGGTGCTATTGATGATATAGGAGCAGATATAGAAATATATGAAACACACAAGTCATATTTAGATTTAGATCGGAATCTTTTCATACATGAAATTAAAACAGCTATTTTTGCACAAAGTAACTCGAAGTTCCTGGTTATGATAAATTAATAGCAATGATTTTCAAATATTCGTTTGATATTGTATCACCATTTTCACTACAGTTTTACAATAAACTTTGAAATGAAGGCATTTTCCCCGAGTGTTGATGGGGTGGTTGTGGGGGGGGGGGGGGGGGGTTGGTCGGGGGAGGCATTATAATACCTTTGTTTAAAGGTGGTTCAAATGGAGCTAAAATTATAGTGGAATTACTCTCAATAGTGTTTTATCATAAAGATTTTTCAAAACTACTTGTTAATAGACCTACCACACGAAACATGGTAAGATTATTGATAATGAATATACTTTCCAAAAGAATATTTCACACAATAATACATAAAGTTTTATCAAGTAAAAAAAACTATACGACGCATATTTCGCCTGAAAATGTATGACAAAATCAATAACACGTAATTTTAAAGAAAACTCTTCCATGAAAATATTAGTTACAAATTTATAAATGCATTAAAATCAATATACATATTCGTTAAATCATCTGTTAAGTATAATTCTATGTTATCAGAAACAATCATTTCTTCTTAACGGGGTAAAACATGGAGATCCTATATTATTTTTCTTTTATCCCAACGATATACTCATCAACCAAAACATTAACGGCATTGTAGATGTTGATGACTAATTTATTTATTCTATTTTCTTTGCAGACGATGCTGTTGATCGTCATTCGATACTATTTAAAGCGTTTAATATGTTGAAAAACAACGCTGATAGGGGAATAACCTATAATGGGAATAATTGGGCGCACAGCAAAAACTATCTTAGACAAAGCCGGTAGCTTGCCTTTAAGACGATAAGCGAAACTCCTGACCGCGTAAGGACTAAATATGGGAAGGTCTCCCAGCTTACCTGCGGTGCGCCGTTGGTTCTACCCGGCATTTGTAATTTTACAGCAAAATAGCTGGACGTATAGTTGTGTCTCTATGATGTATTTCAAAAACAAAACCAACAAAACTCGTATCTGAAATTGTCCTAAAAATGTAACCATAATAGTTGATTTTCAATGGGCTACGCGCTTCCTTTCTGGACACATATCGTTGTGTGATAAATTAACGATAAAGCACTAGTAACATTTACATAAATCGTCATATTTTCTGTGATATAAATACGTGTGTTTTATAATAGTGCAATGAAATCATGATAACGATTTGCAAAATATATCGCTTTTACATGCAATAGGACTATACATATATATATTTTAACAACACATTTTAACCAAACAAAAATACACAATGGTCTCATACATTAGCTTGCGACACATATACTTATAAATTTACTATATTATTACTTGGTCTTTTCTTACACAGTAGGATACAGTGTGATCTTTTTCCTTTACTAAAACATAATAGATCCGATATATTCGTAAAGTAGATCATCGCACAACAGTAAATATATGCCGTTACACACAGTTGAAAACCTTTATTACAGATTTGCATATTTGTCTGTCAACGATCATCTAACCAGAAAACTAAGATATAACATATTTTGACAATGCAATCAACATTGCCGTAGACAAGCGTTATTTCGTTGTCTTGTTAATTATGATTACGAGTAAATCAGGGTTTGTGAATTTATTAGTGGTATTATTATTCCAGGAAGAATCTAGGCAGTCATGAATATATAAGTATGCTCTATTCCATCTGTTTAAGGAAGGTTGTGTTGTTTGAGTGCTAGTCTTGTCATGGACTGTTATATACTATTCCTTTTTCAGATTAAATGTATAACGTTTGTGAGATAGGATGGTTGTTGTACGGAGAGGTATATTTAATAAATAATGCGTAATGATGAAAATGTTTAAACACTGCATTATAGATGCTACAGGCTATAGTCTACAGGCAAAGGTGAGCCTAAATTAACGCATTGGCAGTCGTGTGACTATGTGTTGTTTGAACATGAAGAGCTTATTCGTTAGGGACCGGTTATAGGTATATAGCGGTAATAGATATTAAGAGAACATAGATCACTTGTATTAGCCCTTTAGTTTGTTTAAAACTGTTACGAGTGTCAACAACATTGCAGATCAATAAACATGCTCAATATTTTTATTAGTAGATGGAAATATATAAAGCTTCTCTTTGATGGACTAGTATTGATCCGAGCTTTAGTTAAAATGTGGCTGCTGTAGTAAATAATACAACAAAGTGGCTATATGAATAAGGTTTTAGCCCGATGTCGGTTATTAGCATAATCCATCGCTTCTCACCTGACTGTTGAAATATCAAAGCAAATAAGTCACATTCAATTGACGATGTGTACATTTAATAGGCTACATTCTTTTGTTTCGTTATGAAACTGTATGAGAGTTTATACGATTGAAATGCATAGGCGGCGTATCAAGTATATTATCCTGAAACTTACTGATACTGTTATTGATGGTATAACGATGTTTGTTCTCTCACAAAAGTACAAGTACCAATCTAAATCACATATGTTAAATGCAAATATTGAGTCAAAATTAAAATACTTCTGTGAATATTTTTGTTTTTTTTTCCACCAGACAAATCGAAACACGGAACATTTTTAGAAAGAGTGGTGTCATAATGTCAACAGGCAATCCACCTATTTACAGAGAATATGGGTGTTATCCTTAATGTATTATGCGTTAAATCACAATCTTAACATATGCTTAAAAGTGCGCTCACCTGGCTAAAACAATATGTCCTTCTAAAAACATTTGTTTACTAATCAGAAGTTGACAAATGAAGACAAAAGAGATATAATGTAAACTGTATTACATACGTTCTGTTTGTATCGTGTCTTCTTAAATCAAGCATCTATTATTACAGATTATTTAATATTTTTTGTGGAAATCAGTACAAGAAAATTAAAGTTCCTTTTACTTTGCAAGGAATTTTAACTTTGCTTCGAGAATTCAAGCATTAGATTAAAATAAAAAAACAAGACGAACAATCTTGTTTTTAGACTGAGATTTTCGTCTTATTACTTGGAAGCTCATGCTCATATCTCGAAAGAAATCATCAGCGCCATTTGAGGCTGTTTAAATAGACATCAGTGTCGTTGGTGAAATATCTTTACACGACATAGTATCCATATCATTTATACAAATACATGCCTCTTGTTTTGTACGCTGATCATGAACTCAACGATGTTTGGGACCATCTAACAATGTGAACAACACATATTGTATTATAAACTGCAATATTACACGAAAACTGTAAACACTTCAGTCTATTAAACAATAAATTAGCATTGTCAATCAACAAAAGGTAAAAAATCAGGTACGGGAGGCCCCGGGTTCGAACCTGGGCCGCGACATACCAAAGTCGTAAAAATGGTAGTGGTATAGCTCCCTTGCTAACGCTGAAGCAAATATAATGGAAGTTCAACGACTGATTGGCCCAGTGTCAAGATTATAGGACTGGGTGTTTATCACACCAGGTGTTCACTGAATGCTATACACAGGGAAGAGAGCACATCAATGGCGGGGGAGAGGGGTGGGGCACAGTCTCCAGAATAACTGAAATACTGTTGGTGGGACGTTTTACCAAACAAACAAACACACAAAAGGTAAAAATACTTATGCATTCAAATGTATTAAACTAGACTTCATTCCCTAGTGTGTGTTTTATAGCATGCGTTAATTGATACTTTGGTTAGAAATATTAGCTTTTTATGTCTAAAGGAAAGATCTTGTCTTGGAAGGAGCTACATGAATGTGCTTTACAAGGTGATTTGAGTTTGTTAAGGTTCACTTTTATTGAATTTATTTTGAGTGTTTTATCACATTAATATCTAAAATTAAATGTATATGATTATTTTTTCCATGTGATTTTTAAACATAACTGTACAGTTCGCGATGTTTTACATTTCAACCCTACTCATATAAACTATCAGGAAAATATTTCATGAATACTTGTTCAATATGAGAAAATCAGGACCAATACATATACACGGTCACGGTCAAGGCGGAAATGAAACTGTATTATTAAGCACAATGAAACGAATGCAAAAGCTGTGCGGACGGCATACTATTTCCCTTAACTAGCTTTCGTCCGTTAAAGAATGCTCCCAATTAGTGCCATTTGAGTCTAAAAAATTTGAAATGGAAGTATTTGAATCATTCTTAAACAATTTTGACATGGTATCCGAAGTTGACAGCAGTTGTTTTTGCTGGTGCAAGCTTTTAGAGATATACACTGAACACAGAGCAATCAACCCTTTTTATTCACTTTTTTAAGTCTTATAGCATGACTTTTTGTCAAGTAGATACTTTAATTGATTCTAAATATGTTGATTATAATCAACATAAGTTCAAAACGGTGTAAAATACATATTGGACAAAAATGTGGCTCTTGTCAATATATTGTATTAAGATGTAGAAATAGGGGTGTTTGATCTTGGTTTAAGAACTCGTTACTCTTGCCCAATTAAATAGTTTTTTTCCAAATAAGTTATTTCCATCCGCGCAGAACTTGTCTATCATTCTTGTAACTCAGCACGGATGTTGAAGGAAAAAACTCGTTGGGAAATTATTTTTAAATTGTCACTTACCAAAAGAAGTCTTTTTGCGCTTGTATTCTTTAAGCGTTGTACACTGAACACAGAGAATCAACTAATGTTCTTCCCATTTAAACATAACATCGTCGTTTGCACTTTAAAATCTTAATACTTTTATTGTACGTTTTACAATTGAATAACGAAAGTTTATTGCGTTATAAAATACATTTACATAAATACAAAGTTGTTATTTTGACGTCACAGTTTTACACAAAGCAAAAACACACACCCTGGTAGACGTTGAGCTAAGTTCCTGAACCAGGAATGTTATTTAGAACCTTGTCGGGTAAATCGACATTCCTAGGACCATTTAATCCCGTAATTAGCCTGGACCGCCAGTGTAGCTGTTTTCATAACTCGACGATTAGGGCAATAAAGCCACAGAAAAAGACATTAAACGGCATATTCAGCCAGTATTTTACTTTACACATTACATTCGTGTAGCTAGCCTTTTATTTAACCATGCCAGGGAAAAAAATCAAGTTTCTTAAGTTAGATTTTAATCATATCCTTAATTGCTCTATAAATATAATAAAATCACATTTCCTTTAAATGCATACATAAAATTCAATTAAATTCAAATCGTAAATATTTTAGAGCTTATATCTTAACATATTGTTTCAAGATATAAAGATCATCAGACATACGTACAGGCTGGAAAGAGTACATGTGCTTTTACTACAATCACGACCCGTCATGTTCTGAAACGACCATTTGTAAGTGTTAAAACACAGTTTAACTGTTGAGCAAAAACATCTTGTAATCGTATAATATAATATAGTTGAACAATAATAAACATTAGTCAAAATCAATTAAATGTTTGTATTTTATATAAACGCTTTAGATAAAGAAAGTTCTGAAAGTCTTTATTTCTAACTGCATATTTTCAGTTATGTTAAATTGATGTTAATCGTATAAAGTACTTAAATAAGTTAAAAACAAACAACTTACCATGGCGTAGGACAGAAAATAAACAAAACACAATCACAATTCTATATTTTATTTCAAAGCTCTAAACTGATGATTTTGTGGCCCACTTTGGATAATATCGTCTCATACAAGCGGTCCATATCGTCTCGCACATATGGTTCACATCGTCATGGTACCCCTGATGTTAATGCCTTTTTGCCCGTGGAGTAGTGTTAGAGTCACCGATTTGTAACTCACCCTGACTGCTTAGCCGCTCCACCGAGGGTTCGAGTCTCGTTCCGAGCGAAGGACTTCATGTGAAAAGATCTTTCAGCTAACGTGCGGTGCGCCGGTGGTTCCTCCCAGATATGTGTCTGGGGTCTTCCTCAACCAAAGCTGGACGTCGCTATAATGATCATAAATGCTCGCTGCAATGTATGCGAAAAAGCGGTTTATTAACGACTGCAAAGGCGATAAGACGAGACATCTAAACAATTATAAGTGTACCATCAAATGCATGCGTTATTCTATCGTAAACAAGTAAAAATAAAACTACATCTTAAGCATTTATAATTATTGGCACAAATCTATAACAACAAGCAGTGCATTACATTGACGCATGAATAAAGAAGATATAAATATATATGTATTTGTTACGTTGCATGATTGAAATGTTCAGTATTATTATTTTTGCCAAAGCTTCAAACAACCATAAAACTCATAATGAACATGGCAGCGAAAAATCAGGACCAATACATATACACGGTCACGGTCAAGGCGGAAATGAAACTGTATTATTAAGCACAATGAAACGAATGCAAAAGCTGTGCGGACGGCATACTATTTCCCTTAACTAGCTTTCGTCCGTTAAAGAATGCTCCCAATTAGTGCCATTTGAGTCTAAAAAATTTGAAATGGAAGTATTTGAATCATTCTTAAACAATTTTGACATGGTATCCGAAGTTGACAGCAGTTGTTTTTGCTGGTGCAAGCTTTTAGAGATATACACTGAACACAGAGCAATCAACCCTTTTTATTCACTTTTTTAAGTCTTATAGCATGACTTTTTGTCAAGTAGATACTTTAATTGATTCTAAATATGTTGATTATAATCAACATAAGTTCAAAACGGTGTAAAATACATATTGGACAAAAATGTGGCTCTTGTCAATATATTGTATTAAGATGTAGAAATAGGGGTGTTTGATCTTGGTTTAAGAACTCGTTACTCTTGCCCAATTAAATAGTTTTTTTCCAAATAAGTTATTTCCATCCGCGCAGAACTTGTCTATCATTCTTGTAACTCAGCACGGATGTTGAAGGAAAAAACTCGTTGGGAAATTATTTTTAAATTGTCACTTACCAAAAGAAGTCTTTTTGCGCTTGTATTCTTTAAGCGTTGTACACTGAACACAGAGAATCAACTAATGTTCTTCCCATTTAAACATAACATCGTCGTTTGCACTTTAAAATCTTAATACTTTTATTGTACGTTTTACAATTGAATAACGAAAGTTTATTGCGTTATAAAATACATTTACATAAATACAAAGTTGTTATTTTGACGTCACAGTTTTACACAAAGCAAAAACACACACCCTGGTAGACGTTGAGCTAAGTTCCTGAACCAGGAATGTTATTTAGAACCTTGTCGGGTAAATCGACATTCCTAGGACCATTTAATCCCGTAATTAGCCTGGACCGCCAGTGTAGCTGTTTTCATAACTCGACGATTAGGGCAATAAAGCCACAGAAAAAGACATTAAACGGCATATTCAGCCAGTATTTTACTTTACACATTACATTCGTGTAGCTAGCCTTTTATTTAACCATGCCAGGGAAAAAAATCAAGTTTCTTAAGTTAGATTTTAATCATATCCTTAATTGCTCTATAAATATAATAAAATCACATTTCCTTTAAATGCATACATAAAATTCAATTAAATTCAAATCGTAAATATTTTAGAGCTTATATCTTAACATATTGTTTCAAGATATAAAGATCATCAGACATACGTACAGGCTGGAAAGAGTACATGTGCTTTTACTACAATCACGACCCGTCATGTTCTGAAACGACCATTTGTAAGTGTTAAAACACAGTTTAACTGTTGAGCAAAAACATCTTGTAATCGTATAATATAATATAGTTGAACAATAATAAACATTAGTCAAAATCAATTAAATGTTTGTATTTTATATAAACGCTTTAGATAAAGAAAGTTCTGAAAGTCTTTATTTCTAACTGCATATTTTCAGTTATGTTAAATTGATGTTAATCGTATAAAGTACTTAAATAAGTTAAAAACAAACAACTTACCATGGCGTAGGACAGAAAATAAACAAAACACAATCACAATTCTATATTTTATTTCAAAGCTCTAAACTGATGATTTTGTGGCCCACTTTGGATAATATCGTCTCATACAAGCGGTCCATATCGTCTCGCACATATGGTTCACATCGTCATGGTACCCCTGATGTTAATGCCTTTTTGCCCGTGGAGTAGTGTTAGAGTCACCGATTTGTAACTCACCCTGACTGCTTAGCCGCTCCACCGAGGGTTCGAGTCTCGTTCCGAGCGAAGGACTTCATGTGAAAAGATCTTTCAGCTAACGTGCGGTGCGCCGGTGGTTCCTCCCAGATATGTGTCTGGGGTCTTCCTCAACCAAAGCTGGACGTCGCTATAATGATCATAAATGCTCGCTGCAATGTATGCGAAAAAGCGGTTTATTAACGACTGCAAAGGCGATAAGACGAGACATCTAAACAATTATAAGTGTACCATCAAATGCATGCGTTATTCTATCGTAAACAAGTAAAAATAAAACTACATCTTAAGCATTTATAATTATTGGCACAAATCTATAACAACAAGCAGTGCATTACATTGACGCATGAATAAAGAAGATATAAATATATATGTATTTGTTACGTTGCATGATTGAAATGTTCAGTATTATTATTTTTGCCAAAGCTTCAAACAACCATAAAACTCATAATGAACATGGCAGCGAAAAATCATTTTGATTACATAGTCATACATGTAATTCTCTATCTTTCGTTTTCCAATCGGTCGACATTTTCTCTATGACACAATCTTTTTTTGTAATAAATGCTTTACGCAATTTGTACAACGAGAGTATTACGTCTTAAATACGGTCATTTGCAAGAAAACCCGTAAAGCAATATATTCTCGCCTAAAAAGGCACTTTATTAAAACTCCGAATGTGTCATACGGCAACACATGTCATTTATAAGTCAAACGCTTCCAACTTGGTCAAACATCTTATTACACTGCTCGGTTTGAAAACAATGCCGTTCAGATGTCCAAAGCAAAAACTAATTTTGAAGACTTTATCGCCCACATGTTGTCTGTAATGCTTCCGCAGTTTGCATGTGATCGACAAGGTATTTTGCCGGCGGTTTCTACAAATACTCTAAATAAACTATCGTAAATTATCGTTAACTAATTGTCGATTAAACATAATCTCCCAGAGGACGTTTGGGTTTCCAATCGTCTTCACTTTCTATAAGCAGTAACAAAAGCAAAACGACAAAATTAAGCCAGAAAATAAAGCAATCTACAAATCTAATCCGTTTGTCAATTTCAGCAAGCATGTAATTAAATTTTCTCAGCACTCTGTCCCGCAGAAGTTCATTCACTTTTGATATTGGTTTTGTAATGAAAATAAACACACTATTCCATTATCTATATCTCAACTTGTGTCTACACGGTTGCTATTTTCAAATGATTGCATGATCACTTAATCCGTTCACAAGACAAGCCAGGGACAAAAAAACTAATCTGTTCCGCAGAATGACCTTAAAAATAGTATAAACTTTCTCTAAATAATACAATTAAAAACAAAGAAAGACATATTTAAAGAAAAATCCTGACAAAGAAATTGCACAAAGGTCCTTGACAATAAATAATACATTATGGGTTCACTCCAAGCATTTGGCTACTGGTTTTCTTTTCCTTATCCTTAATTGATGTATTCTAGTATTGCTTTACCTTGAGAATATACATATACATATAATATACATGATCATATAAACTAGGAGCTTAGCATTTATGCTTTATTACTGTACAGCTGTAGTCTTTTATGACCAATTTAACACACACTGATACTTGACAATTTATTTTCTTATGACCCCATACTTGGGCTTTCTAAAGGTTTACTCAATAACCAAAAATGTAATTTCCAAATGAACTTGCTGTTGTTTATGCAATATAAAACGAAAAAAAAAAATAACACTCCTAACTAGCGCAACGTTTCGAAGATAACCTGTCAAAAGAACCAATTGTTTTTACACTGAAAATGGTTTATCATAAGAGCTCAAACGTTTAAAAACACTTATTTCACTTTTTAAAAGTTCGATAGTCAACCATTTATTGTAAAAGTAATGTAAAGAAGTGTGTGACAGGAATTAAGAAAAGGAATTAATACTTTATAAAACATTTTAAAATCTCGTTAAAGTCCCGTTTGTCACAATTGTTCTCTAAGGGAAGCACAGATAAGTGTACATTGTATCCTGAAATACAAATGATCTCTGGCCTCTAAGATTGGTAGCACATGTCTCCAATGGGCTTTCATATGCTGCAAGCAGTCTTCGCTTAAGGTACACCTGAACACCTTTATTCATCTTGGTTGTTGTGATTGTCTGTTTTAGTGAGTAGTGTGTGTAAATCTTATATAAGCACTTTTGGTGAAATATTTTTTCGATATATTTCATGTTGTCGCATGTTCTCCGCGTAAAGTTAAATATATATATATATATATATATATATATATATTGGACAGGCAAGCAAACATTTATTTGTTTTCTCGCCTAGGAAGCAACACGTGTCCCTGGAGCACATATAAAGGCGATAGTCTGTATTGTCGTAGACTGCATTCCGTTGTAACATGGTGTCGAGATATGACCCCAAAGATGCTTAACGCATTTATAAGTTATTTCAAAAACTGGCAACAAAGATTTCAACAAGAAACGTCAACCGCTTCATTGAGTAGTAATGTTCTCATATTGACCAAAGACACTGTTCAAATGTGGCTAACAAACCCAGGTTTCTAGCTTATATTTCTAGCTTATATGTCTTATTGAAAAGGGCTATAACGAACCTACCAATTACTTATCTTTCAGATTTGCGCTTGCGATCAGTTTCATTCTAACCGAACCTAATTTGTTTTATATATTTTCATTTAACCAATAATAATTTACTGTACATTTCAACATTTAATACGACAGAGCATCTTAAACGAACAAGCTCATCGTTTGGTTCGGGCAAAGAGATAGGAAATGGCTATCTTAAATATTAGAACACGTATTTTATTGTTAAGACATGCTATTAAAGAGGTCTTCAAAACATGTGCACATAGAGATACTTTCTACTTACATGAAAGCATTGGCAGTAGGTGACTTCGCTTATTGCTTTCCTTTAAATTGTAAAAAAATTCAATCTAATTATTTAACTTATGGATCCTAAAAGGTACGATCCAAATGATTCATAATCATAATAGTACTTTATTCTGCCATTATAGCACAAGTAAAATACCTGCATAAAGGCAGCGTATGCATCAATACAACGGGATTCAACTTATACTGGCAATGATGCAGATCGTTTGCAGTCCTTTAATTGCTTATGGCAATGCAACATTTTCTAACTAACTACAATGCAGAGGTTTATTTTACTCTTGGTTATTATTAAAGACTCTTTCTGATTCATCAACATCCAACTTTTAATAAAATGTAACCGGATTAGGAATGTCTGATACATCCAATTCTTTCAATGAAGACTTATATAAACATATAACCGGTTGTTTGTTGCAAATGAGCAGCGGTCATGTATTCAAAACAACCGAGTAAAAATCGTCTTGTTTAGTCCTTATTTTATAAGGTTAATTCTTCTCATTACTTTTCTCATTATCATGATTATAAACATGGTCTCCTGAAAAGGTGACAATTAAGATGAATGTTACCTTTTCAAATTCCTTTTCAAATTTTGATATACTACAATACTCTCAGGGCCTTGTCATATGTTTTGTTTTTATTTTTGTACTTTAGTTGTTGTAGCATCGGATCCGCAGAATATAAATAAATAAATAAATAAATAAATAAATAAATAAATAAATAAATAAATAAATAAATTAATAAATAAATATATATATATATATATATATATATATATATATATATATATATATATATATATATATATATATATATATATATATATATATATATATATATATTTATATATATTTTCTGCAGACTGGATTCCCAGGTTAGAATGATGCCTTATACAAAGAACAACACCACAATTTGTTTGTTCAGCAGATGGGCAAAGTTGTTTGAACACTATAACAACTATAATCAATATTCGAACAAATATCATTTTAGTTTTACACGTATTTCTTAATTGGGTGACTGTTCAGCATGTAGGGTTTTCCCTCAAACTAACTTTTCCTTTAATGCAAATTTATTTTGAAACTGAATAATGTTTCCTTAACGATGTGACTCAATTTAAACGAAAACGCTTCTTAAAAACCAGCGTAAGCATGCAAAAAGATGATACTATTTATGTAGGTACATTCTAAAATATATTTGATATGAAAGAAAATCACTTTTGAAATACATTGATTATGCAAATTTTAACAAATATCTGTTTGCGAAAAAGCTTCTAAGATATTTATTAGATAAGAAGGAAAGAAAGTCCCCTACACAAATATCATACTGTTACGCATTCCATATCGTGCTAAATCATAAGTTTTTGGTGTCAATTACAGCAATGGTTGTCATCATGTAAATTTTGCTCTGGTCAGCCAGTATATAACATACTGATATTAGATTAATATTCCGCATAACTAAGTTCTTAGAAATGACGATAGATGCTGTATGCACCATCAAAGCACGATTATATGATACTGCATCCACGTGACATGTTTAGTCTTTAATCAAAAACAGATTATTTGTCAGCTGAAATGTTACAATATACAATTTAATGTACACACAATTAAAACAAGCAATCAGCAAATTATAACGTAGGATAAAAGTCAGATATCATATGGATTAATGTCAATTAATAAAGAAATACTTTCGAACATAATAAATCAACAAAGATTGTTTTCCTGTGAATTTAATTAAAATACCTCCCTGGATGCAATACATTTAGTTTACAATTAACGCTCGCATGTTCTTAAAATGCTTTATGCACTATACATGCTTTTTTTTCTAAATTGCATTTCCTATCTTCTTATAAAACTCATATGAGTGGAATTATTTACATGATGAGTAATGGAACAACACACTATAAAGCAATTTCTCCGAGGATAATTTTCCAGATGAGCATAGGTTTTACTTTTGATCTTATTTTATTAGTCACTACCGACAATTTAAGGCTATAATTCTTTACTATAATAAATCAGTGGCTGAAATGTGAACAAACTCAAGCAGAAACAGAGTACATGTTGTATAAATAGGCAGGGGAAAGATTGTTTAGAATTTAGAACTTAC
This sequence comes from Sinonovacula constricta, assembly GCA_007844125.1. NCBI lineage: Eukaryota > Metazoa > Mollusca > Bivalvia > Cardiida > Solecurtidae > Sinonovacula > Sinonovacula constricta. The sequence goes on from CM017556.1 coordinate 16,069,289, forward strand.
TCTTCCATGGTGACTCCGTGTGCAAATGATTCTCATTTGCTGAAAGAAACTGATTTCAATTAATTTTCCCTTTTTGTTTAAGTTAAAAGTAAAACTGTCCCTTATTTATGTTGATATATACAAATTATACTGGGTTTGTAGGTAGTTTTTTTATTCCTAATTAAAATATTTGTTGTCATCTGTCGTCTAAGTTCGTTTTTAGCACTGATCTTTAACATGAACGACGTTTAAAAATCTTCAAACGTCAAATCTTTAGTTTCTTTTGCACAAAATACCATAAAAACAAACAAAAAACGAAATGAATGTTTAGACGAATATACGATAATTCAACATTAATCAAAATTGCAAATAACACAATACCAAGATTATAACACGCAAGCCAAAAGCCACACACAAATGAACGACTATGAGCGTAAACAGGTTTACAGCATTCTTGTTATCTGCACTTCCATAAAGGTTTCTCAAAGGAATAAAAAATGGAATGTCACATCAAAGAAAGACAGCTGAAAGTAACCACCTAAAACGAGAGTAACGAAATTAACCAAGCCTATTATCATCGAACACTTTAACAGTAGATGCAAAGAAAAATCAGTGATTGTAAGACGTGTGACATCCTGCTGATACACAGAAATTCATCATAATGGCTCATACTTTTATGAAAAAATATTCAAAGATACTGTTCCATTGACAAGAAAACTGTTTATTTTAAAAGAGTTGTATTTTGAGAATAATTTTAATGGCGGGTTAGCAATATTTGGTTAAGTGAATATGTTCATATCTAACATATCAATACCTGTGCGGAATGAGCTGACCAATATTTATAAATTCTATAGTACGCTACATGTAATGAGCTGACCAATATATATAAATTCTATAGTAGGCTACATGTAATGAGCTGACCAATATTTATAAATTCTATAGTAGGCTACATGTAATGAGCTGACCAATATTTATAAATTCTATAGTACGCTACATGTAATGAGCTGACCAATATTTATAAATTCTATAGTAGGCTACATGTAATGAGCTGACCAATATTTATAAATTCTATAGTAGGCTACATGTAATGAGCTGATCAATATTTATAAATTCTATAGTAGGCTACATGTAATGAGCTGACCAATATTTATAAATTCTATAGTAGGCTACATGTAATGAGCTGCCACCATATTGGCGCTGCGTTTAAGGTGACAACAATGAGTAGAAGTGGTGTTATAGTGTTTCACCTCAGTTTTACAACTTAAATAAACTATTCTGTTATTACTGCTGGTGGCATATTTGTATAAATTGTATATTTACAGTATTACTATATATTTCACCTCACCGATGAATACAAAATGACGACTATAAAGTCAAGAGACAAATGCATAATTTTAAGACAAAGTACAAAAAAAAATGACGAATCAGCTTTTAATTGTTTTTCTTTTTTTACAAATCTTGAACGAGGTCGAAATTTAGAATGAAAGGTAATATTAAATTGAAATTAAAAAAAAAATCAATTCATTTATATTTTGGCTTTCTAATAAGGTTAATTGAAGATACTTTAAAAGATTATAGTTGAAATCGTCTCTCTTGTCACAGACGTTAGTACATACGTTGCCTTTGGAAATGGTAATATTTCTGTCCAGAAACAAAGCGTTGTACATATCTTATATATCATATGTTTATATATCAAGTATTTGCGTTGTATTAGTAACTTCTTGTACGATGACTATTTGAGCGAAGAACATTAAAATATAGTGACGTTGTATTCAAATGCCTCAATAATACGGATTCGGGTATAAAAGGATATTCCTAACATATATTCACACCTAAAGCTGCATAATAACAAATGGCTTTTATGAAGATTGCATTTACTACTAAGAAAAACAACGTTTACTTATAGCAGTCGATCATGTCATTTTACAATTTACTCAGTTTTACCAGAACATAACAGATGGAGAAACTAATTTCTGATGAAAGAGAACACTCTACAATTCGAAAGGTAAATCTCCGTAAGCTAAGTAATTTTCACAGCACTTTTGTTTTCTTTCATATCTTAATTGACATTGCTTTTGGTAAAGTAAATAAATGAATTATCTTATTTTCTGTCGAAACAACCTCTATTCACATAATTGCAGGCCTAAAATGATTGTATTCTATCCCAACGCGATATATTTCTTTTTCAGATGACCTAATGCCGATAATCGCAAAACGTATTTTCTTGCAATGAAACAACAACAACAACAACAACAACATGACCCCCGAGCTCGACATAAAAATAAAATGTTTTTGCTTAAATAGGAAAATACTAGATTGTTTAATCTTTTCAAGTTGATTCAGTGTAGACACAATTCGTCTACAAAGTACGTTTTCACAACAGAATTCCCAAAATGTATACATTCTGAGCAAAGATAGCCCTTTGTTTAGATATCTGTTTGAAGTAAAATTAAAGAATTTTACCCTTCTGATAAACAGACTTACCTTAAAAGTCATATTAGACCGTTTGCTTTAACAGCACGGAACTTCTCCTTGAGAAGTTCGGGTTTATTTTGAAAGTTCTATAACAGGCCGTTCTTGGATTTAGACATGCTGCGCAAATGGTAACACCATTTTTAATCATGTTATCCGGTTCGTATTTTATGCATTTGGAAATATTTTACATACCACAATGTACATAGCAGCTCTTCATCTAACGTTTCACATTCAATTTAATTGGTAATGTATTGCTCACCTTAATCTTTATGTAGAGTCTTCATAGAAACTATAACGCCGCTTTTTGCCAACACTATTCATGCATAAACAATTCTTTGAATATACGAACAGTGATCTGTGAATATTACTAATGTTCATGCAGTCGATAATCATGCAATTATAGGGGTTGCCATTACGATATTAGCATATATTCAAATCCAAAACCTGCGTTTCTTCTGTCTCAGTGCTTCTTCTTTTCTTTTTCTGCAGTGCGTTTCAGTTTATGTATTAAACATAATAATTTTATTATAACTTTTAAGTATTAAATTGAATGAAAGTCATCTTTGGTTGCGGTTTTTATAGTACAGTATTCATCGCTCAACGTGATGATGTCTATGATTGAAACAACAACAGCAACAATAATGGTAAATCCTTGGCTTTTTATATTGTTATTTGAATCTCATTACCTAAAAACTCGTCATAATACTACATTTTGTTTTGTTCGTTTGGGTTGTTTTCTAAAATTCGATGATTTATTTCGTGTAAACTATGTGCTTTTAAAAAAATAACTTTTGACACTTTTGACATCTGACGTCATTTAATTGTTATTATTATATATCATCGCTTGGACTGTTTTGTTTCAAACTACGCTCTCATTTGGAATATTTAGGCTGCCGAGGCTATTATTTTCTGTACATATTGTACATATGTCGATAGCTGATTATATTACTAACTATTTTATCTGTATATCGTTCATTTTATCAGTTTTAACTCCCGATGCAGATACTAAGTGAAATTTGTCTCTTTTTGATGGGTCATTTCTATTTACATGTCACATTTTTATATCAAAACTTATATTGTAAAATTGTAAAATAAAAATGAGTGCAAAATATGACCTCAGGATCTTGAAATCTGTAATATAAGAGGTAATCTATGCAACAACAATTCTATTAAAACAGGCTTTAATGCTTATAAAGACACAGTTTTTAACATCCATTGATTTTTATAAAAAAATAAATGGCTATTCTCAGTTATATACGTATAGTCATTTTTGCTTAAGTATGAATATATAACGACATGGTTATTATCACAATAAAGGAGAACAATGTTTGAATCTTTTATTCATAGAAATATAACTTTGAACTTTGAAAAGAAGAGTGCTTTCTTTAAAGAAACAAATATTCGACGTGTGTTATTTTATGAAATACAAAGCATTTAATGAGGCAATGACCTAATGGCTAAACATACTTGGGCATTTTAGTATAATTCAAATAGTATTACCATTGAAGTATGCCAAAACACCAGAAAGTATCTCTTGGTAAATGTCAATCACTGCCTACGTTATTTTAGTTTAACAAATATCTCGATCTGCCGTTACGGTTGTAATTTAAAGTTGCAGTGCCGACCAGGACAATACCGTACTATGTATAAACAAAACATAAGCTTAAAACGAATAATAAATATGTAAGGAAGTTAAGTATATAGTAATTCGATTATGTGTGTGTAACTTTCCCACATACACACGATATTTGATAGTATTTTCATAGACAAAATAATTCTACTTTCACTTTGCACACCGTCATTCGTTGAAAGTCGTCAATTAACTTATGCAAAAGTGCCCGTATGTTAATATAAACAATTGCAAATGTAGTTTGGTTCCCAGCTCCTACCTGTAACAGAACTTTTCGTGCCAAACAATATCGCGCCACGTAAAATTCGTACCAATACGGGTAACATACACAGACACACGTCGTTTTGTTTATGTACTACAGTAGGGACTACACGTGTCATTCAAATAGACCAGCACTACTTACGCAAAGAAAAATTTGCAGCACATGTCAGTCAGAGGATTGGTTTCATAAACATAAAAATACAAAATGCATTTAGAGAACCAGTACCATTTATGCATCAATTTTTATAACTATTAATTTTGCTTTTTGTAACTGTCTATCTTATATTCAGAAAATACTAGTAATTTCGATAACATATTCGGATAATACATGCTGTATAATGTACCGCTGACTTACAAATCATCTGGTAACCAATTTTAAAATCAAGTACTGTGCCGGATCCAGGATTATTTATAGGGTCCTAATTGAAAGAGCACTAGAGGTGCTAACCGTGTTAGATGGGTCTGAAAGGCATGCTCTCCTACAAAAATTTTGAAATGTAGCAGCTATATGCAAAATCCTTTCCATTTTATCCCAACAATAACTAGACTGTTTAAGCATGGTGCACGCTGTCATTTCAAATAATGCATACCCTGTCAGTGCAGTACATTATTCTATTCTTGATGATGCTTAGCAATAAGTACTAGGGCAATAATGACCACTTTAGCCTTATCAGTTTTTCATCTACTTAAACATGTCAATAAATTAATAAAGAATTGTATTGTACTGAAAATATTGTGGCTCCATACAATCACTCATTTGACAATTGATTATTTAACATTTAATTATAAACAAAATCATAGTTAACTTCATTTTAAAGGTGGTATCCAACAGTTTGACTATTTTAAACATGTACCGATATCTAGCCACCGTGGGGAATTTGTTCATGATTTTTGCATAAACCCATACTTTATGGTCGTTAAAAAGATGATTTTGAACACTTTCTGTATCATTAGACTGTATGTATCGCATTATAAAATACTCTGTATTTAAAGTGACCTCTGCTAAAATAGATTACAGCAAAACTTTCAGGCATCAAATATACTGTTGCCAGATAAGAAGCAGATTGTTAATACATGTTTGTATGTCATGCAGATTATTGTTGTCTATTTAAATTATAACTTGTTTTGTAGCCTTGTTTTCCATTTTTTTCTTAATTGTTTCCAAAATTTTAGTTCCATAGTCATGTTACAAACAATGCATGTTCGTTTATTGAGTTGGGTTTATCGCCCCACCAACAGTATTTCAGTTATCTGGAGACGGTGTCCACTTGATGCAGATAGAGTGCTGCCTTCACTATGTATAGCATGCCGTGAACACCTGGCATGATACCACACCCAGTCACATTATCCTGACACCGGGTCAACCAGTCGTGGAACTACCCTTATATTTGCTTTAGTGTTAGCAAGTGAGTTATACCAATACCATTTTTATTAATCACTTTGGTATGTCGCCGCCTAGGTTCGAACCCGGGGCCTCCCGAACCTTGAGCCTAAGCTCTACCGATTGCACTACCAGGTCCGGTAAACAATACATTCATTTAAAAAAGGCATATCCATCTGTTTGTTCATGTTACAAATGAACACCATCATTAAATGGAATGAAAAACAAGTTAAGACAGTCGCTAAAATATGATGTAATTGTCTTATGCACAGTAGGAAATACAATAAGGTGCAGGATCAATTTACACAAATATTAAATTTCATTGGCAAGTCCATATATAGTAATGAGCCTTACATAGTTACAGATACACATGACAGCAAGAAGCAAGTATACGTCTACATTTCTGTTCATTAAGGAAAAATAAAATCTTGTACTTACTTTAAAAAGAGTACCGCAAGGTAGATCTCATTTAGACTGAGTGCACTGCATAAGAACCGTCACTGTTCACTTCATGATTTGCAGTTATTACCCTTAGTTCAATTTTTGTACCTTATGTTTGTTTAGATCATACAACCGTCAATGAGCAATTTGAAACCAACTGCTGTGCTCTCTTGTGCAAGCCATAAGTGTAAAAAGGGTCATTACTCAAAAATAAGAAGAGGAGAGCGACAGTTCTTGAGCACTGCACTCTGTTTCAATAACATATATCCACCTATGAAGTTTCAAGTCAATAGCTTCGATAATGCAGGAGTATGATCTAGACAAACATATGGTACAAAAATTGAACTAAGGGTAATAACTACAAATCATGAAGTGAACAGTGACGGTTCTTATGCAGTGCACTCAGTCTAAATGAGATCTATCCACCTGCAAAGTTTCAAGTCAATAGCTTTGATAATAAAGAGTTATGCTCCAGACAAGAAAATTAAACAAAGGGCCATAACTCCAACATCACGAAGTGCAGAGTGATGGTTCCTGCACTCAGCCTAAATGAGATCAATCCACCTATGAAGTTTCAAGTTAATAGCTTTAATAGTGTTGGAGTTATGCTCCAGACAAACATCTGGATGCCGCACGCCCACCCATCCGCCTGCTCGACCACCTGCCAAGGGTGATACCATAATACATCCAGTCTTCGATGGGTGTATAAACATGAATAAGTTCCAAAATATAACAGGTACACTTACAAAACAATAAACAAATGAAACTGAAAGAGTACAGAAATAATAACTTTATGAGTTAAAATAGGTGAAAATGTTAAATCTTCAGGAATAAACCAACCACATTGTTCCTAAGCATATACTTTTCTAATACCACAATGGATTTGTGCGATATATACATACATATATATCTACATCATACAACACTAAAAACAGATTTTGTCAAAATCCTTGTTGGAAATCAAGTCATTGTGAATATTTAGTTCTACTTGTAATATACTAATAAATAATAACAAGATAGCCATGAGGCCCTATATCACTCACCTAAGTGCCATAGACGTTTAGCCCTTGTTGCTATGCCTTTAGACAGATCAAAATTATTTGAACAAACTTGATACAAGGCCATCAAAGGAAAAAATAAACTAAATTTCAAAGCTCTATCTCTTGTGGTTTCCTATACTTATGTTGACAATGGCTACACCCATTATGGCCATGTTTACAGATTATATGTTGTGAACATCCTTTATACAGGACCACCCAAGAAACATGTATACAACATATGAAGGCTTAAGCTCTTGTAGTTTCTGACTAGAAGGTTTTCTAAGTTTTTCCATATAGACTTAAATGGAAAATGACCACGCACCTTGAAACCAGGTTTTTTTTTGACAGATCAGAATTACTTAAACAATCTTTATACGGGGCCCCCAAAGGACATGAGTACCAGATATCAAGGCTCTAGCTCTTGCAGTTTCTGACAAGAAGATTTTCTAAGTTTTCCTATATAGCCACATTGTGGCATAAGCTCATTTCTACTTTGACATTTGACAAAAATGTGCACCTGCAGCTAGATAATTTTAATAGATGACTTGCAACTCAAACTAGGTTCAAGATCAGCTCTAGACTAAAACTGAATGTAGGGAAATCATTAAACTGACCTAATATATATGTGTGTTTCTAACAAAATCATATGTTCTCAGACACTCAAAACTAAGACAACTTATGGATACATATTTCAACTTTGGGGTCTTGGAATACTGGTGACAAATAGAGTAAATACACCTTAAATCAAGGCAAGGATCTCTATCATAGATAGAGGCTCCATTTTTATTTTATCCGTCAGTCAGGACTGTAGGATACTTCACAACAGCTCTCCAGTGTAATGTTAATGTCCTTCTCATTGCTGGATACAGCACCGATATGCTTATTTTCTTTTTCCACATTCCATTCAATCTGTAAAATAACATTTCATTTTAAGTATATTTTAGCTGGCAAATAACTATATTATCATATTTTTAAATCTAAAATGGTTTTAGACTTATAGCATAAGGAGAACAGTCACAGACAAGAAACTCCTCTTACTCATTGGGCCCTCATTGTGTGGCTTTAAGTCCATTTAGTGCAAGGACCATATCTATAATAGCTGGATGTATCTTAAATGACCACATTGTGTTGCTGCTAAATTGCTTTGGTTCATCCCACTTGTTTATAGTCACTTAGACTACAAGTTCTTCTAAGGTCTAACATTTTATATAGGATGTTGTCTTTTGGTAAGGCAAAGTATTTACTATGTATAGCATCAGATATTTTCTATCTAGAAACATCACTGGTTTTAGGCAGGAAGTGAATAATTTCTTATTAATATCATAAATCATAAATAAAAGTTTCCATATCAGATGCTACAAAGGTGAAAGTGGAAATCTTCTAGGCCTGCATTATTTAAAAAAATGTATGAACATAAAATACATCAATATTTCATAACATAAACTAAAACATTTTCTAAATACTTACAAGAAATATTAACCCCTGGTAATATTTTGCCTGAATAATTTTAAGTCTTTAAGTTTTAAAACTTTTAATCAATAAATTAAGATTTTCTTCCTTAGAAATGATAAAAGTATTATTTACTGTTGTAAAAAAGAGTTAAATCTTCCCTTTTACAAGTATTTTTAAAGTTAAACATGATTTGCTTCTTGAGGTCATTAACATGTAAATGAACAGATGCTGAAATACCACAAGTTCAATGAAAAATAACAAGTTAACATAACTTTGGCTAACCTGAAATTTTTCTAGGATGGCACTAGCCAACAGTTCAATATATGATCTGCTTTATTTGGTGTTGCCAGTGTTTTTTGCAGTCCTCATCACTCAGTGGGTCAAGGCTGCAACCACATCACTCATCATGAATAAGGTTGATCCATGTTCTGTTGTTATGTTATGAAGAATAGCTGTTTATAAGTAACATAATTTCTGAAAGTATTAGCATTGTTTCATTATACCTAATTACAGGTATTTATATACCAAATGTATAGTCTTGAAACCTTGAAACTGTAACTTGTAGTAGTAGCAGCAACAGCAACAGTAGTAGGGTTGGTTGATATTTTGCATCATCATAATACCCTTCTGTCTTGGTGATTTTTTTGTCTACCAACAAGTTATAAATTATGCATAAATGCATGGATATTGATTGTTAGAAAGATTAAATAGTAAAACATTAACAGTTAGTTTACCAGTGCTAGGGAGGTTAAACACCATTTTACAGCCTTGTTTTTTCATTTCAATTTATTAACTGTCTTTCAAGTAAAACTCAACACTGTTAGCCAACTAGCTTGCTTCTACAAAAGAATTGGAACTTAAATAAAAAATGAAGGAGAAAGGAAAATAAAATAGCGTTGGATCAAGGCTCGGACCAAGAACCCCTGGTCTGTCAGCCATGTGTTGTCTGTATGTACCAGTAATCATATAAACCTATGTAACATGTATAACTGTTGTCTTGACTTACAGTATATAAATTGGTTATTAAGACATACAAATGGACGTGTAAAGTTTTGTCCAAGTAAATACTCAATATTATGGTAATATTAAAAAGCATGATTACATACTCAAACAGATCCGCAAATGGCAGGGTTGATCTCTTTCTTTCTTTCTCTCTCTCTTTTTGATGTATCACCTCATTGGCATGTAGGTTGAGTTTCTGGAAGTTCAAATTATTTAACAATATATTTCCGTTTAATAAGTAATATACTTTTCATTACATAAAATCTTCTTTGTATATGCTGTTGACAATAAGCTTTGTTGTGTATGTGTTTATTTTCTGTGAACAATAAACTGGGCGCGACAGTGGCCAAGCAGTTAGTGGCTGATTTGTATCTCCTCAGCGCCTCACTGCATGAGTTTTTAGTGCTATTTGGATAAGAACTTTCAAGTGGTGAGGTTTTCTAGCTAACCTGCAGTGCCCCAGTGGCTCTACCCAAACATAAGTCTGGGTTTTCCTCCACTTATAATTAGCTGAAGTTTGCCAAAATGATCATGGCTCAGACTGTGTTTGTGTTTGTAACAAAAAAAATTCTAAATACTTTTCTACTTTTATCAAGAAAAAATGATGGTAATGCTCTAAAATTTTAATCCATTAAAAAAATTATAACTTTAACCAGATTTAAAGATTCAATCGATCAATGGGTTAATGAGCTCTGAGGTTCTGTGTTTATATCCAGGCACAAAATACCAAATTCAATAAAAAGGTAGAGGTATGGTTACCTGGCTAACCCTCAATCATATATGAGTATTTCCATGACTGGTTGGCCTGGAGTAAGTATAATATGACTGGGTCTGCTATCATGTTATGGAGTTCATTTCATGCATTTCCCAATGAAGGCAAAACAATATGCCCCAAGTCTGGGATAACTGACAAGATAGTAGGTGGGTGATTATTGATTAACTAAACAAACTTATATTTTTTACACAAGTTTAAAAGAAAATTTGGTTGTTGGTTTCGCTTACTCACAGTTCAATTTTTGTCACAAGTGGGGAAATATATTTATGATTTTCCCAGTTGAGGGTATGAACATATACTGATCTTTTAAAATAGACTTAAATGGAGCGCTCAACTTACTTTGATGCAGTTTTGTCTGACCAATCCATTTTTCATCCCCAAACATAAACACACTGATGTCACTGAAATGATGAGGTGTCCAAGTTATATAATGTGTAACAATAAAAATATAGAATATATTAGGTCATAAAAAAGATTCTATTTGCCCTGGCAGTGTATTTTACAGACGACGACTTAAGATACTTGAAGCATAGAATAAAAACCAAGCCAGCAACTAACAGTCATAAAGATGGTACGAATAAAGCAGCCTTGTCTAAACTCAGCTTGCAAGAGAAATTCACTGGTTGGCCTTGTGTCAGGATACATGAAATGTGATTAGGTGCAGTATTATGTCTGGTAAATTCATTCCATGTTTTAACTGTGAAGACAGCACCATATATGCTTCACAGGAAGCTAGTCTGCATGTTTGGACGTGTGGATTGCCTCATTAACAATTTTTTCACTTAAGTAGAGGTAGTGTCCATTTGAAGAAGATGGTGGCACATTCACTGTATTAACATGCTGGACAGCCTGGTGTTTGTGATGAGAATGAAAAGAAAAACACAGTGAAGGCCATACTAGTCTGGTTTAAGTAGAAACTGCCTGCAGGTTACCAAAATGTTGGTGATGGGATGCTAAACACAATACTTTCCAAGCCACAAAATATATAATTACCTCATTTCAGTTGTAATTCAGTTGCCTTCGACAACATTGACATCTCCCACCCTGGTGTCGAAGTAAAATGATAAACCAGCATAGGCTTCAAATGGTGTTATCATTTGGGACCATGCAGCTGAAGAGAACAACATATGATGTAAATAATAGAATGGACCAAGACAGAAAATTATTATTTTTTATGTTACCTACTAATTTTATCCTTTACTTTTTATACAATAAATTTTTTGAAAGATGATGCAAGTAATTGTCAGGATATGCAATTTCTAATTCAAAATATCTTTGTTAGTTAAGTGTAATTGCACATGACACAATGTGTCTTGTATGTGATGCACCCTTCATAAGTTCATATTAGTTAAAATTATTGCATCATTTAGGACCAATTAGTGTATTGTTTAGGAGGGATGAATAAACATGGCATACAATCCAACATGCATAGTGTGAAGTTGTTATAGCTTGTTGTGCAGCAATTATGGCCTAAAAATGAAAAATATATAGAGATTTCGAATTGTTGGAAAGCTAAATCCATTCTCCCATCATAAATACAGCTTAATACTATAAAAAGATATAAGACTCATATAGATGCTCTTATGATAAAAGGTAATATTTTAATCAATTTTATCATTTTTGTTTGAACAACTTTTCAGGCTTAGCACAAAAAATGAAAATACTAAAATGAAATGATTGCAGGAATAAGAGATTTTGTTCAGTGTTTTTTTTACATTTTCATTCAAATAGACTTGGTGCATATTTAGATAAAATATCATGTCATTAAACTTTCTCTCTAATGTAATTATGCTGATGTCCAGTTTTTTTTACTGAGGAAGATCTCAGGAGAATCCACAGCACATGGCTGGGCAGGTAAGTGGAATACCTTGCATATTATTTATCCTGATCAGGACTTGAACCTATTAGGTAAAAAGCTTCCAGGGGCCATGTGTAAAAATCATTGCATATATAACATAGTTTATTTTACTGATAAATAATTGTCTACTTATGTGATGATATTATGATAGGTTAATAAATGTTCTAGTTAACACCAATGTAGTCCTAAAAAGAGACAATACGAACTATGCATAAGGTATCTCATCTATGCCTGAATCAGATAAATTCTAAACATCAGTTAACTTCTTTATATGGTAAAGCGATGATCATTCAAATTTTGTTAGCACTGTTGAGAAATATCCCATGTTGATACTTGGGTACGAACCGTGTTGAGTCCAAATACTAAAATGGGTATAAACTATAATAACCTTCATATATATGCGACAGAATACTGTATAGATAGCAGGGAATTTACATTTTAAAGAACAGTATTGACATGGTTTTATAATAACTTTTAAGTACGTTAAATTTCTCATAATGCTTACAAGTACACGCAGCGCCTACCTGATGTTTTTAAGCAGGAACTAGGCTAAATCTCTGTCCGCATTCAGTTCAACTTCCATTGCCATCGTCGTTCAATACATGTGTTGAGACAAAAAATATTGTGATACAACCATGTGGTCTTCTTTGTTCTCTTTCTTGTTTCTTTTAGATGATTCATTTACTTCTGGGCTTCATTCCTTCTCTGCGTGTTATCGACTGATGTTCACCGCGATTACTCAAATTTCAACGATTTAACGTACATGTATGTGCTGCGGCCCCAGATATAAACCCAGTTTTCATTTAAAGTCCTTTCTTTTAAAGTTGTTAGACAATGTCGAAGCTAGCCTTGCTTCTTTTGAGTAGGACCATTACTGTTTACATAATTATTATTCATACATCACGTGGTTGCTTTTCCGCCATTTTCCGATCAAAACCCGGAATTAATCGGAAGCGGTCGTAAGAAAAATGTCTGAATATAAACGACCCACTTAAATTCGAAACGGGTGTTGTATCGGTCAAATATCAACCCACCCCAATGCCATCGTGTGCCCATATTCTCCAGAAGTCTAAGTTAAGGGTCCCTTTAACCGATGATGGCCTTATTTTTACGATTCTTTTGCTTTGAAACGGTCGGCACTGCATCTTTAAGTAAATATTTGCAAAATATTGAAATAATATATTTGCACGATTATTACGTGGTTGTGATTAATTTGAATCAGTGATAGCGATATAAACATAACTAAATTAAACTAAACTTAGTCATTCGTCTAGTAGTAATTTTTCAGTTTGGCTTAACTTGATGCATGTAAAAAAATACCGAATCTATGCAACGTATAACTTATTGCAGTACAATTATTTCATTTAACGAATCATAGAGCAATTTTAAACTTTAGTATAAGTAAATACGGTTGTACTTCTTTACCAAACACGACTTTAACAGACTCAGACAAAGGCATCTTGTAAGGAGATAGTTAGTGTTCAATTGTGGAAGTTACTTTGTTTAATAATGCAACATCACAATTGCATAGAAATGCTTAAAAGTCAAATTAAAACTTTTACTATTACAATTTACACATTGCATTTTATGACAGTCAATTAATAATTCTTGGACACTCAAAATTGTTTATGTTTTATTATATGGCTAATTAGAAATATGTAAGTTTTAGTCAAAATTGGTTCCCAAATCAACTTTTAGGCAGGGCCTAAACCTTCCTGACTGGTTAAAGAGAGTAAAAAGGGTAATGGATAGGCATGCTGCTTAAGTTACTTATTAAAGAGACTAGATCTAGTCTTATTGCAACACAACACACATTTATAGCCCTTTTCCCGAAAGAACATATGTTAAGCACATTGAGATGAAAATACCCACACTCATAAGTTTGCCAAATAGTAAACGTGATTTCCCAAAAGTATAACACATTTTATAATGTTACGAAATCCTTAAGGCAATCAATATTAAATATGCCTGTGATGTGCTTCCAACTGACTAATTATACAGTGCACACTGCTAGTATCGGCTTTGGTAACCGGTAACCTTAAATTACTTAAATAGTGTTCAGATGACTTGGATCTTTGTTGGAATAAAATGCACATTCTTTGAAAGTTTTGTGCATGTATAGTTATTTCCCAAAATATGAATTCGAAACAAGTTGATTTACATGTTTACTGTGTCGTATGAGAGCATATGCTAGTCTTTGCGTTTTAATGAATTAACGTTAAAACGTTAAAAACGAATTCGAATCATGTCAAAAAACTTTAAATTAATTTTGTGTCCTTATAAAGTCATCACGTTTAGCATGTAAATATCAAATATAAGCTTCGGAGACTGCATACTAAATTGACATACATTGTGGGATTTGAAATACTAGCGTCATGATAAAATTTATGTATAATCTTATTAATAAAACACAGAAGTAGCACGACTAAGGTGATCATACTCTGGGAGAAAGGAAATGAATATTTACAAACTGACCCTGAAAATCATTGGATGTTTTGATAACAACCATTGTACTGGCGCGTCATATTAAGGCAACGTGTCTCTGTCAATTTATTTAATTAATTTCACAATATTCTATTATTGACAATGTTTGAAAATCAGTAGGTCTCAGCGGTCAGTGTCGATTATGCATGCCATATCCTAATTTATCTTGCCTATTTGGCATGAACAGCATCGTTTGTGGCCGAAGAGGCCAATCCGGGACAGGCATAATTTACCACAGGTGTCACATCTATGTGTTGTCACTGGTCTGTCAGAGATGTGATGAACTTGCCTTCCTTCAAGCCTTTCTTCTACTGCGCACATCAGCTTCTCTTTCTCTTCTGGCTTCAGCTATTAAGTCAAGGTGACTCTGGACCTCAATCGGTCTGCTGCAAGGTCTTCCCAAGATCCTGTATCCATGTCGAGGGCTTTCATGTCTGTTTTAATTAAGTTTTTGCATCGCAGCTTTGGGCGCCCAGATCAAGGCTCTCCAAGAGATCCTTTGGGTTCTTCAATCCTCAATCCTGTTTTAACCTGCGCATCCTGTGTTGTCTGAGCATGCTGTACATGCTGGAAATGCTGTCCGAGACAGAACTCTCCAGGAATGGACACTTTGAAAGTGCTCTGGATTCGGAGCAGGCAACGTTTATATAACAATTTTAGGTAAACTTACTTTAAAGATAATCTCCGCTTTTCTTTAAGAAGCCAATGGTTACATTTAAAGAACTAGCAGATGCTTATCATTAAACACGGTATCCCGCAAAAGTAGTCTGTATTTACATGGTATGTCCTTGAACGCATTTAATAGCCTTATGTCGGACTCAATTTGGAAAAGAAATCTTGTTTTGTCAATAGTATGATTTAAGCTGACTTTGGCAGAATGCCGCAGTATCGTAAGCATGTTGTCTCTGCTCATTTTATGTTACAATATACAATTCCCATGTATTTAACTTGTTTATTAAAGCGAGACTACTTGTTCATAACTATTACGCTTTATTAACTTTAAATAGTTCTTATAATCTAATCTAATCTACTCTGACTCAATTTTCTTTGTTAAAACTCTTTATTTAGTAATAAAATAGTTAAACAAGAGTCACCGTTTAAGCTTATAATTATCATAAAATACTTATAATTTATCATAAAGTAAATGTAAGATCTAGTAAAAGTGGATTTGTTTGAACTTGGCATATTTTACTGACTAAGGAGCATGCTTACCTCGGTGTCTTTGATTAGCCAGTGACGGGGTCGTATTTTGTAACCCCATTTTGTAGCAGCATATATTGTTCTTTATGACCCTATAGCTTACATTACCGTTTCATCTATAACTTTTCTTGAGGCCCTATAGCGGATAGTACACTTTCTTTGACGTCTTCTTTCCACCTAAAATTGTTCTTATGTCCCTGTGGCAGACATAACAAATTCCTTGACGGCATATTTATTTATTTAATTGTTCATTATAGTCCTTTTGCTAACATAACCGTTTCCTTGTCGGCATCTTTCATGTCACTATTTTTCGTCATGACCCTATTGCCGACATAACTGTTTCCTAGACTGTATCTTTCCTTCCAGCATTATTCGTTATGACAATAATGCTAACGGCCCTTTTGCAGTTAACTGTAACTCAGATGACGGTATCTGCTGGATTTTCTCTATTCGCGTAATGTTTCGTCTCAGTGTTTTGTTTTACTTTTACTTGTACATTTGACGTGTGTGTTTGTGTTTCTTATTTTTTTTATAATTTATTTATTCTTGAAAGGATATTTAAAAAAATTATGACAAAGACCTTAAACAGTGAAGTCAATATTGCATTCCGAATTTAGCTTTTTACAAAAGAATGCATGTTTATTAGCAATTGGTCAAAACATGCAATTATATTTATAAAAATAGCATATAAATAAGAATAAAAAAACAAAGTCCTAAAATAAAACCATAAAACGACAGCTGTAAAAAATATAGTATGAAAAACAACAATTTAGATATTATTCATCAACATACAGAAGCAACCAAATTATCCCAAATGTGCCCGTAACCGTATCTATCTATCGCCAGGAAATTGCGGCAACGTTATGAGAAAATGAAAACCAAACAGGGGAATTAAAGATAAAATTGTGATTTAAAATAACAATACATTTTACTTAGTGCAACATGTCAGTAATAGGCCCTACATCATTTCCTTTCAGACAACCAAATTGGCGCAATATCATCAACAACTAAAGTGCAAAAGGTAGGAACAACAAAAAGCTTCTTAAAGGCCAATAGCTGATTCAAAATAAAAACAAATGAAAATGATGATAATTGCAGTTTAGCTGAAATAAAACCCCACTGTTTGTACATTTGTGAATTATTTTGTATGGAAAATGGTCAATCGATAAGGTTACATAATTGTAAGAAGCACTCGAAACCGGTTTTTAATTTCTATGCACAAAAGTACAAAAGTACTAAAGCCAATGATGGTTCACGACACGTCGCCATTTCACAATAGAGTGTTATTTTCTCGAGGTCTGCCTATTATCACCGACTAAAGTAGCGTGTATGTCAGCAAGGCCATGAAGAACATTATTGGCAGCTGGAGCTGACACATCATAAACAGTACATATTGTGTTTGGGGTAGACAACGACTTGAGACAGAAGTCATTTAGCAAGAGATATGATATATATTGGAAAACCCTTTACGCAATTCCATGTATATCAGAGATGTCGATGACACATAAGATACGGACAAATAAACTAAACAATTTGATAGTTAGACTATTAAATTTTAGATAATAATTGTTATAAAGATTTACTCTAAGTAACAACAAAAACGACCATGGTCTTTTTTTCGGCCAATTGTTTTTAATTATCCTGAAACAAATAGGTCAGACGACAAAAATTGTTTCAAATAGAAAATAAAACTGAATAATTTTAAACAATATGTTATATTCCCATTTTGATACTAACGGAAGCAATATTTTTCACTTTTATTGTAACGCATCGAAAGCAACCAAGAAGTAAATACGTATATATGCATGCACACTATGTCTGTGTATCACTGAGAGTAATTTGTAACACGGTTATAGCTCGTCAACATCGAAAACAACAACGTCCCTCGTGGATTAGAGGGATTTAGTATTCCTTGATAGCGCGAAGGAAGATAGTCCCGTATAATGAGAACATCAGTGGTCCAAGATAAAACTTCGGGAATGAGTGATAAGGTTATCAAGAATTACGACCCCAGTCTTATATTGGCTGACAACCTCTTGTCCCGTGCGGTAGGAAGGCGTTCAGTGAAATATAATATACACACACCAAAAATAATACAATAAAAATATTCACTTGTTTCGTCGTTCAGTGTTTGATATGAAAACTAATGTCTGTCTTTAAGAAAAGATCTTACAGAAAAATATTCATTGAACAAATTTGAAATTACGAATTTCAACAGCTTTTCTTTCATACAAAAGATAACATTTACGCTTTCCAAATCAATTCGATTTATACAACTTTATTGACAATCCGCATGTTTACTGATGTCTAGAACCCGCTTCTGACACTTTAATTGCTTTTCCTCATGCGTTTATTCAAATAACATGTTAAAAACCAAGACACAAATTGAAAATACAAAAAAATTAAACTTGCATAAGACGTTTATTCAATTTGAAAATGTTGTCAAGAATGATAAATGTATATTTAATATTTAGAATTCACGTGAAGTCTTAATATCAGTGAAGATGTAAAAAATGAAAATCAGTTCTTCTGCTTAACCATTATCGCACCAGTCACTAGTAGGTCAAAATTGTTGTTTTGATGACTTTACAACTCAAACTAGACCACTCTTTGGAAAATTTTTAATCAGGCATATAACACATATTAAAATTAGACCATATTTTCCATTCATTTGATAACCGCAAGCCTTAAATTATAAAACATTGTTTGTCTTTGATGTTAAAACGTCTTACTCAGAGCTCACAATACATAGTGTCAGTGAATTCTTTCAGTAACAGAAAGTACTTGAATACAAGAAAATACCTTTAAATGTTTAACACGCTCAAGATTTCATTTTTGATTTCTCAGCAAAATTGTACTAGCCATTGGAGAGCTATAGAAATGAGTTACAGTGGTGTTTTAGATACACTGTCTGCGTAAATCTGGCGAACTTAGTCAGGAGAGACAGATACACAGAATTTATGACTCGTGCAAACTCATTGCTTCAATGTTCTGTTAACGGATTTGTTCGCATCTACTTAAAGTCAATAGATACTAAACAAAATGCTTGTGCGGTGTGTCTCCTGTTTTGATTCCTTAAATCCAATTCTATTCAGATCGATTTAATTTGATACAGAGAATTTAAACAAATATAATGCACTTCTCTGTAAAATATAATGCACTTATTCTGCCATTTCTAGACATCAGACTTACTTAGATAGACTGCCATTTTCTTGTACATGTATGTTAGTAACGAGAACTTGATTTGTACAGTATATCATTATTAATATTTATCATTAAGACAAGCAAAATTTACATACGTAATGAAAATAATATGTTTTCTTGCAGTTTGGCAACACATTCCAACGTAGACACAAAATGATGAAGTGAAAAAACAACAAAATCAATCACTTCTGCAACTAGCCCTCACACCCAATTGTTTGATTCAAGTAATAAGTAAAATATAAGACAATATTAGTGTAGCGTAGACGTATTTTTATTTCTTGCTTGTTTAAGACACAGTAATTTATACCCAGATATCGAACACAAATGACACTCCCTTGCCATCGTCGCACTGGGTTGCTTGCAGTATATCTCAAGGCGCTCGTGGATATATTACAAATAATCTCGAAATTTGTGCGACCGATGAAAAAAACATTCATAGTGTTATTCTTTACAAATCTCCTGTAACCTGTAAACGGATGGACACTTAATTGCAATGTGTTTGCATGAGCAGTCCCAAATATTCCCCTGGACTCGAATATTTAAAGATGCTAAAATCTATTCTTCAGTTTATACACAAGAGGATGGAATTGGGGTCTAAAACGAGCTCCCACCTCACTTCTCACCTGCTCCATGGCGGTTGCCGTTGGAGCGCTACAGATTACCTGTCAACCAGTCTTCTTTATCCATCCCCGTCCTTCGCACATTTGACAGCCTCGATCAACTTTAATTTTGTCTATTCTGTGATGCTGTCTTTTTATTTTTTCTTCTGTCTTCCTCTCTTTTTTCCTCTTCTGACTGTTCCCTGGAGCACTGTCTTGGCAAGCCCCTCTCTTCTTGTTACGTGGCCGAACCATTTTAGTTTGCGCCACTTGGTGGTGGTGAGAAGATCTTCATATGGACCAATGGCTTGCCTTATTCTGTTTTGACTTTCTCATGTAGTCTTTGTAAGAGATACCAATCAGTCTTTTGAAGCATCTCATTTCTGAGGCCTGAATCCTCTTCTCTACTTCTGCTGCAAGGGTCCATGTTTCAGAAGCATACAGGAAAACTAAGAAGATAAGGGAACGCATGAGTCTTATCTTTGAGCTGAGCTTGATTGCCTAGTCCATCCAAATGGTGTTCAACTTGGCTAGTGTTGCAGCTGTCATTCCATTTATTTCACAATACTTCAGGCTTGGACCCCTTATCTGAAACTATTGCTCCAAGGTATTTGAAATTCTTCACGTTTTCAAGCTTTTCTCAGTTGGCAGTGATGTCAGTTTGGATGCCCTTGTGATTGTTACAAGAACTATATGAGAACTAGTTGATTTAAAAGGTTACATTCCCATAGTCAGAAATGGAATCTCAGGGAATTTCACGCACCACACTACAAGGTATATTATTTAAATATATATATATATATATATATATATATATATATATATATATATATATATATATATATATATATATATATATATATATATATATATATATATATGAGGTTTTTCAAACAACGCAAATTAAAAGCAATTAAGTTGAATAAGTCACATAAATCACTTGCTACAGTTCTGGAACCGTAACAATTGTCACACGATACGATATACGTACGGTACGATTACGTTCGATGTACGATACCATGTGCGGTTTTTACACGATACCATACACGTTACGGTTCGATACCATACACGATATGCATTACGATAGAAAATCTACACGTTACGATGCGATACGGTGTACGCTTCGATACAACATACTGTACGGTTTCCGATTACGTCACGTAACACGAAATTTAATGGCATATGCGGCATGTTGTTAAAGTAAATGCTCAATCAGCCTATTTATACGTACCAACCCGATTAAGTCCAAATAGTTCTGCCCCAATCGGCCCACTTCCAGCGCATATAATGTTTTCACACCTTTCAAATCAGACAATACAACTATTTCCGTCAAAATGGTAAAATGTGTAGGCAAATGATAAGTAAGTGAAGCCAATATGATACACTGCTTAAACCTTGAACAAGTGTGTAAAGATCTACCATGTTAAGACACATTAATTTAAATCTGTAATTTACTAACATTCTTACACCACTTCTCTATACACGTATATTCCAACTTTCTACCCCTATTCCCCGCATCCTTATCTGCGTTTTACTGGAGTGAAATTTCACAGTCAGATTATATGTGCGGGGATCTTCATACATGTATGACAAATCTTCAGACCGGATGCAGGTGTTGTGCACTACAGCTAAATGACCACTGCCCGTCTAATTTGAATAGAAACGTTGTCTCATAAAAGTGGCAATCTGTGTGGGGGCTTATAATCGCTCGCGTGATTTGTAGGTACATGTACCGAATAATCTACGTAAATGGACTAGCTGCTAGAAAATAAATAACATCAGAAACATACCATATTCTCTTACTCCACCCTTTTACAAGCACTATTTAATTCGGTAAGGTATAGTAGAATATGGGTCAATCGAGAAAGGAACTTACCAAACTGAAAAGATAGAAACAGAGCTATTAAATAATAATTATGTTATAATGAGGCAAAATTGGACGAACAACCGACAAATTTACCCCGGCTGTCTTAGTTATTTACAAACATTTCAGACAATTTACGGAAAGAATAGACAAGAACTAATCAAAGAAATATATAGATCAAAATACTAAAATACAAGTGCTAGGCAAAATAAAAAATTTAGAGATTGGAACTCACCATCATAATATAGCCTACGATGAAATATTACTAGACTCAGACATGGATCCAGCTACCTAGGTGAAGAAGATAAGACCGCCCCAGTCGACAAAGCAGAACTAATAATACGCGCTCTTAATCTTTTTTAGAATAAATGCATTTTATTCAACATTTAACTAATAATATAGGATAACACTACATAAACTGAATTAATACAATGTCCAACCGATATCATATCCAAATCAAACAGTAACTAAAGTTTCTAAACCCACAAGATGGGGTGAAATCTCTTTAAAATCTAAACATTCCTAATAAACCCATTCTCTGATTTGCACCTTAAAGAAAGTATTTCTTAAAATTTTCACCATTGAAATGTTTTCTACTCCTGATTAGAGCTGGCATTAGTTACGAGGATGTTTTAAAGTGAAAAAAGTACGGGGAAAATGTGTAAGTAGTTAAGCATGGGTTGGTAATTCAGTTAGTTGAGTGTATCGTATATAATATAAATTTTAGTAGAGAATTAAATGTATTTAATATCTTTACGGTATTAAAGTGTTGCATTTTTATTAAATCTGCCTTTTTCCGCTGGTACAAAAAGCAAAGACACGTGTGAATAATATAGGTCTTTGTAGCTAATCTCTTACTATTGTGTGCTGCCTTAACCAAAACAGCACGGGGTTAAAGTATTTCTCTATGTCACAGTAAGGACAGTTCCTATTGGTGAACTTGCATTCTTTACCAGGGTAGCTTGATCCTATACTAACAATATTGTGGCAGTAAATATTGAACTTAGAATCCTACCAACATATCCGAATATCTGAATTTGTGCGTTATTTATTATATTTATTTTATTGATTCTAGCTCTTTCTCCATGGCTTGGTATTCACCCAAGTTTTATAAAGGCATTGAGGTCTTTTTGACAGGAGACTGTAAAGACTATATGTGTCTACTGACTTGCTTGATTTTGCAATATTTATATATTATACATTTTCTATTGTTGCCCCAACGGAATTATTTTCAGTATCCATACTGCTGTCAAGGTACATGCCGATGTGCGCTAGTTATTTTAAGAGAGTATGTAAATGGCTTCCTCATCCTAAAAAGACTTACAAAGGACCATTTTGTTATAAGAGAAAATCGATTTAAGAACAGACCAATTAACACCTCCGGTCAACACGTTAAGGATCAAACCAATCAACATAACGAACGGCTAAAAATCTTACTTCCTTTAAGATTAGTGGTGTCATAAAAGTGTCACGAATTAATTGGAATTAACACACGTGCACATGATTGGCAGGGCGGGAAAATGTACGGAAAATAAGAGGGCATGATGTCAGATGTTTACTGTTATTTATGATACTAGCACATTGTTTTGACAAACACATTTACATCTTTAGTGGCTTTATATTAATGTGTTGGCTACACTTGTGAACGTACTTTTATTAAATTTCCGTCGAGCACTTAATTGCTTTCCTTTTTTTTTAATTCGCATACATGTGTATAAAATTTACGCGTTTAGAATAATTGGCGAAGATACTATATCAGTGTTGATGGTGCCCAGCGATGACATGGGTAAGCTAGCTTTACAATTAATTAACTTGTCGGAATATCAGAGATGATTCCACACGATCCAATTATTTATTAACAATGTTCATTGTATATGAGCCGTATCATTTGAATCCCATATTTGAGACAAACCTCTTTTCCATAACCTGACATAAAGCTAGATTGTGTTATAGCTAGTTTTTCCAGCTGCATGTTTATTCCAATTACGTCTTACTGCTCTTTATTTTCCATAAAAGCGTGGGCAAATAACCAGGATCCTAGTTTTCACAAATATTTTTCTGAACGTCCATTCATATTCAATCTACTCATATTGTCATTCAAGTAATAAGTTCGAAGGTGTGCAATATTAATTTGCTCATCGATAGTATGCATGTACCGGAAATGTGATATATAGTTAAGTTTCTGTTTAGAACCATAAACTTCTTTTTGTATTTGTGAAGCATTTATTGTGGCATTTAAATTTCCAGTGAACTTTTGTATGACCATGATAATGTCATTAGAAAAAATGTCACAATATATGTATCTTTGTATTAAAGAATTATGTGAAGTCACAGTACAATTCTCCTTGTGTTACGTTACCATATTATACGTTCCGTTACGATACCACGGTCTTGTCATAAGCGTTACGTTCCGTTACAATACGATGAACCATTTACAATATGGCTCATAACGTTAATTTACGATAGGCCTATAACGTTACACGATACGTTACGTTACCATACGATACGTTTACGATAGAAATACGTACGATATACGATGTTTTGGACAACTGGTACGGTGCCAGGACTGTAAAAGATACAAAAAAATATTCACAACCAACAAAACAGTAATTGCAATATATACATAAGATAATTACATCGGCAATTTAAGAGAGGTCAGTTTGAAATAAATCAGTCCAAGCAATATAATGAGAATTATCAAATTTTGCTACATGATTAAAGTTGACGTCATTGAACACAAAAAATGTACACTTTTCTAACATGAAGGAAATGAAAGTGTGGTTGACACTACGTTTACATGAGGATGAGGTATGTCGCATCAATTTACCAGTAGCTTAATACTTTGACCGCTAGTAAATTGTCCAGTTTCGTTGAAGAATGACATTAACTATGTCATAAATTTTATAATTAAGTATCTCTTCCAACATTTGTTGGGACAATAAAGAACTTTCATTGGCTTTATGCGATACGAATGCCATCGTAAAATATTAGAATAACCAAAATGTTAGTTAATTTGAATGATGCAATGTTTTTCCCTGTATCTCCCCTATACACGAGAAGAGGAGATTCAATAAAATAGTTTGACAAATTGGAAACAATTAAAGCCACAGTATTAATTACGTGTCAGAGCTTGATGCACTTGTAAATTATAGTGTCAGATAGAAAAAGCTATGTTGTACAGGCCGCTTCTTTTAATGTACTCATAAATATTTATAAATTCTGGATAGACTTAAAGCGATATATTGAAACAAGTAGGTTGTCCTTCCTCACAGAATCCTATTTATAGACTCTGTTATATATAGAGAGATATGAGTGGGGTGGGGGTTGGGGAGCTTATCTCTATACACTAAAGTATAGAAAGGTTTTACGGGGATTGGGGCTATACATGGTAAAGGGCTCGTCACAAGGATGGTTTGCAACATTGCTATCCACAAATGTCGCAAAGAGAATTGAGGTAACTGCCATCTTACAATAAAAATCTTAACAAGGTACATGTAAGACTTTTACAACAACCATGGGCAAACATATTTAAGGATGTTAGAACTTGTATACATTTATGAGTATTTTTGAATGGGGATTCGCTTCTTATCGTAGTGGCTCATGCTTGTAATATGGCTCAGAAGGCACTTTGTTATCTTTATTCTCTGTTGTCAGTAGTTTAAGTTTACAGAGGCATACTCAAATTGATCCACCGATTCCGATTAATAATAATAATAATAATAATAATAATAATAATAATAATAATAATAATAATAATAATAATAATAATAATAATAATAATAATAATAATGATAATATAAATAACAAAACAATAATTATAATTATAATAATAATAGTAATAATAATAATAATAATAATAATAATAATAATAATAATAATAATAATAATAATAATAATAATAATAACACGCGTACATGTAAACCTATGTCCTGTGCACTTAGACAGATAGTTGTAGTTGGGTTATTGGCCCTTGGTACCGCAACATATTCTTAAACTGACAGTATTAGCCCAGACATGCGTTCGACAGCTAACGAAGGCCCAAAGGAATGGACCAGGCACGTGCTGCAAAACGTACGTGCACGCATGCAAGTGCAGCCTGAACGAAGACAAGGGTGTACTTTTTGCCCTCGCTTGGTCACCAACAGCCAACCGGAGAGAACTTCGGAAGTTGCCAGACAGGCCCAGAGATATCCCGGCAGCCAACCTGTTCCCAAAGGCATAGCCCCAGGGGTAAAAAGTAATTACAAGTAAAAATATGCTGTTTAAAGCTCCGTTAAACATTCCATATAACTATGTATGTCTAGGTACATGACTGTTTGTTTCTCATTTTTTTCACATATGGATAATTCTATTTTAATTTCTAAACTTAAAACATTAAAACTGCAAATCAATACAGATACGATTTTTTTATTCTAACTTTCCAGGTCTAAACTTGTCAAAATCCGAATGGAATGACAAAAACTCTATTTTTAGACAGAAGAACAGATGCTGTTATAACTAATTTGATGAATATGAACTGTATCAACAGTGTTGTACTTATATGTGTTCTCTGCAAGAACCAGATGTGCGTCTGCAGTTTTTGTGGTACATAAAATTACATGGGTCATTATTTGTTCTGTTCCAGCCAGCTATAAATAATGTTAAAGCAGTATTCAAAACGCAATAAAAATTGTATGTGCTCACAAGTCCCACGTTCAATTTCCGAACGACCCACCTCGAACATCTCCCCAGACTCTTCTATACTCTACGTTTATTACCGACCTAATCATGTTAGTCGAAGCTTGTACAGAGGTGCGCTTTAACATTTCCGCCTTGATAAAGAGGGCTGGAGCAGAAGTATTAAGTTGTACTATTTAAACGCATAATTACGTCAATTTGGAAATTTTTAACAATAAGCTACCATTAAATAATGGAACACTTATTTATAATGGAAAACCTATTGATGTTTAAGCTATGAGAAGCAAGAAAGTGTACCCATGTAAATATTTAGGCAAATAGTCTTTCAACATTTGCTCCACCTTTTGAATGATATTGACTTTTTGTCACTAAGACTACAGAAATAAATATCTTAATAAGGTGTTATTATCACCTGTTTGCAAAAATGTGCAGCACGTACAGCTATAAATAGTAGCAGTTTAACATGAGAAATATCTCAGGTATTTTAAGAAACACATTGTGACCAAGTAAAACATATGAACAAAGTAAGAAGTTTTCATGAAGTTCTATTTTACAGCATTACACTCTCACCGAACATAATTATTGAACAAATATCGACATTAACTTAAAGTCTTATATGAATTAATCGCTCACAAGTCGTCATATATTTTTTTTACTTTTCTGCAAACACTCGTTGTTATTTTACATCCGACTCAATGCGATGAGAATCAAGTCTTTATATCCGTAATAAAAATACATACACTTTGTCCTTCTTATATCTCTTTACCACCAAAATATTCACTTACCATCGTGTTCACGTGTCAGAAGAACAAAAATAACAAATGATAAAGATTGATTTATTCATTAATTAGCTTTATATTAAATGTAATTGAAATGATGTTTCACTTCGAAAATGTATCAACATCAACAACAATAATAACGTTGCACTTACACATCTTCAACTTATACAAACCCATTAAAACAATCTGGTCATTTTATCGACTTCTACGTCTCAAGTGAATAATTATAACAAAAAGGTATTATTATAAATTTATTAATACTATTTACGTTCAACCACTTACATTTTTTCGAATGTACTCATGTTTGTTCCTTCGTTTTTCGGTTACAGGAACATTTGTCGACCTGACAGTACACGACTGTTGATTATAGTAATAATAATTGCCTTTCATGCATGTGTATGTAATCGGCCTTCGATTGTAGGTGCAACAAGCTTTCTGAGACTGTACCATGTTACAGTCAGCACGATACTGCAACCTCTTATTTCCGATACGCGCAGTATTTGGGACGACTACGATGTAAAATACATTTTCAATTTGTCAGAAGAGATTGTAAATTAAGAATCCGGCTACGTATTGTTTAAAACTGAGACAAGTTTGTGATATATTAAAACTTTTTTTACTGTTACAGAGGTTGTCTAGAGATTAGGTATGAATATGGGGTTAATCTATACAATGATCTAGGCTCTTCTATTTTTCGAAATCCTTATGAACTGTACGTATGTAGAAAAAATGTTGAAGACGTTGTTTCTTTAGAAAACACTCAAATCGAAAGTGAGAAAAAGTGTATTGTTTTGAGGAAACAATTCTCGAATAAATTACAACGGAGGCCCTTGTAACATAAAGCGATCTCTGGAAGATACACATTACACAGAGCGACAAATACAAATAAACATCTTTGAATGTTAGGAGTCTAGTTACGGCTCACGCATCAGTCTTCAAACCCTCTTGGGATCTTCATCCAACAGCCAGTATTAGGCTCTGGTCGTTATTCATGGTAAAACATCATTGTTTGCCTGTGTTATAGCTTTGTGTACGACCGCACTTTCGTCTTATTATAAGTTTGTATGATTGTTATGTAGTGTTACAAGGAATGTGTGATACAAGTACAACATATAAATGTCGCTGTTCTCATAGCCTCTTTCTCTTTTGACATAATTTTTAGGAGTTAAAATATGTAAGTTACCTATGAAAATGGGGCGCGTTATAATTTAAAAATATTTTCTCATAGCCTCATATGATAGTACTATTTACCATTTGATAGTTTAGACAAATTACAATAAATATATGTCAGAATAAAATAATAACTAATGTACAAAAAGAATAGTTCGAATTATTTAAATGACTGAAGAAAATATATACCCCTGTCCTTGGTTACCTTTCTGTAGTCTTTAAAGCAAAAGAAATGATTGTCGTATTAGAAACAGAATACCCAATTTGAAAGCTTACAACCGAGGAAGGAAAAACAAACTAGATATAAGACAATTTGATTATATTTCTTGCAACTGTCGAGTTATTTAATCTTGAAGAGAGGCACATTGCAAATTGACAGAAGCAAAAGGAGTAAAGGATGTGCTATCTGGTAAGCCAAACAACAAAACCAGGAAGGATCGTGTTAGTACACAAAGCGATTGCACAAACTGTGGACTTTGAGAGAAAAAACGGGGCTTTTCTTTCTTTCACTATACCTGATAAATGACAAGAGACGGTTCAGTGTGTTTTAACAACATAGGTAAGAAAGGAGTTATTCTGTCCAGATAAATGCTGAGTATGTCAACATCCGTAATTGTGTCATTCATATCATATCATTAAGATGGTCAGTTTCTAGTTGTTGGCAAATTTTCATTTACATTTAACCTAAGCAAATCCTTTTTATTGTTATCATTTCCATTCATCATATTTCTAAGAAGATGGTCGTTTACAACGTGGTTCGTAATGAAATTGATTTGTCTTGGTTTGCGATATTTATTTGTTGAACACAGGTTAGCAACAGTACTGCATGGTTTCCTTTTTTTAAATTAGACTTGATAGTATCATTATATAAGTAATTTATAAGTCAATAAAAATTAACTTCCAGTCCCCTTTTTTTAATTTGCATAACTTTTAACAAAACTGTACGAGATAAATTGATACCAAGAAGAAATTTGTTTGCATTGCTCATGCGAAGAAGAAATTTATTTGCATTGCTGATACCAAGAAGAAAGTTTCTTGCATTGCCGAGTCGTATTTAAACTTATTCATGTACACATATTTCCATTTATCTCTATTCATAGTCCTAAAAATGTCGAGATAGCTTTTTTTAAATTTCTATTACAGATAAAATAACAAATATACTTTTGCATAAACATTTTGATTTAGTGCTTTTAAATTTGTCTTTTTTTAATATTGATTCAAAAGAGTGACCTTATATTACACCATTTTTCTGTCTCAAATGTTTCTATTATACTTAACAAAGAACTATGGAAAACGGCTTTTATACAGAATGCACATGCATGCATTTGCTATTAGAAACCTAGTGTCACCAATATATAGATACGTTTACGTTATTATATATATATATATATATATATATATATATATATATATATGTGACTGGCCATATCAAAATCAGTCTAAAGTCGCAAAATTAATACTTTTAGTTTTTATATTTATTTTATAGAGCATAAATAGACCTTTAAAACGATTCAAGAATCATCACGATACTATAATCCTGTGGAAAGTTATTCAAATTAAGGTAACACAGTTTAAGGCCTCAAACTATACATAAATGTGGAGAAAACGGCACTTAAACTTGTTTTAACAGTTTTGGTCTATACTTAAAACGAAATGCCATAGCAACCAACATTTTCTATATAGATTACACCATCATGTCATACATTGTTGGAAAGAGAAAACACAACTCTATTTAATGCACTTACTCATTTATTAACAAAATAACCATATAATGCAATAGTGATTATAGAAAATCATAAAAGTGTCAATTTCTTTAACTTTTTGCCTCGGTAACTACATGAGGGCGACACTGTTTTAAGCCTTTTTTTAATAAATCCACAGCATTTACTTTAATAGAAATACATGTGAGAGTTAGCGATGTTTGTAAATGTTTCCTCCATATTATTACAGCTTTCACTGTCACTTTCACTATCTCAGTCCAACGTAACACTTGCACTTGTAAAGAAAGTAGTAATCAATTCATTCCAGTTTCCATAACCTCCGAGATTTGACCCATTTACCGACTCTTTTTAGGCATTTAGCCACTTCTTCTGGGGATGAATCCATTGTGTTTATGTTTTATTATCCAGTATTAACACAGATTGATGACAAATTCCACTCTTATATCGATAAAAACGCAGTTAGCAGTAAAGATCGGTGAAAAAATAATTTGAACGGGATACCGGAAGTATCACGTGACGTCCATTTGACCAATCAAAAGGCCGATAGGTTTATTTAGCAACAGGTGCGCGATTTCCTTTGTGTTGGTCACTTGTTTTAAGAGATTGTAGTGTCTACTTGGAATGACGATTATGTTTAAAAGTAGAATAATTGAATTCCCCGGAAATTAACCTTTATTACGATACCAAATACAACCACTCTGTCTCTTTCTTTGTGCTTAAAATGCGCTAAAGAATTGGGCTCATTTTCCATTGTTCGTTGCGCAATCTCGATATTTACGTGAACATAAACAGAGTATAGGGTCCGATCAAAGTTAAAATAAACAGTCAAAAACTTATTTAATTCGACTATATTTTCAATTTCTTCGTAGTAAAGAGTCTTAACATTTATTTTATAGCAAAATCTAAAAATCGATATGTTTTGCACCTACATGCCTTCTGAGCAGATTATCTCGATAATCTGAAATGCGACTTTAGACTGATTTTGATATGGCCAGTCACATATTAGACCCTAGAAATAAGTTTTGTAGTATGTCTTCAGCTAGAATTCAATGGAATTCGAACTCTTTTTAATTCCCTTTCAACAGTTTTTCAATGTTAAGTTAAGGGACGTCATTACAATATTACTTTATAAGTTGGCATATTCTTTTAGATCCATCTCTGAAAGCACTAAAGTATTAAGCTATTGGTTATTATAAGATTTAATTCTGTATTAGTTGGAATATTATTTCAATTCCATTTCCATAATACTCGTGGAAGTATTGTGCTATTAGAAATCAAATATATTATCCTTTGCAAGTTGAAATATATTTTGAGTTATATTTCTGAAAGCAGCTTTTATGTAATAATCGATTGGCAGTCATATCATCATTGAAAGGAGGAATATTATTTTCGTTTAATTTTGTTTGCTCTTATTAAATTCATTTCAACAATTAAGCTATAAGTTATTGCAATATGTCATCTTTTGTAAATTGAATTATTACCTAAGTTCCTTAACATGAAGCACTTCTTCAAGTATAAAGATATTGGTGATTATAAAATACAATACTTTGCCGATAGAAATTTTCTTTTAGCCGCCATACTAACAACACTCTTGTAATTATGGTTCTTGTTTTAGTATAAAAAGATATTCGTTTCCTTTCCGACCGACAATACTCCTTTAATTATACTAAGAACATTCTGGAACACAAATTTACATTGCACGCTGAATTAAATTCCATCAGATTCTAAACAATTTTATTTTTGGGATATACTTTCCAATGCCTACATTTGTTTTTAAAAGATTTTAAAAGTGCGTATACATCATCCAAATTGATCAGTAGTTCTGCATTGTTTTTCGCATAGAGGTATATTACACCTTAAATAAAATACTATTACATGCGTCGATCTTAACTTAACCTTGAATTAATATTATGAAAAAATGCGGGATTAAACTATTTCATGTTGAAATCCATATTATTAGACAATAATATAAAAGTAAGTTAATTAAAGAATGGTCAATTCAGCAAAAAATATGCAAACAAATACGAATTAACTATATATTAATTTAAAAGCTTAAATAAGTACATTAAAATGAGAGATGGAGAGGAAGAGGGAGAGAGAGAGAGAGAGAGAGAGAGAGAGAGAGAATGGAGTTGGGCGGAGGGAGAAAAGAGAGAAAAACAGATGGCGTAGCGAAATGTTAGGTAGGGCTAAATAAGCCGACTAATTAGGTTGGACTGTTGGCTTCAAGGATTTTATAAGCACATATTTGTACTTAATGGAGGTTTTATTTTCTCTAAAACAGTGGTGTAAATACAAAATGCAATCGTACTAACAAATGGAGCGCCTGCATTGCGACAAAATATGAACCCTTATTAAAATATTTACTTAATATAAGAGCGAACACATTTATATATTTACGATTTGAACATAAGATAAATGCTTCGTCATTTAAATGTCTGTTTGGAGCTGAACCTATATTTATGTTAAATAAAACTCTCTGGATTTCTCTTAAATTTGTCTTTAAAATAAAATAAGGAAAGTCAATGTTCTTTAAGCAAAACATTATAGATAGAAAAAACCGAATGTGTATTTTATATTCAAATGTTGTAACATTGAAGTTTTCTTTATATCATTTAACACCCCATCACAATTGATGTACATTAGAACATTATAGATAGAAAAAAAACGAATGTGTATTTTATATTCAAATGTAGTAACATTTGAGTTGTCTTTATATCATTTAACACCCCGTCACAATTAATGTACATTAGAACATTATAGATAGAAAAAACCGAATGTGTATTTTATATTCAAATGTAGTAACATTTGAGTTGTCTTTATATCATTTAACACCACATCACAATTGATGTACATTAGAACACATATCGTCGTTTTGAAATCATTTCATATTATTTGCACTTTATTTTAAGAGGTATTGTGCTGTTGCTATTAATAGCTTGTCAACAAATTACCATTTCATACAATGTAAATTATATAATATATTGTACATGTATTAAGTTTCTCACATTGCTATAGAAAATGGAACAATTCCTTTAAGTACTTACTATGCTTTTATAAATTAATTCAAATGAGCCAAATAGAGATGTTAAATTCCATTTGTAGGGTGTCCCGTGTCAGAAAATTATTATTAGTTCGCTTGTATGGACGTCTAAAAATAGTAATATTATATGTGTTTATGCAGGATTGTCAACAAGTAGGAATCTCAACAAAGAAAATTAACATGGGTAAATCTCACATAAGGCAAATTCCCACAACTAGGACATGGCATGAACACTTTCTGATTTAGAAATATATTTCTTCGCATGCACATATCTTTTAAAGATAACAAAGAAATGACGAGAAAGTTTACGTTTCCATATACACTAAGGAAATTGTTTTCAAGTGGTTTCACATGTTTAGTTTACAATGTTGACTGACGCTGTTTCCGGAGTTGATGTACGATCTATATATCAGTGATATGGGTTGATGAATCAACCATCTAAGCACTTTTTATGGATAAAAATCGCACAAAATCGCACAACACGAAGTTCTAAAAACACTCACCACTTACGATTTAAAGCTTTGCTCGTTTTAACTGATTGTTCCGGCAACGCCCGACTGTTGACGATAAATAAAGTAAACAGAAGCCAGGGTGGAGAAATTGTAACTTACGTGTATTCTCATGATTTCTAATTATCAGTATACCGGGAATTGACCTAGAGTTGATTTAATGGATATACAAGTCAGCCTCTCCAACCGATCGGTGACAATACCATTTACGCAGACCTTTTCAAGTATTTTTGTGGCAATACTATAATGCCGTTTCTTTCAGATGTCATGTTTATCTTAAAAAATAAGGAAAATGCCTCATGGATATCAAATGATGTACATGTAAGGAAAAAGATAAAAACATCAACACTAATTGATTTGCGAGCTCGGCAAAATGCTCTTAGCAAAACACTCCGAAATATATAGTTTGAAGTATATGTATACATTTATGTAAAACTCCTTTATGTCAAATTCAAATACATATTTAAAATCCATACTTTATTTATATTTGTCATACAATTGTTCTGAGGGTGTTTTAAGGAAATGACTGTTAGAAATGTTGTCCCGCGAAGTAATGTTATTTTGCACTTTGAACACACTTACACACAATGTTATTTGTGTTCATGAAAACTAATAGTAAAGTGTGCTCTGTCAAATGTCTTATTTATTTGTTGAACTATTTTAGGCTAAATCTGGGATAAAATTAAATAATAAATCTACGGAAAAATAGTTGTTGTCAGAAGCAGCAAGTCGTTTATTGGTATCTGTAGTGATTTGAATACAGAAATCAATAGCGAATTTCAGGAACATTATATGAAATGTGGAAGCATTAATTTTCTATGTAATGTAAAATCAATGAAAAGGTGCTAAAATCTATTTCTCCAAAACCCACGGGGCACTTTATATTTGCCTTCAGCCAAATATTTGGCAGAAATTTCTCATTGAACGTGGTTTTGTACCAATTTATCGTCACGTTACACATTTATCGATCCCAAATTACATGAATTATTTCAAGCCTTGATTTCTCAGACCTGGTTTTCCTTATGATAATGAAAAAAATGATGTTGCAAGTTAAGAAATAAATTCACTTACAAGAAGACTAAGCTAGAAAATAAACATTGAACATGTGTTTTGTTTAAGGCTTGTTAAGTAAACGGGTAAGCTCTTGCAATATTTTCTTTGCACTAATTGCCTCGGAATATAAAATTAATAATAATAAGTCAGATTTAAAGCTCCTATTAACTAAAGGTCTTTAACTTTCTATGAGCTGCATAAAATTGGTATCCCCTTATTCTACCGACATATTTTCTTAGTAGTTAGCTCTAAGCTTAGTCGATGTCTTCTATGAGCAGTCAATCAATTTGGTATGTGTTTTTATAGGAAAGAAAAAATGAAAAATGGCCATTAACATTGAATTTTACATAACCTTCCTAAAATGGTGTTAAGAGTCAGTATGTCAATATTGTGACGAACAAAAGTTCGTTAATTATGTACCGTTTAGGGTGATTTAACACCTTTGAATCTCTACTAAAATATTTTCCGCTTTAGCTTAATATTTAGCAAAAGTTTAGTACAACGAATTTCGTGAATGCCACATGGATGCCATTATCGCTTATACAAATAAAAGGTATAAACAATGTTAAACACTCATTTACAGGTGCCACTAACCATTCTGTGATAAGCAAACTATTTTGACTTCTTTAACACATAAATTCTAATATTTACCAGACTAATATTTATTACTTTTACGGTAAATTGTGTTCTATTGACACATATTTGCCGCTTAAAGTTAGATATTCTTGAATAAAATATCCAAATGATTTCTATCTTCAAAAAATGACTGTTTTGTTTTA
The DNA here is from genome assembly GCA_007844125.1 of Sinonovacula constricta. Lineage (NCBI taxonomy): Eukaryota > Metazoa > Mollusca > Bivalvia > Cardiida > Solecurtidae > Sinonovacula > Sinonovacula constricta. The sequence goes on from CM017556.1 coordinate 16,104,665, forward strand.
TAAAACATAACACATATTTTATATGTCATTTTTTTCTTGTATGGCTTTTTATCTCAGTGGAATAAATGTCCTTGTAAATTAGAAAATGTAATTATGTGTCAAGCGCCATATCATTGTGTACGGAAAAGATCCAACTGTATTGTGTTATATGAACTTTTATTTACGAGATACACGTTTAGTGTTGGAAAGGCTGGCTTTGATGGCTTTGTGTTGTTGCTGTCGTACTAAATTGTAACATTTAACCATGACATTTGAAATTCATTTCACTCTATCAACTTTCTCCCATTGCTACTTAAAATAGTTTCTTGTAAGTGCATACATGTTTTTATTGATAGGTCTTCTTAAATAGAGACGTCGGCAAAATTTTACTTATTACTTATTATATTACAGTGAAAACTCGCTTACAGGACCACCGAGGGTTCTTCTAAAATTTGTCCTAATTCACGAAGTGGTTCTATTTGTGTGTAATCCAATTCCATCATAACAGTATTCTAGTTTGAATGTCTAGTTTCTAAGATGGAAATAGTATCAATTTTGAAGACTATGATGAAAAAATAACAGAAGTTATAATGTAATATTTGTAATTATAACTAAAATCTTACTATAAAACCTTCAGTAAATAATTTGATTTTTGTAATAATATAATACATTCTTTTCTGTATTTTATATTGCTAGTCAGTAAAATCTTTGTTAAAGCATGTTGAAATGTGTCGTTTTTTTAATCTTCAAAAGGCAAGTTCAAGAGACAGTCTACCCAAGTGCGATAAATACATTCAGAGTGAAAAAAGACAACTCTGACCAAGTCGTGTCCCTCTTACGGGCTTTAGAAAAGTTGTGAATCTGATGATTGTTTCTGAAATTAGTGTCCCAGGTCCCAGGTTGCGAGCTGGTCCTCCTTCCGGGGTTCGGGCACAACGAAATATTACTCATGTATAACTCATGTGTTTTAAAAGGTGCCTTTTATTTTGCACAACTGGTTTTTGAGTTAAATTATCCTATCTTGAAGTTAAGAAAGTGCATGCTTCTCTGTAGTTGTATGACAAGTTCTATTGTTTGTAAGTGCTAGGTAAATAGAAATATCTGTTATCGGAAACGTTTGATTTGTTCCAGTACATTTAGTAATTGATGTAATACTCCAGATAAGAATGTCAAGGTTTATAAATCAAAGAAACACCTGTTTAATAAGGATTTTTTCGCGAGTGTTGAAAAATTGATACAGCATGAAACATTTTTACATCTTTATTATTATATTTGTATATATATACATGTATATATAGAACATTTTATTCATTTTAAACACCCCGTCAAAATACGATCACCATACACATTTTCAAGGATGTATGAAATTTTCGAGAATAAAAATGAACAAATGACAAGTAAGGGCCAGTCTCACTAGGGTTTGAATAATAATATAATACTATTTGTCGAGTATTCATTTTAGATTTAAAATCTGCGAATTTTTGAAAGAAATCCTTGTACTTCACATTTGTAGGAACCCAGTTAATGTTAAACATCTCAAATATGTAATCTTGTTGCGATTGACCACAATGCAAAAATCACGTCTTAATATAGTTCAGATATCTATAAAAATACATTGAGCATTTCAAAACAAACAAAACTAATTTGTTTTAATTTCAGTGAACAAAGTGTACTGCATATTTTGTTTATGTTGTATGGATGAATACGAAGAATACGAAGATTGGGTTGGAAGTTAGTAGACTATTCTGACAGTTACAAATGTATAAAGCGTAGGTAATATAATATATTTTAACAAAAGGTTCATATATATATTTATAATATATATATATATATATATATATATATATATATATATATATATATATATATATATATATATATATATATATATATATATATATATATATATATATATATATATAAATATATAAATAAATAAACTAACCAGAATGTGTCAACGGCTGTATTAAAACACATTAAAACACAATTTTAGCCAGGGGATAGCATGTCATTATTGAAAAGAAGTAGTTTATAATTCTAACACGACGCAAATCTTCTCAAAATAAAACATGGAAAATAAATTCAGCAACATTCAACGCTTATAAAAAGTTCTTTTAAATATATTTAACTTCGATTGCATAAGCACCTTGTCAATAATGACGATGACCGATTTCCGGGACCAAAACTATACAATAATTCATTTGTGCGACATTCACAAACACGTGTATGATTTGATTAAAAATACATTCGCTTTATAAATACATAAAAGTATACATTTCAACAAAATTGATCTCAATAAAATCTAAAGTAAATGAAGGTCATTAGACGCTGGGCATAAGTTTGAATATTCTTTGGACGCGAAATGGAAAGTTAAATCTTTAATTTGCATTTTAATTCTTATTCTGGTTTATACACATCATCCAAAGGAAAACCCTTGTTTTTCATCCATTCATCATTTAAGAATGTTGACCTGCAATATAAGAAATATTGAAAAGTAGGTTTGTGAAAGGAAATGTTTGTTAAGCTTGTTATTCATCTCACATATTAATTTGCCCTTTAAATATCATAATACAAACGTTCAACGTCTTATGTTTTCCAAATATTATGTCGTGAAAGGTATGTCCTGTTAACTATTTCAGAACTTACAAATTACTTTACTGTCTTTCACGAAAATATTAGCTTTATGTACTTATAATTGTTAAAACAAATAAGATCAGCTGACACGGTCTGTTTTGACACTATATTTAAAATACAAAACTCCTTTGTTATTAACTTATTCCTGTAAAAAATATTAAAAGGAGACTTAAATCATTACATGTAGTTTCTCATGGAATCTGGTAGTATGACGACACATCTTTGTCCCTGTGACAGTCCAAAGTCCCGGATCGCCATGACGGCACCAAGCATGGCCGCCCCACTGCTACCACCTAATAGTGAATGGTAAACAAAAGGCAAAGAGGTAATCACTATATATAGAAATACTGTTAATAGAGAATGTCGAGTGTTAATACTTAAAATTGTATTTAAAATAGACAAGACTAATTAAACTTTTGGGAAATGCAATGTGAACAGTTAATGAAACCAATTTGCTAAAATAGCTTTAAAAAGCACAACGCATTGTGTATAATTGTAAACATTTTATTTGTTTGTATTAATGTTTATAAAATAGCTCCAATCACATTTCAAACGATATTTTCAAGAGTATAAAGTACGTAGTTTCTTCAGCATTTGTCGGGTGTTCATAAATTCATTTCCATGTTATGTAATAAAACACTACTAATTTCTGTTGATTCAAAATTATATATCATTTGATATACTTATGTCAGCTTTTATAACTGTCCCTTTGGACAGCAAATAATGAGTATATTTTTACAATATACATATCTAAATATGTATACACTATCTGCCAGCATTCATCAGGAACACATCTGCCGTCGCAACGGCTTTAATTGCAGTCATCACTTTAGAAATGTCGATTCCCATCAGACTAAGTCCAGATATTTGTTATACTCCACAACATAAACGAATCCGTTTTTTTTCTTTGAAGACAGAACCTCGTTTTAATTAGCCATTATGTATATGCTCTTTTCCTTATTCGGATTGCAATCAACAAAACTGTAGCAAATCCTACTTCTTAGGTTATGTATTTTTTGAATAACTATAGCGTAAAGTTAATTGTTTTTGCATAAATTTAACTTTTAAATATCTTTATTTCTAATTTCCCAAAACTATACCGCAAAGTAAGCCCTCTGTTGTTATAAGTCTTCGCGCCATTCGAAAGGAAGGTTCATCTTCAACTTTGTACCATTTATCGACAAGCTAAAAACAGAAAATTATATTTGAAATATTTCAACATATTAAGGATATTTGGTGTTTGGAAAATGGCAAAATATGTTTGTTGAGTGTAATATTTGCAGTTATATGGCTAACGTATACCCGGTGGTTAGTTTTATGAAGTTATCGCATATATGTACGGTATTTTTCGGTTATTTGGTTTCCAAGTTGGAAACAAATAACAACCGTTTGTGCCATTTTTGACAAACTACATAAAGATAACAACACTGATATTGTTATTAACCTAGCCATCAAAAGTCATAAAACATATAACAAGAATGCATTTTTGAATCTACTTTTGAAACATACCGTTCTGTCCAATATGGCTGGCTTAAACGACTGACCAATTCCTTCTACTAACCATTTACAACCAACATTGACATTAATCTCTGGCGGTCCTGCCTCCACGGAGCCGACTGGGTCAACACCGATGATCTGTATAGCGAAAACATGTTAGAATATATCAATGTTAATTTTTTTTTAGAAAATATCAATGATAAAAACATGTTAGAAAATATCAATGAACAAAACATGTTAGAAAGTACCAATGAGCAAAAACATGAACGAACAGAAGGTCGTCCGTAGACAACGTTTACATGGAAGGAAAGAGATAAAACGAAAAAATTGTTTATTGGGTTTGTATTTCAGTTATCTGAAGAAGGTGTCTACTTGGAGCAGATATAGTGCTGCCTTCACTGTGTATAGCGTGCCATGAACACCTGGAATTATATCATGCCAGTCATATTATACTAAAACTGGGATAACCAGTCGTGGTACTACCCAATTTGCTTGAGCGTTAGCAAGTGAGCCTGGGATCGAATCCAATGCCTCCAGTACCTGGTGCGGTTGCTCTACCAATAGCAATATCAGGTTCTTAAAATTTAATAACAACAACGATTAGTAATTTAGACGTTATTTGAACAAAAGAGTACAGCTTGGCGTATTAAACTTGTTTCCAGACCTTGTCTGAAACTTGTCTTGCCCAGAGCTTTTACTTAAGCAACGTTTTTATGTGCAAGCCTAACTAAAAACAAAAAGATTATCATTATTTAAGGCAGGTTCTTTCAGTAAACCGTTCTAGTACTAATTTATTACTTTATAAAAACAACACCTCCCAAACAGATTTCATTAGTTACATGTATATTGTTTTTATATTTTATTTCCTAAAACGTTTAATTTATTATCATGATATGTGTAAAGGTCAAACTTAATTATAACTTTATTTATTAACCGTAATCTGTTTTTTAATGTATGAAAATGTTGTTAACTTATCATTTCACTTCATTGAAGAAATGTTTAAAGCCGAATTTTGGCTTTTAGTTCAAACGTATTGCATACAGTACATTTTAAAGTCAAATGCAAATATCTGGATAATACATTAAAAATGACCAACCATTTCAAAAAGGTGCGGCACTAGATATTACCAGCCAGGCTTACCATCTGCCTCCAGTGTAAAATTCTTAAATGTCAACTATTTCATATTTTGAAACGTACTTTTGCATTAACCCATATGATCTATGTTGCATCTATATTTACGTGAAATAATCAATAAAGCTGCTTATGTATTTGAATCTGCGCATTGCAAAGCATAAACATACACGAGAATGAAAATTGATTTCAATAAGTTTTATGCTGATAGTAATCTAGATTTGTAAATATATGCTCTTTTTAAAACGTGTAGACTGATCTACTAAAGAGACAATGAACACAAACCACTGTTTGATCCATACCTTGCAGTTCGGACAAACCTCCTTGATCTTCCTGGAGAGCCCAGTCAGGGTACCACCCGAGCCGGAACCAGCCACCAACATGTCTAGCTGACCTACATGAGCAAATATTAATGAGTTACAAAACATGAATAATACAAGCAACAGTTTAAGTAATGACTTTGTAATGCAAATGTGTGATTTTACCTTTATTTCTTAAAGTAAAGTGGTTCTCACTCTACATTTATGGTTTGTCTTCAAGCTTTCAGTATAGTAAAATATAAACGTGATATTGTAGACGACTGGTAACAATAAACACACATTTGCAAAAAGTTACATTGATGCACATGGGGAATGATGTTCAACACTCTCCTAGGCAGTTATACAACCATTCGACAGATGAAGTTACATGTAACAGAACGAACGCTTTATGCATGCTTGCAATAAGTTTAACGCTTTCTTTAATATTAAAGCTCAATGATATGTTTTACAGAATAATGGTGTAATATATATCACTAAAAAGCTATTCGTACATTTTTTTCATGCAGGTAAAGAACTGTTTAAAACGTTATAAAACATAATATTTATCAAAGACAGGTCGCAATGTGATAGTCAAACATGTTTAAAAAGTTCACACAATCACTGCAAGTCCATGCAAATGTTGAAAAAATTACCTATGTACTAAAATAATATATGCTTTTCGTTTGTGATACTGTTGGTAACTAGTCAACCTTCAAACTGTAGGTAACAATTAAACTGTTAATAGTTGAAAAACTCCATCCAGAGGAGGAAGCGTCTATTGATTTTGTTCTTATTTTACCATCACATGATTGAAGAATCTCCTCAGCAGTGATGTCATAATGAGCAAGCGCGTTGCCAGGGTGACTGAACTGGGCGAGATTATGCCATCTAGGGTTTTCCTGGCCTAACTTCTCGGCTATAAAGTGATCGTTTCCATGATGATGGAGAGGGACTGCCCTGGTCCGAATAACGTCAGCCCCAAGAATCTTAGGGATGGCACTCTAAACGTTGAAAAGAAGATCACCTGGTGCTACACGTTATGAGATATACATTGTACAAATATATATATAATTAATATATGCATTTAATAAAGAGTTAAACGCCAGAAACCAGTATATTTATAAAAAAACAAGTTAATGAAGGCATTGTCAAAATGATTTCACAGTAATGATTTTTTTCATTTTGTCTAATTAATATATCTATATGAAAACACTAATTCAACTGGACATAAACCATCTTGTATTTTTCTGACCATTACCATTGCTTCTCGACATGACTAGACAGGTAGTTGGATTGTGAAATTAAATCATTATAGGACAATATCTATTTCTTTTACTTGGTTAATCTTTTTAATCCAGTCCTTCATAGCCATTTACGTAAGAATGAAACTATTGTTTATTTTCTATAGGTGTAATTTATCTTCTTTATGTGTTTTTGTCACTTTAACATTCATCCTGTGTGTGTCTTTGTCTAGGGGTACTTAAAGTAGTATTTTTTTATATTTTCCCATTAAAATCTACGTCAAAACATTGTCTTAAAGTACTTGTAAGAGCTAGTCTGTCAGTCACATTACATAGTTTTGTTTATTTAAATTCAAAGAAAACATAAGTTTAATCATAATAAAATCAGGCTTCCAGCACTTACCTTTTCATCACTGAACTTGTCTGGTAATACTACAGTACACTTGTAGCCTTTCACAGCAGAGACCAATGCTAACGATATACCTATGGTGAAGAGTGCCACGAAATACATCAATAACATCTATGACACATACTAATACGGCTCGATTCGTTAATTTCTAGCAATAAATACCAGGATATATCAGCGAGTAAAATGTGATGTGTTCACTATGAAAAATGCACACTGTTTTGGTATTACGTACAGGATACCCAACCGGTCACCGTATAACGAAAAAACGATGCCAGTGAATAAACATGTTTTTTTTTTCATGATACGCTTTGAGCAATATTTTGTCAGTCGATTTTGAATGCACATCCACAATTTTACTTAAATCTTAGTTTTCGTTTTATTCAAAGTAGACAACAGACACATAAACAGCAGCCATGTTACTTAAACAATAATCAACGACTGACAAGGTTTTACTAAGCTAAATTATAATATTATCGTTTGGTACGTATTTACCTTCTTTACATGCATAATTTATTTTGCCGACCACTAAAATAAGAATCGATCTTATGTACCTGCTAAAGAACGTAAAATAGCATATACACGATATCGTTCTAGTGAACAAACTTAATCACTATGATACATAGACATTCAAGCGGTTCTACCTCTAAACAGTCATATCTAAGGAAAATTGATTAAACATTTAAAAAAAAATAATATGATCTTAATAAAAGATTAGGGCTGAAAAAAACATGGTGGCTCGACCTCCCGAACAAGTCAACATGCAGTTTCGGGCTGCTGGTCATTGATAATTAAATAAGTCACGGACAAGTCATAAATCGGCAGTCGAACAAATGACAAATAAACAGCGGTTTCTAATTAGCGATGAAGACAATCCGTTTCATGCCAGGAGCATTCATTAATAACACGTAAAGGTTGTACATGTACAACGCACGCACCTGTCCAAAACAGCCAATCACGACGCGCGATACATAAACGCTTTTATACAAAAAATAAATAAAAAAACAATTTGCTGAAATACATCGTTTATTTGTTGTAAATATGACAAATGTGTTGTTGTGTTAATTAAAAACGACGCAAATTTTCGGACAAGTAATTTTTGTCCAGATTACTAGCCCGGGACTAGTCATTGAAAAGAATTTTTTCCAGCCCCGAAGATGTTAAGATATAAAACAATACATTTGCATATAGATTTAAGTTGTATTAAACGTTGCATATATAACTTAAACAGTGTATTTGTATTTGTAAGTTAGATCGTAGCATTTAAAGAGTTATTATAACCTGTATTCCCTGCCGTGCTCTCTACTAGGGTATCGCCAGGTTGTATCCGCCCTGCCTCCTCTTCCTCTTCAACCATCCTCACCGCTATACGGTCTTTGATGCTTCCCCCGGGGTTCAAAAACTCACATTTAGCAACTTGAAAATACAAAAAGTAAAAAAGAGACCGTAAATTCAGTTGAACTACCACATTTTGTGGATGTGATCTTGTGGTACAATAATTCCCTATGCGATGACTTTCTTTTGGGAAACATTTAATGTAAAAAGGAAAGATGTGTTTTTGTCTAAGCCAGTGATGTTCCAGTTACACTGCAGCAGCTTGTTTTATCTTTGTGTTTTATGTGGCTTTCGCAATGCAGCGGTTTTAACCGTAACACTAAATATCAAGGCATACATCAGTATAACAAAGAATCTAAATTTGAAACTCCAAGAGATTTAAAAAAAGTAAACATACTAGTACATTTTGAATGCACATATTAGTTTAAATGGTCGTTAATATGGACTCTAGAAATAAAATACATTTACCAGCTAAATGTGAGATTTAGGCCCTTATAGCGGAAGGCACTTGCATGTTTAGATATATACAACAAGTAGCTGAAATAACGTTATTGATAGAAGATCCATTTTTGTGTCAATAAGTTTAGAATCGAAGTGTTTTTTCTCGAACCAGCAATTGTAGTAGCTCATATAGGTTTAAGTATTTTGTAAGTCGATTGTATGTGTTTTAGAAAGAATCTATAAGATACATCTTAAAAACAGACATCCTTAAAACCGACTCACATTAGCTTTGACTTACAAATATTTTGCCTAACAGTGACAGTGAATAAATAGCTGAACTGTTCTTACGCATTTCACAGGCAATGCCGTGGAGTTTCGGCACTTTGTTAAGGCGCACCAAAGGAGTATGTCCAATGCACTCTAGTATTGAACCCATTATCTTTGGCTTAGCATGTCTAAAAAGAAATTTAATATAATAAGCCAAAATATACAGATTAAATAAGTTTAAGAAAAAGTATAAACACAAGTTTGGTAGGCAACAACTCTAAAAAAGAACAAATGATGACATAGAATACAACAGTGAAGGAAATAGGATAAAATGTCAGCTCTTAGCCAATAGGTGTGCGTAGAGAACGGTCCAAAATAGGAAAACGTAAAGCAATATGGATATGTTACGATTTCTGTATTTAGTGATGGACGCGATATTTGTAGCACAATATCATATTTCTGTGTTTTTAATGTGTTCCCACTCCATCATCCGAGCATACATATTGCAAAAACTCTTTGACTCGGTCTTCAGCTTCTTTTTCTCTTATTCTCCCCCATCCATTCCCTTACAAAATTTACATAATTAGCAAAATATTTTAATTCCTTATGGAAAAAGTTTATGTTTATGTTTAAATTAACAACGCGGATACAACATGTCTTGACATGTCATATTTTTTACTAACATATACATAACATCGTCAGCATCATGCAGTCTGTTTGTGTAGTTGTGCATTTGTTTTATTCATCACGCATTAAACACTTTTAAAACGGTTTCTTTTATAGTATTCAGTGGTTAATGTATTTTCATTCGCCAGTCGGTATATATATATAGCAAATAATTTAATGAAATCATAGAGTGCACGCAGTCAACTGAAAAGGAATAAAAGAAAAGGAGAAACAAGTCGTACACATACAAATCTCTGTGAGAGTGAGGTGAGGTCTGGCCGAGATTCGGATTGTGGTACAAACATCGACTGGATCTTGCACATCTTAGTTCTTCCGCGTTGGCTGACATCCCACTATTTTCGTGACAACTTTTTTGTCCTGGAAAATATAAAAAAAGATGCCTTACGAAATCGAACGCATGAAATGATTACATGTTTAAAAAAATAAATACAATTTGCAGCGTGAAGAAACAACATATAGATGATTATCTTTCATGTATCTGCAGATGCAAAATGAATGTTTGATCATATAACATTACAACAATGCAAGGAAACAAATTAACATCGATACGATTTTTTCAACACGAACATAAAAAATTCTGCTTAAATAATTTGTGCCCAATGTTGCTTTTAGGTATAGAACAGACAGTCTGCTAAAAATTCAAGTGTAACTATTTTATAACTCATTAAAAATAAAAAGAAGAATAGTTGCAACATTAAGTAAAATATTTTAAGTAAGATCTATAACATTTTTCATGTTATCCACAAAGAAAAAGAAAATGTGACAAGATCCAATAAGTATAGAAACATGCATAAAGTTTGAAAAGGCAAAGGTATTCACAAGCAGTCAAATGAAAGTGTCCCATATAAATTTTGAGGAGGCATTTTATAAGACACAGCAAACCCAAAAGTTACCGCCTTGGTAAAAGAAGAGAAGAAGACAAAAATCGTTACCGTAAGATAGTTAAGATCTCTCTTTCCTGGCAGGGAAAAACAAAAACGTAATGTCCACTAGCAGTCGGTACAAAACGACAAACTGTATATTATATTGCTATTAAATGAAACACGCAAGTCATTAGCGAGACCTAAACCATTTATTTAAAAAATCGTTTAATCAAATGTTGCATGACGGCTACAACTATCAATATTCTCAGCGCAAACGATTTCAAATGCTTATTTCATATACCTACTACAATTAAAAGGTCAGATATATAAGAAAACATACTTTAATGCTAGTTTGATTAAAAACAATTAGAGAAATAAGTTATTATATTTAAAGCTACTTTGGTCACAATGTGCTATTAAATGATGAATAGATCTTAAACATTGCGGTTCATTAAACATAAACCGTACTTTCCATTACGCTTTAACTTATTTCTTTCACATTTAATCAATAACAATCGACTAAAAAGAAAACATGTAAACAAAGGACAAAATAAGACAAAAACTTTCTTACACCATACTATTAAGTCTAAACTTTTATCTTTAAGGACAGAACGTCATTAATTAGTTTTCAGCCTACGCTCCGACAGAAGTTTCATTTAGGCATTATCCCGATAAAATATTTAATACCATTTAAAGACTTTCTGATTAAACAGCGCCGAATAATTGCATGCTTTCTGAAGTAATTTCTTAATAAATGAAGTGAAAGCAAAATACATAAAACGTAATTTAATAGTTTAAATATTCATTATAATTTTAATTTATTTTTTAATAAATAAATATCGTTTTATAATACATAAAACATGATTAAACCAGAAACACGTACGCTAACATGAAGTGGCATTTACTTACAAAAATAATCTAACCAGTTTGGAACAAATGCACCTTAGTTAAATTTGTAGAAGTGAGCATTCGACAGAGATTGGTATAGTGTTTTTCTGTGAATTTCCCGTAGTCGTTCGGAAATACAATCTATAACCGCACTTTAAACAACGTAAATACAATTTTGATTAAACGAACCTTAGTTTGTCCTTTAGACAATTACATGCTTATGAATGTAATACAATTACTATAAAATTTCGAACACAAAATACTTACCACAATTATGCATCGTTAATTTCACATTTAAACAGATATGAACCGTGGAATTAAAACGCTATTATGTCATTTTATTTAATTTACATCTACGTAGCCAATACCATCAAAGACAATATGGATTATATTCAACATATAGTCAGACATATTTTATTTCAAGAGCGACAAAATCAAGAACAAAGATACAAAGTTTATTGACACAGGCGCAAAAAAAATATTCTTACCTGAGAAAGAATCACTAACCATGTATAAAGACAATTAAACATAGAACAGAATGGTCTAAAGGACCTATTTTGAGTGACACTTTATTCATCCGCAAGATAAAGAAGTGCTTTTAAATCAATCTGCTTCAATGCCTCATTTACTAAAAGTGCACGAGTGATGGAACATTGCAAGAACAATAAGTTCAAAGGTTATTCAAGCGCAGTGGATAATGTACCTACCCTTCAATGGAAAGTTAACATCTATACTCTTGTGCTTTATAACGCAGGTATATATGTATTGTCAACAAGGATACAAGTGAAAGGTAAACCTTTTGATTTTTAATAAAGAAGATCTCCTGATGAATAAATATATCAAAATTGATTAAATAACGTGAAAGTAGACCCTTAAAATATTGTAGAAACAGTGTCATATATCCTCTAATAGGTCCGGATACAATCAGTAGAGCGGTAATATAACGCAAGCTAAAGAAGAAAGCTAGTGCTGTGTCAGTACTTTAATTCCTCGACTATAGGTAAAGGGTGTGAATTATACTGGTAAGGTGTCGCGCATCATAGTATTTGAGTATAGAATGAAGTCTTCCAAATAGTCACAGTTTATGTATATATATTAAGTAAAAGATGAAGGACTTAGCAGCTTCAATTGGTTTGAATCTAGCAAAGCAACCTTTATTTTTTTCTAAAACATTAAAATAATATTGTTTCAAAACATTTATTCATTTTGATTTTATTCTGCCTTTGTAAATTGAAAGCTTATGACTTTTGTTCTATTTGTTTGTTCCAATTACAAAAAACGCATTTTATTTTCGAGGTTTCCTTTTCGAGAGATGCTAGAAGATGTCCTTACTTAAATTGTTGACTCACTGTAAACAATACAGTCATATTAACGTGAACGAAAAACTTAAATAGTGAAATATACAGAGTAAATGTTTTATGTTAAAAAATAGAATGCGTTTGAATCGGGTCCTGAACAGAAACCCTTTATTGTAAATAAGCTTACGACTTTACAGGACAATCACTTTTCGACTGACCAAATGAGCGGAGTAAAATAACGTGTTCGTTGATAGTCGAAACGGTTTCCGTAAACAGCATATCAAAATAGATCACCTTTCCAGTCTTACATCCGCCTTTGAGTGCCGCAAGAAACAGAAGAAATTAACCTTCCTTGCATGCATTGATTTCCAATCAACGTATGATGGAATTAACATAAGCAAACTATCGAATAAACTAAATACACTCGGGGTTTATGGCCATTTTATAAACTCCCTGACGTCTCCATATTAAAACTTAAATGTGCAGTGAAGGTAAATATTTGCCTGACTGAGCAAATTTATCGTCGAGGTTGGGTTGAAACATTGATGTTTACTGTCCACAATTGTATTTACTCTTCACATAAATGACATAAGCAATTTACTAGAGCAGATAATTTCTGAAATTGTAATAGAAGGAAGATACGTTACACATTTATGCCATGCAAACGACCTGGTATTGCTTGCTGACACTGAGGACTGACCTATACAATTGTTACCCGACACTTTTTCAAAGTGGTGTATAAAAAACGGAATACGAACAAATAACAATAAAACAAGTTTTAGAAACTCACCAGTGCTGATATCATGTGTTGAATTTAGATGTAACTCAGAAGATAGGTAAGTTTCTCAGTCTGCAATCTGAGTATTAGGACTTCTATATCGAAGTGTTAAAGACTTGGAGGCAACAAATTTAACGTGTATACAAATGTATACAAAACGTATGACTAAATGGTCTTGCCAATCATCAGCTAAGGTGTATCAATGTGGAGGGTTCATGATTATTCTTTAATCAACGCTGGACAGAACCGCGCACCACGATACTATCTCGGTGGTGGGAAATACACCCGAACATTGCAGAGAACGGTGACATGGGTTGGTCGCCGTCCATAACGAAACTGTGGCGATTTGTCCTCAATTACTGATTAAGATTTATCAACATGAACAGAGAAAGAATAAATCAGCCGACATACAGATTGACAAACCATATCAAAACAATAATGAAAGATGTGTTCATTAATTCAGAATATAATGGAAGAAATGACGACCATCACCTTAGACTTAATTATGTTTATGTAAAAATGTTCAACATTCTAGAAAAATATTTGTTTCGATTATTTGATATACAAAAAAATACAGACTGGCTCAGAAAAGTGAAACTACGAAGATTCAAACTATTTAAAAACACGTATAAAACTGAAAACTTCGTATGAACAGCCTAAAACCGAAACCGAAGTGCGTTGGCTAAATTCTGATATGTGTGTTGCACCAATAAAATAGAAACTGGTCTATACACAGGAACTGATATAAATCAGCGATCATGTTTTCATTGTCTTACGGAGATACATATGACGTGATGCATGTGGTATTACATCGTCCCCTGTATAAACACTAACGAGAGGAATTAAGACTGCATTCGGAAAATTCAACCTACAGTGATATTAATAAGTTTATTTTTATCTTACCAAAAGATTGTATTGCTGAATGCAGTGCCAAAACCTGTCAAACAATTTTATAGACCAAACGTAGCTATATGTAAAAATCTTCATATAAATAATTTCTTAGTGATGTGGTATGTTTATTTGATATTTATTAAGTGTGTTTAAAGGGTTTTAAAATTTAAGAAAATTGTATATATATTTTTTGAATATGTTGATGTATTATTTATTAAAAGGTCGAATAAAAGGACAAAATAAATTTTGTAGAAAAACACGAATGTGGGATTAATTTGGTTAAAATATGTAAAACTATCTTCAACTCCAATGTAGATGTTTATGTTAGCTGCTTATATACATGTGTATATATTAAATCTATTATATCCGATTTAAAATAAACAACAGAGTTTCTAGCAGCACGCATCAGTGAAAATCCCTTATCTTGGCAGCCATCTTTGATGGCAACTTCAACGGATTTTTAGATGAATCGTATGGAAGCGTAAACTTCATTTTCTTTTCTTTTTTTTCCTTTGTGTTCTTAAAATAAAAACTATACACCATTGGAAAGCTCTTAAAATTCATATCTTAAGAATGCAATATTTTCAAAATTGATAAATTCACAAATAGGAATATATGACAAAGTCCTACGAGCATTGCAACATATACCAAACTCCGAAAAGGCACAGAACAAAGGTATTTCACATGCATGCCAAACGAAAAGTAAGAACAAATTTGTGATGAGTCATTTAACGAAAAGAGCAAACCCGACAGTTACCGCCTTGGAACGGTCAGTCGGCAATATGGACCGACTGGGGTGCTTAAACCGGTTTTACAGAGTTCTAAACTTGCACTTCCTGACGAGTTTCTCAAATGCAAGCAATGAAAAGAAAAACGATCTATTTGAATACAAAATGTCCAAGCGCATACATTTTCTATAAGTTATGACGAAAGTAGTGACGTCATTGAAAAAATAATGTCCACATAGTGTTTAGAAAAGAATATGGTATTATTTCGAGTGGAAAAACTACACAAAAATGGTTGTCTATAAATAAAATTGACTTTCTGAATCATGAACAAACATGACCAGAGACGAATAAATGGTTGTAGCATCCTGTTCATGTGAAGATGGAATTGAAGAACCAAAGTCTAATGTCCATCAAAGGAAATACACGTAACAATCCATATAGGATGAATTAGATAACAACATAGATTACATGCACGGGGAGATTTTTTACGACCGCCACACTGCACAAGTGACATTGTTGTGATCATGAATAAGAATATATGACAAAGTCCTATGAGCATTGCAACATATACCAAACTCCGAAAAAGCACAGAACAAAGGTATTTCACATGCATGCCAAGCGAAAAGTAAGAACAAATTTGTGATGAGTCATTTAACGAAAAGAGCAAACCCGACAGTACCGCCTTGGAACGGTCACGCAGAAATAAATAAAAGTACTGGCTCATCTTTAAACAAAATGAACAGTGTAACTTCCCTGGTTGTATTTTGTTTACCTTTTAAACTATAAAAATATAGTTTTTATATTTAAAATACCTTATAAAAGATGTTAAATTTGATTCAAAATTCAATAAAATAGACTGAAAAATAACAACACAGCGGTGAGTTTAATACAGCATATATTTCCCGATTTCGGCCTGCATTAGCTTGTGCCTACAAAGATGGCTGCCATAAACTGTCTCATCAGTGCCTACGACATCACATGGAAACTATCTATAGGTAATAGATCGTTGCCCGGATATTACATAACTTCTGGTGTTTTGGCATATTGCCACGGGCAACGGATTACGACATCGACGCGACACGTCTCTCTGGCAGTTTCCGCATTCGCGCCAGTGGTCATACATCACATCTCAGTGTGCGAGACTGGGTTGCTGAAGTTGAGGGTACTTTTAGTAGCAGCTGCGTGTCATTGATTTGTACATAATAGTAGAAGTTATATAGAATAAACAGCACAAACACATTAGATTTCTTAATATCAGGTGCTGGATACCAATTAAAATTTATAGGATTTTTAATTCTGCCAACATCAAATTAGACAGACACTCTTAACTACTTGCAATTAATATCTTGCATGGATAAATAAAAAAAAACGAATTGAATAAGGAAATTTATAAATAAATCATTATAAACATTGTCTGTATCCGAGGTCATGGAGGAATATTAGGTGATAAAAATGGCGAACAAACTCACTAAGAAATGAATGTCTTGTGCACATATTCCCCCACAACCCCCTACTGTCAATGTAAGATTATGTCTAACATTAATTTTAATTAAGGTATATTATAAAAAAAAAGGTTGACACTAAGTTCAATTAGAATAAAACATCGCACATCCACCAGTGGGGAATAAGAACACCAATATTAACATTCACTACAATGACATACTATATTAAAACATACAAACCCGATTAATACTAGCAGCTAGTTATCTTGGCAAAAAAAGATCCATAACTTTAGCCTACATGCAATGAAGAAGAATCTTTTTAACACATTCTATAAAGGTATGAGCAGCACGTAACAACCAGACAAAAAATTTTAAAATCCTTTTTTTTCAGTAACATACATCTCAGTTCCGTTAATAGGATTTCTGCCTTTTCCATGCTAGAAAATGAAACCTCTTTCCCTATTTTAAAGACATTATTTAGATTACAAACATTAAATATGCCTTATAGTTTAGAAAAGAACGACTCTGTTTGAACGAAAGAGCACATATATTTTAATTAATTACTAAATAAGGCGATACAACTTAAAATTGACAACAGATGTAGCGGGAAATACATACTGACTCGATCAAAATCCATTAGAAACGTACACGACGCACATCGCCACAACACAATATTCGATATGTTAAAAATGTAGCAGTGTTACCTATGTTAATTTTCATTAATGTAACGTTAAGTTATGGTATTAAGTGTTTCGATTTACACCTTGCAGCACTATTTAGCCTGATTTACTGAAGATCCTTGTGTGAACAATAAACACTCGAAACAAGTGGGTATGTATGTTATTAAGTAAACAACACTCGTTTCGATGCCATAAATCACCGCACCAAGAGTTATCTCCCTTGTCCGCCTTTACTCGGCTGTTTCAGACCCGCCAGGCCCGAAGAACTTATTATACACTATATACGTTACCTCCTATGGCCAACGGTTACAATTGTCCAACTATACAATAACTGAATCTGGTACTGCGCTAATAGGCGTCGAGTCTGTCATTTATTTATATTTTACTGCATTTGATTGGAACATTGGAACGTTGATTAAAAGTATTTTAATTTGCTCCAATCTAGCCAAATACAGTCAATGTACTACCATCACGCTACAGTAGTAAATAAACAAATTAAGTCGACACGTGAATGTATTATGCGATTTCAATTGTGTTTTTTATTACAATTAACATGTTTTCCTAAAACATGCGATTGAGCGTGTCATTTAAAATACATGTGTTATGTACAATAGTACACCAGCATTTAAGGTTACGCTAGTCAGGTAAAGGGTTGTCTGTGGTTTTGATGACGTAGCATTCGCGTAACTGCTAGAAGAAAAGGATCATGCTAGAAAGTTCAATTGTTTATTTTTAACTGGTTTTCGAGAATGTTCTGGGTACTTGAATGTTCTGGAAATTCTTTGGGTATATAAAAGGGCGTGTTTGCCGAATTGAAGCTAAGTTTGGAAGTTTGAATAAAAAGTTTGCTTTAGAGATTGGACATATCGTTTGGAAATACTTGCAGCTTCTATCTTAAATCTTTCTGTGTTGGAACTAACGTGGACTTTCTATATTCTACAGTGACATAAATATTAAAGTGTTGAATTTGGACAATACAATTAACATTCCTGTTTTGTTCTACCTTTGGATTATTTCATCTGTGCTTATCTACGAGAACATTCTACCGAAAATTCTTCAGGATTATTCGACGCTGGATTATTTGTTGCATTGTTAAAGGGACAGTTCCTAAAGGGACAAACTGTAAGCTAATATTTATTTTGCCTTCTGAAATTTTGTTTCATTTATTTGTTATTGTTTTATTACGACATATTTTTAATTGTTTTTTAAAACAAAACATTATTGTACTAGTTTGTTGCCGGCTTGTTCTTTCTGTTACACCATTTCGTCGTTTAGTAAACGTGCCACTTTATAAATAAACTTATATAGCGCGACGGGTCGTAACACATGAAATATTTTTTGCAAATACAATATCCATGTGACATCAACATGATTATATATATTTCTTCAAACATACTTATTTCAGTCACAGTAAAACCGAGTCCATTGCCGACAAGCCATAAAGTCATTGAGATAATGACCGCATTGGTAGTGTAATGATAAGACAATCGGTTAGTTGCCATATGCCACTTAACTTATGGACCCCACAAAGTTTTATTACCCTGATTAATGAGCCAGGGAAATCTGTTCAAATTAGGGGACTTAATTGGTTACGGGATTGGTAGTGTGCACAGATCTTACTTTGTGGAATTTCAAAAGTACAATGTTGTTTAAAACTAAGTGCGGTCTAAGTGCGGTTCATACATATTCTTCATTTGTTGATACGCATTTGTTATAATGATTATTGATGTAAAATAATTTATGCTAGCATTTTTAATTAATGCAATATAACTCATTATTTAACAAGCTTAAACAACACAATTAAATACTTTAAATGACTTTTTTCCCTGATTGTTTAGCAGTTAGTTAATACCATTCACAATTTAACATTTAGATCTTCTATTTATTATACTGTGTTTTTTTATATTTTTACATGCATTAAAAATTTTGGTGAAAAAATTTGGTAAAAATGAGAATGCAATATCTTTTTCATAAGTTTTCTCCAGTGTACAAAATTGTCTTAACGTAATTATGGTTTCTTTATCCTCAGAAAGTTGGTAAATCAATTGTTTAATTGTGTAAGTTTTCCAAAACATGCAGTTAATTTATATCCTAAATTGACAAGCTATTTACCAATTCAGTAGGAAATAAAACAGCGACAGCAACTTCATGGCCACAATTAGAAAAATATAAGCATCAACGATGAATCGGGTGTTTTATAATACTTATGTGAAGGATTCTGTTCGCATTAGCAATTTAGAATACGAGATTTAGACAGCTGTAGCAAATTTTGTGCAGGAGGCTTTTGTTGTTGTCATTTTAACTAATTATCGGATGACTAATTGTAAATTATATTTTTAAAAGAATGTTGTATATTTATACATGCTCTAATTTCTCACAACTTTGGTAGTGTATATAGTTTACAGCAACAACCAAGTGGCTGGACTTACATTGATCTTCAATATGAGTTAAAAAGTTATAATGAGGTATTGTAGGCATTGTAAAATAAAATACCACCTAGTCTATTATAAAAAAACAACAAACAAATGTTTTATAAATCGACAAAAACCTATTTCTGTTGGTGTGATGACATGTGTGATTGAGACAAAAACTTCAGGATTCTTACTTACCCAGGTTCCGTGTCGTTAAAATAATGGCGTTGATAGTACAGCAAATTCGTGCGTAAAACGTTCCGAGCTGGAGACTCTTTTAGCAGAGCAGCACGTTGACACGTGACAGCCATGATACATCTGCCTTATGTTTCATTTATTATCTAATTGCAAATTTTAACATCCGGTTTTTACACTTGCACATCTTTGAAAATGCACTTTTACTTCTGCCGATCATCATCATCATCATCATCATCATCATCATCATCATCATCATCATCATCATCATTAACACCAACAGCACAATGTCGTCATAATCATCATCATCCTCAAACAGCAACCACCACCACTACCACACCATCACCACTAAAACCATCATAACCATTATCTCCATCATCACATCATCATAAAGATACTCATCGTCCGGCGAGTGGAAATCTTGTCCTACACTAGAATAAAAACTATCCCGTCATTTTCCTGTCCGGACGGAAATCTGCACAGGAGGGAATTTTAGTGGTTTAAAAAGTATAACGGAAGGAAATACTTTCCGAGATAGAAATGAAGGTAATTATGTCTTCACAATCTAAAACTAATACACAGAAGTTAAGTTTAACTTCTAAAGAAACAATATTTACTACGAAGCTTTAATGTATATGAAAAAAGTATTTACTGAGCTAATGTTATAATTTTTATTTCATATAAGACTTACTTAACTTCAAATTTAATCGGTGCGCTATTTACAAAAACCCAGTTGTTTACTTACTCTTTCTAATTTAGAGTAGTATATTTCATCTAGCATTATGTAATGTGCCCCTCCTCCCCGCCACGCCTCTCCTCTGGACCGTCATCTACAGTGTCATAAAATCCAATGGACTGCGAAAAGGGCATCAGCAGATTACGAAATTAATTTTAAAATTTTTTTGTGAGAAACAAATTTAAACCCAAATGATTTACACAAATATTGAAAACATGATAAAAAATAATCAACAACAGCAACAACAACAACAAAACCGCACATATTGTTCAATGGGATGTACGTTATTAAACATGAATATTCATGGGAAAAATCACACCAGTAAAGTGAAATTATTTTAGTTTTGCTAAGAAAGGCATAAAAAGGCGAATTCCGAATATGAACGCGAATGCAAGCAAATGAAGTTCGTTCATTCTCGTTCAGCCGAGCGACCTTCTTGTGTTGATAGCGCGTATTCGGCGTTTTTTCGCGAGCGTGCTGCGTCCGTTTGGTAACAAATGATATTTGCACCCCTTTATATATTTTATTTATTCAGCACGAATCTAAACATTTTCAATTTGGTGAGATTTTCTCTGATATTTCAAGTCATAAAACAATGCAGCACTTTATTTTTTTCTTTGCATTTGTTGTCAAAACAGTGGCAACATGTGCTGTAATCATTGTTATGTACCACAACACATACCTGTAGATATAATTTACATGTTTTCATTTTGATAAATTAATGATCGTATCTTTTTCTAAACAAACTCCAGCTATTTACTTTAGGAACAAGTGTTATGCGCAGCCTTTTGGTATGTGGACTTCCATATATGCATCGCTGGTAACACTGCATGACCTTGAAATCTTTGAATAGCAAAGGTTTCGTATTTACGTGTTTTGGAAAATAAAATAAAAATAGATGTGAAATATAAATTATCACTGCTTTACATGCATAACCGGTACATAACAGCCCTTCAAGGTGGTATCCAACAGTTTGCCTATATCTACTATATGTAACTCTATCTGACCTCTCTTTGGGGGTATTTGTGCATACTTTCTGCAGACAAAAGTCATACTTTAGTCTAAGCATTGGCGATTTTCCACAGTATCTCAATTTTGCGGCGTTAAAACTTGTAAATCAACACTTAAATGTTCATTCTTTTCAAATCTATGAATAAGAACGAATTGGATTCCTGCTAAAAATAGACATCGACGTCACAGCGGATGACGTGCATGAGTCAGACACTTAGTACAGCATACAGTCATTTATAAAATTTATGCAACAGAATGCACTTAGTGTGTTTGAAAAACAACATAAACATAATACAAGTAAATATAAACAAAACTGACAAAACTGGTTTAATAAAGAGTACTATAATAGTAGGAAATAATTTATTAGGGCTAGAAATATATTTCTGAAAAACAGAAATAATACAAACAAAAGTGTATATATGTCAAAAAGGCGACCTTACATTAAAACTTTAAGAAAACATAAAAATCTTTTTATGTAAAGGGAGGGTAGAAGATTATCTAAATTAGCAAGATCTGACCCACGAACATTCTTAAAAACTATTAAGCCTCACCATAAATCACATAATTTAGCAGACAATAATACGATATATCGATGGATATGTTTATATATTTCAACCATTTGTACGGTTCAACAAGTGGTGCTATTGATGATATAGGAGCAGATATAGAAATATATGAAACACACAAGTCATATTTAGATTTAGATCGGAATCTTTTCATACGTGAAATTAAAACAGCTATTTTTGCACAAAGTAACTCGAAGTTCCTGGTTATGATAAATTAATAGCAATGATTTTCAAATATTCGTTTGATATTGTATCACCATTTTCACTACAGTTTTACAATAAACTTTGAAATGAAGGCATTTTCCCCGAGTGTTGATGGGGTGGTGGGGGGGGGGGTGGGGGTTGGTAGGGGGAGGCATTATAATACCTTTGTTTAAAGGTGGTTCAAATGGAGCTAAAATTATAGAGGAATTACTCTCAATAGTGTTTTATCATAAAGATTTTTCAAAACTACTTGTTAATAGACCTACCACACGAAACATGGTAAGATTATTGATAATGAATATACTTTCCAAAAGAATATTTCACACAATAATACATAAAGTTTTATCAAGTAAAAAAAACTATACGACGCATATTTCGCCTGAAAATGTATGACAAAATCAATAACACGTAATTTTAAAGAAAACTCTTCCATGAAAATATTAGTTACAAATTTATAAATGCATTAAAATCAATATACATATTAGTTAAATCATCTGTTAAGTATAATTCTATGTTATCAGAAACAATCATTTCTTCTTAACGGGGTAAAACATGGAGATCCTATATTATTTTTCTTTTATCCCAACGATATACTCATCAACCAAAACATTAACGGCATTGTAGATGTTGATGACTAATTTATTTATTCTATTTTCTTTGCAGACGATGCTGTTGATCGTCATTCGATACTATTTAAAGCGTTTAATATGTTGAAAAACAACGCTGATAGGGGAATAACCTATAATGGGAATAATTGGGCGCACAACAAAAACTATCTTAGACAAAGCCGGTAGCTTGCCTTTAAGACGATAAGCGAAACTCCTGACCGCGTAAGGACTAAATATGGGAAGGTCTCCCAGCTTACCTGCGATGCGCCGTTGGTTCTACCCGGCATTTGTAATTTTACAGCAAAATAGCTGGACGTATAGTTGTGTCTCTATGATGTATTTCAAAAACAAAACCAACAAAACTCGTATCTGAAATTGTCCTAAAAATGTAACCATAATAGTTGATTTTCAATGGGCTACGCGCTTCCTTTCTGGACACATATCGTTGTGTGATAAATTAACGATAAAGCACTAGTAACATTTACATAAATCGTCATATTTTCTGTGATATAAATACGTGTGTTTTATAATAGTGCAATGAAATCATGATAACGATTTGCAAAATATATCGCTTTTACATGCAATAGGACTATACATATATATATTTTAACAACACATTTTAACCAAACAAAAATACACATTGGTCTCATACATTAGCTTGCGACACATATACTTATAAATTTACTATATTATTACTTGGTCTTTTCTTACACAGCAGGATACAGTGTGATCTTTTTCATTTACTAAAACATAATAGATCCGCGCTATTCGTAAAGTAGATCATCGCACAACAGTAAATATATGCCGTTACACACAGTTGAAAACCTTTATTACAGATTTGCATATTTGTCTGTCAACGATCATCTAACCAGAAAACTAAGATATAACATATTTTGACAATGCAATCAACATTGCCGTAGACAACGTTATTTCGTTGTCTTGTTAATTATGATTACGAGTAAATCAGGGTTTGTGAATTTATTAGTGGTATCATTATTCCAGGAAGAATCTAGGCAGTCATGAATATATAAGTATGCTCTATTCCATCTGTTTAAAGAAGGTTGTGTTGTTTGAGTGCTAGTCTTGTCATGGACTGTTATATACTATTTCTTTTTCAGATTAACTGTATAACGTTTGTGAGATAGGATGTTTGTTGTACGGAGAGGTATATTTGATAAATAATACGAAATGACGAAAATGTTTAAACACTGCATTATAGATGCGACAGGCAAAATTGAGCCTAAATTAACGCATTGGCAGCCGTGTGACTATGTGTTGTTTGAACATGAAGAGCTTATTCGTTAGGGACCGGTTATAGGTATATAGCGGTAATAGATATTAAGAGAAAATTGATCACTTGTATTAGCCCTTTAGTTTGTTTAAAACTGTTACGAGTGTCAACAACATTGCAGATCAATAAACATGCTCAATATTTTTATTAGTAGATGGAAATATATAAAGCTTCTCTTTGATGGACTAGTATTGATCCGAGCTTTAGTTAAAATGTGGCTGCTGTAGTAAATAATACAACAAAGTGGCTATATGAATAAGGTTTTAGCCCGATTTCGGTTATTAGCATAATCCATCGCTTCTCACCTGACTGTTGAAATATCAAAGCAAATAAGTCACATTCAATTGACGATGTGTACTTTTAATAGGCTACATTCTTTTGTTTCATTATGAAACTGTATGAGAGTTTATACGATTGAAATGCATAGGCGGCGTATCAAGTATATTATCCTGAAACTTACTGATACTGTTATTGATGGTATAACGATGTTTGTTCTCTCACAAAAGTACAAGTACCAATCTAAATCACATATGTTAAATGCAAATATTGAGTCAAAATTAAAATACTTCTGTGAATATTTTTGTTTTTTTCCACCAGACAAATCGAAACACGGAACATTTTTAGAAAGAGTGGTGTCATAATGTCAACAGGCAATCCACCTATTTACAGAGAATATGGGTGTTATCCTTAATGTATTATGCGTTAAATCACAATCTTAACATATGCTTAAAAGTGCGCTCACCTGGCTAAAACAATATGTCCTTCTAAAAACATTTGTTTACTAATCAGAAGTTGACAAATGAAGACAAAAGAGATATAATGTAAACTGTATTACATACGTTCTGTTTGTATCGTGTCTTCTTAAATCAAGCATCTATTATTACAGATTATTTAATATTTTTTGTGGAAATCAGTACAAGAAAATTAAAGTTCCTTTTACTTTGCAAGGAATTTTAACTATGCTTCGAGAATTCAAGCATTAGATTAAAATAAAAAAAACAAGACGAACAATCTTGTTTTTAGACTGAGATTTTCGTCTTATTACTTGGAAGCTCATGCTCATATCTCGAAAGAAATCATCAGCGCCATTTGAGGCTGTTTAAATAGACATCAGTGTCGTTGGTGAAATATCTTTACACGACATAGTATCCATATCATTTATACAAATACATGCCTCTTGTTTTGTACGTTGATCATGAACTCAACGATGTTTGGGACCATCTAACAATGTGAACAACACATATTGTATTATAAACTGCAATATTACACGAAAACTGTAAACACTTCAGTCTATTAAACAATAAATTAGCATTGTCAATCAACAAAAGGTAAAAAATCAGGTACGGGAGGCCCCGGGTTCGAACCTGGGCCGCGACATACCAAAGTCGTAAAAATGGTAGTGGTATAGCTCCCTTGCTAACGCTGAAGCAAATATAATGGAAGTTCCACGACTGATTGGCCCAGTGTCAAGATTATAGGACTGGGTGTTTATCACACCAGGTGTTCACTGAATGCTATACACAGGGAAGAGAGCACATCAATGGCGGGGGAGAGGGGTGGGGCACAGTCTCCAGAATAACTGAAATACTGTTGGTGGGACGTTTTACCAAACAAACAAACACACAAAAGGTAAAAATACTTATGCATTCAAATGTATTAAACTAGACTTCATTCCCTAGTGTGTGTTTTATAGCATGCGTTAATTGATACTTTGGTTAGAAATATTAGCTTTTTATGTCTAAAGGAAAGATCTTGTCTTGGAAGGAGCTACATGAATGTGCTTTACAAGGTGATTTGAGTTTGTTAAGGTTCACTTTTATTAAATTTATTTTGAGTGTTTTATCACATTAATATCTAAAATTAAATGTATATGATTATTTTTTCCATGTGATTTTTAAACATAACTGTACAGTTCGCGATGTTTTACATTTCAACCCTACTCATATAAACTATCAGGAAAATATTTCATGAATACTTGTTCAATATGAGAAAATCAGGACCAATACATATACACGGTCAAGGCGGAAATGAAACGAAACGAATGCAAAAGCTGTGCGGACGGCATACTATTTCCCTTAACTAGCTTTCGTCCGTTAAAGAATGCTCCCAATTAGTGCCATTTGAGTCTAAAAAATTTGAAATGGAAGTATTTGAATCATTCTTAAACAATTTTGACATGGTATCCGAAGTTGACAGCAGTTGTTTTTGCTGGTGCAAGCTTTTAGAGATATACACTGAACACAGAGCAATCAACCCTTTTTATTCACTTTTTTAAGTCTTATAGCATGACTTTTTGTCAAGTAGATACTTTAATTGATTCTAAATATGTTGATTATAATCAACATAAGTTCAAAACGGTGTAAAATACATATTGGACAAAAATGTGGCTCTTGTCAATATATTGTATTAAGATGTAGAAATAGGGGTGTTTGATCTTGGTTTAAGAACTCGTTACTCTTGCCCAATTAAATAGTTTTTTTCCAAATAAGTTATTTCCTTAAACATCCGCGCAGAACTTGTCTATCATTCTTGTAACTCAGCACGGATGTTGAAGGAAAAAACTCGTTGGGAAATTATTATTAAATTGTCACTTACCAAAAGAAGTCTTTTTGCGCTTGTATTCTTTAAGCGTTGTACACTGAACACAGAGAATCAACTAATGTTCTTCCCATTTAAACATAACATCGTCGTTTGCACTTTAAAATCTTAATACTTTTATTGTACGTTTTACAATTGAATAACGAAAGTTTATTGCGTTATAAAATACATTTACATAAATACAAAGTTGTTATTTTGACGTCACAGTTTTACACAAAGCAAAAACACACACCCTGGTAGACGTTGAGCTAAGTTCTTGAACCAGGAATGTTATTTAGAACCTTGTCGGGTAAATCGACATTCCTAGGACCATTTAATCCCGTAGTTAGCCTGGACCGCCAGTGTAGCTGTTTTCATAACTCGACGATTAGGGCAATAAAGCCACAGAAAAAGACATTAAACGGCATATTCAGCCAGTATTTTACTTTACACATTACATTCGTGTAGCTAGCCTTTTATTTAACCATGCCAGGGAAAAAAAACAAGTTTCTTAAGTTAGATTTTAATCATATCCTTAATTGCTCTATAAATATAATAAAATCACATTTCCTTTAAATGCATACATAAAATTCAATTAAATTCAAATCGTATATATTTTAGAGCTTATATCTTAACATATTGTTTCAAGATATAAAGATCATCAGACATACGTACAGGCTGGAAAGAGTACATGTGCTTTTACTACAATCACGACCCGTCATGTTCTGAAACGACCATTTGTTAGTGTTAAAACACAGTTTAATTGTTGAGCAAAAACATCTTGTAATCGTATAATATAATATAATTGAACAATAATAAACATTAGTCAAAATCAATTAAATGTTTGTATTTTATATAAACGCTTTAGATAAAGAAAGTTCTGAAAGTCTTTATTTCTAACTGCATATTTTCAGTTATGTTAAATTGATGTTAATCGTATAAAGTACTTAAATAAGTTAAAAACAAACAACTTACCATGGTGTAGGACAGAAAATATACAAAACACAATCACAATTCTATATTTTATTTCAAAGCTCTAAACTGATGATTTTGTGGCCCACTTCGGATAATATCGTCTCATACAAGCGGTCCATATCGTCTCGCACATATGGTTCACATCGTCCTGGTACCCCTGATGTTAATGCCTTTTTGCCCGTGGCGTAGTGTTAGAGTCACCGATTTGTAACTCACCCTGACTGCTTAGCCGCTCCACCGAGGGTTCGAGTCTCGTTCCGAGCGAAGGACTTCATGTGAAAAGATCTTTCAGCTAACGTGCGGTGCGCCGGTGGTTCCTCCCAGATATGTGTCTGGGGTCTTCCTCAACCAAAGCTGGACGTCGCTATAATGATCATAAATGCTCGCTGCAATGTATGCGAAAAAGCGGTTTATTAACGACTGCAAAGGCGATAAGACGAGACATCTAAACAATTATAAGTGTACCATCAAATGCATGCGTTATTCTATCGTAAACAAGTAAAAATAAAACTACATCTTAAGCATTTATAATTATTGGCACAAATCTATAACAACAAGCAGTGCATTACATTGACGCATGAATAAAGAAGATATAAATATATATGTATTTGTTACGTTGCATGATTGAAATGTTCAGTATTATTATTTTTGCCAAAGCTTCAAACAACCATAAAACTCATAATGAACATGGCAGCGAAAAATCATTTTGATTACATAGTCATACATGTAATTCTCTATCTTTCGTTTTCCAATCGGTCGACATTTTCTCTATGACACAATCTTTTTTTGTAATAAATGCTTTACGCAATTTGTACAACGAGAGTATTACGTCTTAAATACGGTCATTTGCAAGAAAACCCGTAAAGCAATATATTCTCGCCTAAAAAGGCACTTTATTAAAACTCCGAATGTGTCATAAGGCAACACATGTCATTTATAAGTCAAACGCTTCCAACTTGGTCAAACATCTTATTACACTGCTCGGTTTGAAAACAATGCCGTTCAGATGTCCAAAGCAAAAACTAATTTTGAAGACTTTATCGCCCACATGTTGTCTGTAATGCTTCCGCAGTTTGCATGTGATCGACAAGGTATTTTGCCGGCGGTTTCTACAAATACTCTAAATAAACTATCGTAAATTATCGTTAACTAATTGTCGATTAAACATAATCTCCCAGAGGACGTTTGGGTTTCCAATCGTCTTCACTTTCTATAAGCAGTAACAAAAGCAAAACGACAAAATTAAGCCAGAAAATAAAGCAATCTACAAATCTAATCCGTTTGTCAATTTCAGCAAGCATGTAATTAAATTTTCTCAGCACTCTGTCCCGCAGAAGTTCATTCACTTTTGATATTGGTTTTGTAATGAAAATAAACACACTATTCCATTATCTCTATCTCAACTTGTGTCTACACGGTTGCTATTTTCAAATGATTGCATGATCACTTAATCCGTTCACAAGACAAGCCAGGGACAAAAAAACTAATCTGTTCCGCAGAATGACCTTAAAAATAGTATAAACTTTCTCTAAATAATACAATTAAAAACAAAGAAAGACATATTTAAAGAAAAATCCTGACAAAGAAATTGCACAAAGGTCCTTGACAATAAATAATACATTATGGGTTCACTCCAAGCATTTGGCTACTGGTTTTCTTTTCCTTATCCTTAATTGATGTATTCTAGTATTGATTTACCTTGAGAATATACATATACATATAATATACATGATCATATAAACTAGGAGCTTAGCATTTATGCTTTATTACTGTACAGCTGTAGTCTTTTATGACCAATTTAACACACACTGATACTTGACAATTTATTTTCTTATGACCCCATACTTGGGCTTTCTAAAGGTTTACTCAATAACCAAAAATGTAATTTCCAAATGAACTTGCTGTTGTTTATGCAATATAAAACGAAAAAAAAAATAACACTCCTAACTAGCGCAACGTTTCGAAGATAACCTGTCAAAAGAACCAATTGTTTTTACACTGAAAATGGTTTATCATAAGAGCTCAAACGTTTAAAAACACTTATTTCACTTTTTAAAAGTTCGATAGTCAACCATTTATTGTAAAAGTAATGTAAAGAAGTGTGTGACAGGAATTAAGAAAAGGAATTAATACTTTATAAAACATTTTAAAATCTCGTTAAAGTCCCGTTTGTCACAATTGTTCTCTAAGGGAAGCACAGATAAGAGTACATTGTATCCTGAAATACAAATGATCTCTGGCCTCTAAGATTGGTAGCACATGTCTCCAATGGGCTTTCATATGCTGCAAGCAGTCTTCGCTTAAGGTACACCTGAACACCTTTATTCATCTTGGTTGTTGTGATTGTCTGTTTTAGTGAGTATTGTGTGTAAATCTTATATAAGCACTTTTGGTGAAATATTTTTTCGATATATTTCATGTTGTCGCATGTTCTCCGCGTAAAGTTAAATATATATATATATATATATTGGACAGGCAAGCAAACATTTATTTGTTTTCTCGCCTAGGAAGCAACACGTGTCCCTGGAGCACATATAAAGGCGATAGTCTGTATTGTCGTAGACTGCATTCCGTTGCAACATGGTGTCGAGATATGACCCCAAAGATGCTTAACGCATTTATAAGTTATTTCAAAAACTGGCAACAAAGATTTCAACAAGAAACGTCAACCGCTTCATTGAGTAGTAATGTTCTCATATTGACCAAAGACACTGTTCAAATGTGGCTAACAAACCCAGGTTTCTAGCTTATATTTCTAGCTTATATGTCTTATTGAAAAGGGCTATAACGAACCTACCAATTACTTATCTTTCAGATTTGCGCTTGCGATCAGTTTCATTCTAACCGAACCTAATTTATTTTATATATTTTCATTTAACCAATAATAATTTACTGTACATTTCAACATTTAATATGACAGAGCATCTTAAACGAACAAGCTCATCGTTTGGTTCGGGCAAAGAGATAGGAAATGGCTATTTTAAATATTAGAACACGTATTTTATTGGTAAGACATGCTATTAAAGAGGACTTCAAAACATGTGCACATAGAGATACTTTCTACTTACATGAAAGCATTGGCAGTAGGTGGCTTCGCTTATTGCTTTCCTTTAAATTGTAAGAAAATTCAATCTAATTATTAAACTTATGGATCCTAAAAGGTACGATCCAAATGATTCATAATCATAATAGTACTTTATTCTGCCATTATAGCACAAGTAAAATACCTTCATAAAGGCAGTGTATGCATCAATACAACGGGATTCAACTTATACTGGCAATGATGCAGATCATTTGCAGTCCTTTAATTGCTAATGGCAATGCAACATTTTCTAACTTACTACAATGCAGAGGTTTATTATTATTAAAGACTCTTTCTGATTCATCAACATCCAACTTTTAATAAAATGTAACCGGATTAGGAATGTCTAATACATCCAATTCTTTCAATGAAGACTTATATAAACATATAACCGGTTGTTTGTTGCAAATGAGCAGCGGTCATGTATTCAAAGCAACCGAGTAAAAATCGTCTTGTTTAGTCCTTATTTTATAAGGTTTATTCTTCTCATTACTTTTCTCATTATCATGATTATAAACATGGTCTCCTGAAAAGGTGACAATTAAGATGAATCCTACCTTTTCAAATTCCTTTTCAAATTTTGGTATAATACAATACTCACAGGGCCTTGTCATATGTTTTGTTTTTATTTTTGTACTTTAGTTGTTGTAGCATCGGATCCGCAGAATATAAATAAATAAATAAATAAATAAATAAATAAATAAATAAATAAATAAATAAATAAATAAATATATATATATATATATATATTTTCTGCAGACTGGATTCCCAGGTTAGAATGATGCCTTATACAAAGAACGACACCACAATTTGTTTGTTCAGCAGATGGA
Source organism: Sinonovacula constricta (assembly GCA_007844125.1). Taxonomy (NCBI): domain Eukaryota; kingdom Metazoa; phylum Mollusca; class Bivalvia; order Cardiida; family Solecurtidae; genus Sinonovacula; species Sinonovacula constricta. The sequence goes on from CM017556.1 coordinate 16,136,636, forward strand.
CAAAGTTGTTTGAACACTATAACAACTATAATCAATATTCGAACAAATATCATTTTAGTTTTACACGTATTTCTTAATTGGGTGAATGTTCAGAATGTAGGGTTTTCCCTCAAACTAACTTTTCCTTTAATGCAAATTTATTTTGAAACTGAATAATGTTTCCTTAACGATGTGACTCAATTTAAACGAAAACGCTTCTTAAAAACCAGCGTAAGCATGCAAAAAGATGATACTATTTATGTAGGTACATTCTAAAATACATTTGATATGAAAGAAAATCACTTTTGAAATACATTGATTATGCAAATTTTAACAAATATCTGTTTGCGAAAAAGCTTCTAAGATATTTATTAGATAAGAAGGAAAGAAAGTCCCCTACACAAATATTATACTGTTACGTATTCCATATCGTGCTAAATCATAAGTTTTTGGTGTCAATTACAGCAATGGTTGTCATCATGTAAATTTTGCTCTGGTCAGCCAGTATATAACATACTGATATTAGATTAATATTCCGCATAACTACGTTCTTAGAAATGACGATAGATGCTGTATGCACCGTCAAAGCACGATTATATGATACTGCATCCAGGTGACATGTTTAGTCTTTAATCAAAAACAGATTATTTGTCAGCTGAAAAGTTACAATATACAATTTAATGTACACACAATTAAAACAAGCAATCAGCAAATTATAACGTAGGATAAAAGTCAGATATCATATGGATTAATGTCAATTAATAAAGAAATACTTTCGAACATAATAAATCAACAAAGATTGTTTTCCTGTGAATTTAATTAAAATGCCTCCCTGGATGCAATACATTTAGTTTACAATTAACGCTCGCATGTTCTTAAAATGCTTTACGCACTATACATGCTTTTTTTTCTAAATTGCATTTCCTATCTTCTTATAAAACTCATATGAGTGGAATTATTTACATGATGAGTAATGGAACAACAGACTATAAAGCAATTTCTCCGAGGATAATTTTCCAGATGAGCATAGGTTTTACTTTTGATCTTATTTTATTAGTCACTACCGACAATTTAAGGCTATAATTCTTTACTATAATAAATCAGTGGATGAAATGTGAACAAACTCAAGCAGAAACAGAGTACATGTTGTATAAATAGGCAGGGGAAAGATTGTTTAGAATTTAGAACTTACTCTTCGATGGTGACTCCGTGTGCAAATGATTCTCATTTGCTGAAAGAAACTGATTTCAATTGATTTTCCCTTTTTGTTTTAGTTAAAAGTAAAACTGTCCCTTATTTATGTTGATGTATACAAATTATACTGGGTTTGTAGGTAGTTTTTTTATTCCTAATTAAAATATTTGTTGTCATCTGTCGTCTAAGTTCGTTTTTAGCACTGATCTTTAACATGAACGACGTTTAAAAATCTTCAAACGTCAAATCTTTAGTTTCTTTTGCACAAAATACCATAAAAAACAAACAAAAAACGAAATGACTGTTTAGACGAATATACGATAATTCAACATGTATCAAAATTGCAAATACCACAATACCAAGATTATAACACGCAAGCCGAAAGCCACACCCAAATGAACGACTATGAGCGTAAAGCGTAAACAGGTTTACAGCATTCTTGTTATCTGCACTTCCATAAAAGTTTCTCAAAGGAATAAAAAATGGAATGTCACATCAAAGAAAGACAGCTGAAAGTAACCACCAAAAACGAGAGTAACGAAATTAACCAAGCCTATTATCATCGAACACTTTAACAGTAGGTGCAAAGAAAAATCAGTGATTGTAAGACGTGTGACATCCTGCTGATACACAGAAATTCATCATAATGGCTCATACTTTTATAAAAATATATTCAAAGATACTGTTCCATTGACAAGAAAACTGTTTATTTTAAAAGAGTTGTATTTTGAGAATAATTTTAATGGCGGGTTAGCAATATTTGGTTAAGTGAATATGTTCATATCTAACATATCAATACCTGTGCGGAATGAGCTGACCAATATTTATAAATTGTATAGTAGGCTACATGTAATGAGCTGACCAATATTTATAAATTGTATAGTAGGCTACATGTAATGAGCTGACCAATATTTATAAATTCTATAGCAGGCTACATGTAATGAGCTGACACCATATTGGCGCTGCGTTTAAGGTGACAACAATGAGCAGAAGTGGTGTTATAGTGTTTCATCTAAGTTATACAACTTAAATAAACTATTCTGTTATTACTGCTGGTGGCATATTTGTATAAATTGTATATTTACAGTATTACTATATATTTCACCTCACCGATGAATACAAATGACGATTATACAGTCAGGAGACAAATGCATAATTTTAAGACAAAGTACAACAAAAAATGACGAAGCAGCTTTTAATTGTTTTTCTTTTTTACAGATCTTAAACAAGGTCGAAATTAAGAATGAAAGGTAATATTAAATTGAAATTAAAAAACAACAACAACATATTAAAATAAATTAATTGAAAAATATATTTCATTGGTGTTTGGGGTCAATTCATCAATTCATTTAAACTTTGGCTTTCTATTAAGGTAATTGAAGATACTTTAAAAGATTATAGTTGAAATCTTCTCTCTTGTCACAGACGTTAGTACATACGTTGCCTTTGGAAATGGTAATATTTCTGTCCAGAAACAAAGCGTTTTACATATCTTATATATTATATGTTTATATATCAAGTATTTGCGTTGTATTAGTAACTTCTTGTACGATGACTATTTGAGCGAAGAACATTAAAATATGGTAACGTTGCATTCAAATGACTCAATAATTCGGATTCGGGTATAAAAGGATATTCTTAACATATATTCACACCTAAAGCTGCATAATAACAAATGGCTTTTATGCAGATTGCATTTACTACTAAGAAAAAACAACGTTTACTTACAGGAGTCGACCATGTCAATAATTTACTCAGTTTAACCAGAACATAACAGATGGAGAAACTTATTTCTGATGAAAGAGAACACTCTACAATTCGAAAAGAAAATCTCCGTTAGCTAAGTTATTTTCTCAGCACTTTTGTTTTCTTTCATATCTTAATTGACATTGCTTTTGGTAAAGTAAATAAATGAATTATTTTATTTTCTGTCGAAACAAACTCTATTCACATTATTGCAGGCCTAAAATGATTCTATTCCATCCCAATGCGATATATTTCTTTTTCAGATGAGCTAAAGCCGATGATCACAAAACGCATTTTCTTGCATTGAAACAACAACAACAACAACAACCACCACCACAACAACAACAACATAACCCCCGAGCTCGACATAAAAATAAAATGTTTTTGCTGAAATAGGAAAATATTAGATTGTTTAATCTTTTCAAGTTGATTCAGTGTAGACACAATCCGTGTATAAAGTACGTTTTCACAAAAGAATTCCCAAAATGTATACATTCTGAGCAAAGATAGCCCTTTGTTTAGATATCTGTTTGAAGTGAAAATAAAGAATTTTACCCTTCTGATAAACAGACTTACCTTAAAAGTCATATTAGACCGTTTCCTTAACAGCACGGAACTCCTCCTTGAGAAGTTCGGGTTTATTTTGAAAGTTCTATAACATGCCGATCTTGGATTTAGAAATGCTGCACAAATGGTAACACCATTTTTTTAATCATGTTATCCGGTTCGTATTTTATGCATTTGGAAATAGTTTACATACCACAATGTACATAGCAGCTCTTCATCTTACGTTACACATTCAATTTAATTGTTAATGTATTGCTCACCTTAATCTTTATGTAGCGTCCTCATAGAAACAATAACGCCGCTTTTTGCAAAAACTATTCATGCATAAAAAATTCGTTGAATATACGAACAGTGATTTGTGAATATTAATAATGTTCATGCAGTCGATAATCATGCAATTATAGGGGCTGCCATTACGAGATTAGCATATATTCAAATCCAAAACCTGCGTTTCTTTTGTCTCAGTGCTTCTTTTTTTTCTTTTTCTGCAGTTCGTTTCAGTTTATGTATTAAACATAATAATTTTATTATAACTTTTAAGTATTAAATTGAATGAAAGTCATCTTTGGTTGCGGTTTTTATATTACAGTATTCATCGCAAAACGTGATGATGTCTATGATTGAAACAACAACAGCAACAATAACGGTAAATCCTTGGCTTTTTATATTATGTTATTTGAATCTCATTACCTAAAAACTCGTCATAATACTACATTTTGTTTTGTTGGTTTGGAATATTTTCTAAAATTCGATGATTTATTTCGTGTAAACTATGTGCTTTAAAAAATAACTTTTGACACTTTTGACACTTTTGACATCTGACGTCATTAAAATGTTCTTATTATATATATTATTGCTTGGGCTGTTTTGTTTCAAACTACGCTCTCATTTGGAATGTTTAGGCTGCCGAGGCTATTATCTTCTGTACATATTGTACATATGTCGATAGCTGATTATATTACTAGCTATTTTATCTGTATAAAGTTCATTTTATCAGTTTTAACTCCCGATGCAGATGCTTAGTGAAATTTGTCTCATTTTGATGGGTCATTCTGTTTACGCTGTTTATTTGATAGAAAATCATTCACTAAGTGTGAGGTTTTAGCGCTCTATAAATCAGGTTTAAGCAACCCCAGTCGGTCCTAATGCGGTATCTGCTGGTTTTCTTTTAGTGTGTTATGTCTCGTCTCTGTGTTTTTCTCACTTATACATTTACCCCGTCTTTGTTTATAGGTTGTTTAGAACTAAATATCTGTGTTAATTCTAATAGGAACGTTTCTTATTTATCTATATTGATCAATTTATATTTGTGTATGTTGTGTACATTGACATGTCACATTTTTAAATCAAAACTTATATTGTAAAATTGTAAAATAAAAATGAGTGCAAAATATGACCTCAGGATTTTGGAATCTGTAATATAAGAGGTAATCTATGCAACAACAATTCTATTATAACAGGCTTTAATGCTTATAAAGACACAGTTATTAACATCCATTGATTTTTATAAAAAAATAAATGGCTATTCTCAGTTATATATGTATAGTCATTTTTTCTTAAGTATGAATATATAACGACATGGTTATTATCACAATAAAGGAAAACGATGTTTAAATCTTTTATTCATAGAAATATAACTTTGAACTTTGAAAAGAAGAATGCTTTCTTTAAAGAAACAAATATTCGACGTGTGTTATTTTATGAAATACAAACATTTAATAGGCAATGACCTAGTGGCTAAACATACTTGGGCATTTTAGTATAATTCAAATAGTATTACCATTGAAGTATGCCAAAACACCAGAAAGTATCTCTTGGTAAATGTCAATCACTGCCTACGTTATTTTAGTTTAACAAATATCTCAATCTGCCGTTACGGTTGTAATTTAAGTGATCTGGCTGTTTTCTGCATTTAAAAACTGATGCTACAGTTTCTTTTTAACGAGTATAAAATTAGTATACCACCGCCTAAATGCGTAATTTTCACAACGAAATTATTTTACGCGCTAACAAAGTGAAACGTTCGCGGTTATTCGTGGAAGATATTTTGCCTATTTTCTGTAGTTTTAAATGAATAATGCGGGCCAAAAAGGGTAGGTTTGTATCCAAAAAGGCCCATGTCAGAGGACTTTTGTCATCTGCACGTTTGAAAAAACTGGCATAATGTTTTGTCAGACAAACATGAAACAGGTTTCAGCGACAGTGCCATTGATATTTGTGAACCAAATGTTGGAGAAATTTTGAAAGACAGCGCTGTCCCCGATGTAGGGGCTGATGTAAATTATGTCCCTGAAGATGTTTTGACAGGCTCCACTGTGACCTTTGACCTTTTCCTCAGGTGAGCGACCCAGGGCCCTTTCGGCCCTCTTGTATTTTACAGCGGGCATCACATCATTGTCAATGTATCAATTAGTTATTGAGCTATCGAGGTGCTGCACATGATCTATAGCTAGTTGTCATTTGACTTTGCCCAATTGTACAATTTGTCCTATTTTTAGGTCAAAACTTCTTATGATTTATGAAATTCGTGGTTTATGTGCTAACTGTCTGTCAAGCTTACAGATCAAGTCTGAATTTGAAGAAGTTGCACAAAACTTAAAATGCTTACTGCTTTATGATGTTTAAAATATAATAGGAAAAACAAGTTAATGTTCAATATAAAATGGTTATAAATACAGGAACTTTGACTGACTTCTGTATTTCGTACTAAATGTAAGCAGATTCTCCCAATTCAGTGCATGAAAAAAATGACATTGGGCATAAGTACTTTCATTTGTTATCTTTATTAAATTTTGTCATAGATGGTCATCATTATACTTAAAATACCTAACATATCATAATGAATGATGTACCTTATAAACCTTTGTGTATACATCATTAACCACCCCCACCCAACCCCACCCCCTTTTTTGAAATTGCCATTTAGAACAAACTAATGTGGTAACCTACATTTTTCTTTTTTATTTTATGTTTGTTATACATTGGTGCATTTATTGGTAGCATTTGGTGAAAATCTATTATGTTAAATTAAAGTAAACTTAAAAAAACATCCCTTAGAAATAAAGATTTTCCGAAAAATTCATTGTCGTAAATAAGGTTATACTTAATTTTTATATGTGTTTCATTATTTGTATTGCAATATATAGCAACTTGTTTGTAATATAGAATGTATTTTACTGAAAAATAGAATTATTTATGATATTCTTGTGATGCATTCTATAATTTCATGCCGACAAACAAGTCTATGAAACTCATAAAAAATGTTCAAAATGTGACATCTTTGGTAGCTAATAAAAAACAAAAACCCCGGTAAGGTCTTATTTTTATTTGCTTTTTCATTGTATAACATCATGTTCTTGACATACACAAAGTTCGAATGAAATCTATTATTGGAATTTTTTTTTATGAAACTGTAGCGTCAGCCTTTAAAATTGTCGTATTTTCAAGCTTTTCAATTATAAAACAATATTCAAATTGTTCAATTGTTAATAAGGTGACCTTTGCTTAGACGACTGAAACCCGAACTACCAAGTCACAAGGGCCGTAACTCTACATGGAGGTAGCTCTGTGTATTAATAGGACCCTTTTAAATAATCGCCTATATCATGTGCATCGGTGGTCAGCAGACGTTCGACATTTGTTTGCTGATTGTGCGTATATACAAGTCAGTTTCGATGAAAAACAAATTGATGAAGTATCTTTGATAAATCGGGGATTAAATTTTAAAACATAGCCATCCGGTAGATATAAAATGTTAAATTAAAAACCTATAAAACACTAACTTCCCGTGCATTTGACTCGTACAGAAACGCAGTGGGCAAACAATACAATATCGCAATATTCTTTTCCTGCAATCAAGCTACTGAAGTTTCTCAACGTTCCACAGAAGGGCATCTGACTTTTTTATTAGTTCAGTGATGAAAATGAAAACAAGTTTTCATAAACTCCTTGCAATCTTTTGTACACTTGGGACAATATAAAGCCTATTATTTACATATTTATTATCAACGTTGTCATTTAATTAATCCTTTTTGGATTGTTACGTGTATTTTCCCTTGACATGCATGGGACTCAAAATTTCATTTCCATGATAACACAGGCTGCAAAATATGGACAATATCGTTGTGGATAACAGCTCTACTTTTTTATTTTATCACGTCATTGTTTTAGTTTGTTATTATCTGATTAGAGCATTCACTGAAAACGGAAGTAATTAAACCAATCAGGTGAAACGATACGATGTCCTTTTCGCTGCTCTTTTCATTGTCCAATGACCACGAATGATGAATTCTATTTATACTATTACCACTAAAGCAGTGTTTTGATTTTGCGTAGTATTACCAGCCTTTTCCCGTGTGGTTGATGACTCGATCATTTCACAAGCAGATACTAGAAAAAAAGACATCAAAGGGTGCAACTTAGTGCATACACGTAAAGTTTTAAGTAAATTAATATACGTCATCATTCGGAGAGTTTCGTTTCAAATTCTCTTTGTACTTTTTTGTTTCCGGTTGTGTCTTTGACAAAATCTTTAGGTAGTGAGATGTTTGAGTTTTTGTAAACCGGTTAAAGCACCCAAGTTGGTGCCTGAACCGACTGACCGCTCCATGCTGGTAAGTGTTTCTTTTTCTATTTTATTGGATGCTTCGTCCCAGTGCTTACATCACTTTCTCCTTAAACTGGTTAGCAGATGCCTTTTTCTTTTGTTTTTCGATGCTTCTATATTTTGCCGTTGTATTTTCGGTTAGGAAAACTCATCTTAAGACATTTCACTAATTTTTACCGAAAGTAATGCACGGGTAGAACGTGAAGTAATAACAAAACATTTAACAAAGATTTAAGAAACAACAACAACACAAACAGGTTAAACTTTATATCAGTAATTCATATTTCCCAGTGGTTTCCGTTCTCTCTTAGTCTCTTCTATGTTTTCTATGTGAAAAGAACACATACACACATATAATTATTCGTAAGCATTTCATAAACATGTTCAACGCTTATTAAATAACGATGGACGTTTTATTGTTTTTACTGCATTTACATTTTAAAGATCATGATACTTAATGCTTTGAAAAATGTACAAACAAAAGTTCGCATAAGTTTAAAGGTTGCTGTATAAGAGAATAAAGGTGTCAGTATGTGCTGTTACAGATGTATTCCACCACCAGCTATAAGTGTTCATTTGAGACTCCAAGGCACTTAATGTATACTAAGTTATTACGGTTACAGTACTGAAAATCATGAAATTGACAAACGGAACGGAGTGGAAATGGAAATGAAACGTTTTTCGTTTCCTGTTGAAACGGAAACGGAACGGAGTGGAAATGGAAATGCAACGGAGCGCTACAAACGCTTGAAACGGTGTAAACGGTATAAACGCTATAACCGGAGCGCTTGGAACGCTAGAAACGGTAGAAACGGAAAAATCGGAATGCTCGTAACGGTAGAGTTATTTTCACTACCGCTTCAAACGTTTCTAGGTCACCCGATTATTTATAGTAACATTTCAACCGTTTCTTGGTACGAAATAAATTTAAACGAACACAATAACTGGCTTCAATTTATCAACACAAACGCGCTTTTATATGTACTCTGCAGAAAGAAATAACATAAATTATTATCAAAAAATCGTATTTATCAAACTTGTACATTACAGTTCCGAAACCGCACGAGTTGTCCAAGTCATCGTGTACCGTCAAACAGAAACTGCACTAAAAATCACTCCGCACGATAAAACACGCAATTTAACTATAATATTGCGTTTCTGTCGAAACTGATGTTTTAATTAATTCCAATGAATAGCTTAACATCCACCTTGGATCGACATTCTTAGTCTTCATTGTTTGGCATATGAAGATAGTGTGTACACAGCTGTCATTACACGTATGCGCGCGCAATGTCGCAGCATTTCCCGAGTTTGAATTTTCGCTAATTACTTTGTAGCTGCATGGTCCGTTCCCGGATCAACTACGCCAATCATTTTTGTGTGAACATACTTGCTTAAAGTATTTTTCATTTACAAAGAATGCATTGCGTGGTACAAAATAAAGTTACTTAATGAAATTAAACCTCAACCAAAAGAAGGTAACACATCTCATATAACACAAAAAAAACATAAAACAACTACACATAAAACAAACAAACAATGCTATGTATTATTGCAAGGTGTGACCCAATCAAGAACCAATAACATCCTCCCCGGCACTCAGAGCCAATGACAAGTATGATCCTAAAGTTCAACGTCTGAATAACCACAGATTGCCAAATAGTGCACGTATACAATCATCGATTGACAGTTAAATGAAACAACCGTGATAAAAACTTACATCACGATAAATATTAAAGACATAATAATCATTACCGCCATTAAATTCACCTGATCACACATGATCATCATCAGGATCCCATATTACTTATATAATCACCACTAATCATCATCAAAAGCAGCATCACCGGCATCACGATCTACATCATAATCGTCATGAGCATCAGCATCACCGTAACCGTTATTACCATTTACATTATAATCATAAACAGCATCGGTATCACCGTTATCATTATCAGCAGAAGCAGCAGTAGCAGTAGTAGCACCGTCATTTACATCATCATTACTTTGGTTACAGGGGTATGGATATGTATTTTATTTTATCTTGCCTCTCTGTCAAGCAAAGTTTCTTCTGCTTCTAATCTTAATTGTTATATATCTTATAATGAACAATGTTGTAAATTTTGACAATAGTATCAAAATTCCTATTTCTAAATGCATAGTTCCCATAATGCGCTGTTACATATATAGGATTAATCGGAATTCGTGGACCGCGATTAAGAATTTGCATACAACTTTTGACTTTACTTGACTTGCAACTATTTGAATGAGGCCTGGCTACGGCTCATTTTCCCATTCATGTCTTGAATGTTCTATGCCAAAATGTGGTCTAATGAGGGCCCTACCGGGTACTTAATTTTTGTACCCATTTAAAGATAGAAATATATTAATTTAAAATATATCGTTTTGTAAATTGATATTATGTTTCTCCATGCGCGTGTGTAGGGTTCATGCCATCATAAAGTTCTACTCTAATTGAATCCCTAATTTTAAGACATGAGCGGACACCCCAACTAATTAAGCTAATTGGCAGTTTTATGACACCTTGTTTGTCTAGTGGACAGGAAGTGTGACCGTGTTTTGGCGTCTTTTTCACTTCGCAAGAACACATGCATCCTCTGTGCAGCTGTGTTTGAAAATGTCACCTTATGGCAGTCGCGTGGTTTATGACCTTCACCTTTTAAAGAGCAATATGCATTGACTTACGCGAGGACAACAAAAAGGACAAAACACTAAGGTGCACGATATCTTTTTTGGCTCATAAAAGGACCTAACGCTATATTTAGTAGTACCCACAATGGTGCACCCTTTCCCCACCCACTATATTTTAGTTTAAAAAGAGGAAACGTGGATGTGGGGATTGGGGATTTCTTATAGTAAATACTACATTAATTGTCGTGTTTTTGTAACTAATGTTATCAAGAGAAGACACATCAAGGAACACAGTCTAATGTATATTTTCATCTCGTATTTATTGCAAATGTATTATTTCAATGGCTCGCCTATTCTTTTGTAGTTAATCCATACCTTAAATATAAATAATACCTTTATAAAAGTGTTTATGATCATTCAAAGGACTAAAAAGTTTTTGTAAGGACATTTATATAAGTAAAAACATGCGCAGTCTGAAATATTACTACATAGTATAGTTTCCTCCCTCCACTATCATTCCTTTAGAACTTATATTTATGCCGCGAAGGTAAATCGTCAATAACGTTGCATATTTTTTCATAGCACACGCCGTTCACGCGTACTTACCATCTTTAATCCCTAAACAGTACCCAGCGTTCACACCCTCTCTCTCTTCTAAATGGCAGCTTGAAGACAATTATCGATCGATATCATGTTGCACAGTATTGAGAGAAATAATAGGTCGGTCAATTTGAAACAAAAAAAAATCTTTTCGGCGACTTCAAATGATAGTGACCGGCGATTGTTTCCCAGAATATTCTTTGATGTTGCAGTGTTAGCCAGAGAGCCCTCCTCTCCAGAAAGAAATTACACCGCATCTAATGATTTATTTGTTCACCGCATTTATTTGTTACAACCTTGGAGAAATTAAAATCACATTGATATAATTAGCGACTTCATGTTATAAGTGCGTGAACAATATTGTTAACAGCCTTTTATTGGCGCTAATATGTGCAAACCGAAAACACAACAACACACACTTGTTTCTAAGAAAGTTGTTTGTTCTATGAGACTTTATGTATGTGCCTGTTTTCGACAAAACAACATGTTCATGTTTATATGAGATAATCATTTTAACCATGAAATGTGACTGTAGTGAGTAATACTTATCTAAAATTATTGGATATTACACGTTACTATCAGCGAGACGTTAAATCTAAAGTCCGCCATATAACAAATATCGGAAAGGGGCAAACATTCGCCTTTTTATTTTGGCAGTGGGGATGGGGGTAAACGCTGGGCCTTTTTATTTGAAGGACCTTTTTATTTGAAGGGGAGAGGGGGTGGCAAACGTCCGGTCTGCACTTATAGGGGCGGGGGGCAAACGTCCGGGGGCAAGTTTTTAAAAAAAAAATGTGTGTGATATCGTCTTATTTTAAGGTCGGATCACCATTACGCTTTTATTGCGGATTTACACGTCACAGAGAAGTAACTTTTTAGGATACTGGGTGTGTGTGGACCATATTTGAAAGTTATTTCTTGTTTGTTTATTCCGGGATATGACGTCTAACGAAGACAAGTAGGTAGGCATCTTCTCAATACTGCACTCCCCGAATTTTGAGGATTATTTGCAGGTGCTGGTTGTTAAGGGTATTTTTTGTCTGCAATTTCCCTCCGGGTGACTGACACTGAATATCCTCGTCGCAAACAATCTACTGCCGATTCCTTTATATGTGATGGAAGACTTTTGCCTCTCCCTAGAATGTTTACTTCTTTCGTCATTTTGCAAACACACCGGAAGTACTTTACATTTAGAAATTTATTAAACGAAATTTTTAGTCAAAATCGGAACGGAGCGAAACGGAACGCTTGAAACGGTAGAAACGGAAGAAACGATAGAAACGCTGGAAGCGTTTGAAATGCAGCGCTGGAAGCGAATAAAACGAAACGGAAACGCAACGGAAGCGGAATGGAAACGGAGCGGCAAACGCTTCCAACTGAAATGGAAACGAAACGGAGTGGAAACGGGAAAATTGTCAATTTCGTGATTTTCAGTACTGTACTGGTGATAAGATACTTTAAGAAACTGCAACAAGATTCTTGATTCTTTATTGTCAAAAATATCAGTACGTTCGATACACTCATTCTTTTAAAATGTCTGCACGTATTATTATTCAAAGCATTTTAGCAAGTTCATGCTGCCAATTATATAAAATCATTCATTATAAATTTGTATAAATTAGTAACTTATTTAAATATCATTATTCACATTTTCAGATAACTTAAAGACGAATTTTAATCAATTTCAATACTGAGTGATGATTTCTAGTTCTAATGATTTTAAAGAGAGAAACAGGTACGTACACGATGGTTCAGTCTATACACAATATACATTTCTTTTCTTGCTTTACATATGTCAAATACATGTACCGATAATATACTACTAGATGTGGATATTTTAAACAAGACATCTCAGGTAAGTATTGCTGTTAGTTAATGCCACTTTCCACAATACTTTAATTGTAACACACTATAAATAATGGTTTCTTAAAATATTAAATCTAATATTTATCGCACTTCATTCCTTTTTGAGACGCGACGGGGAATTCCCGCTTAAATCCCACTCAATCTGAAACAATTCGGGACCAAATTATCGCAATACAAAACTATGAATCAAAATAATCATACTAGTGATACTGTAGCCATATGCTTGTGATCATGCGATGCAACAATTTTGATTGCTGATTTTGCATACCGTTTACTGTGATGAATATAAACAGTGTAATTATTTACCCCTGGAATGATATTTATGGTTCAATACAAAACTCCCACTTTTGCATATGCAACAGCAAAAACTTAAAAACGTTGTCTGTGTAATTGCATACAAGACATTGTGTATCTGAAAGTCAATTCATTTTAACTAACAGAAGAAACACATATTTTTATATAATGTGTCTAAATCCTGACATAAATATCTCTGTTAAGTCAACAACATAAACTTCAACACACAATCCATATGTGCAAAGTATTTTATTTAATTTTATTAATATGCGCCATTAAAACATAAAACGTCTGCTGCATGTTTTATCATTATGGTATAAAGCTGTTTGTTCATAATCCGTTAATAAAAGTCACATACATACTTATTTGATGACCCCACTGAGAATAAAGTTTTGTGGTCTAATGACAGAGAAAGCGGAAGGCTGATTACTGTTGAAATCATACATTTTCCAAATATTCCCCTCGTTTTCTTGTCGGCTGAAAAAGATAACGAAATTCATGTTTTGCTTGTGATAATTACATAAATTGTATAAAATGATAAATAAGTTAAACTATTTTCTAATCTTTGTAACTTTCAAGGGGAAATCATTTACATGTAAATAAAAACATATATAGAGAATATATTTCATAAAGGATATATTCAAATTGTCTTTCTTCCAGTAATAAAAATAAATTCCTCGCTTGTTCAATGCATCAAACAATAATTAACAACAGTTTACTAAATACTTATATCAGCTACTGAAGATGTAACTGTAGCAAAACAATTGTGAAATTGACCTTAAACCTAAAAACTTAAAACATGAATTTAACAGGTAAACACTTTGCAAGGATTTAATAACTTTGAATCTTAAAAAGATAATATTTATGCCAGTTTCTGAATATTTTTATCCTCCTAAGATGGTGGGTGGCACAATAATCATTCAACAATGTAACAAAACAACAAGTAAAACTAACTTATTTAAAATCTGTATAAGCAAACATTAAGAAATTAAGAAACCTCTAAGCAATCTGCTAACCGCCATGACAGTAGATTAGGCATAATGACGTCAGTTTTTGTCAAATTTACATTTACCCTGTTAGACTTTGTCTAGAGTTAGTTTATATTTGATTATCTGTTGTTATTGTGACCTTAATTATTTACCTATTCACTAGATTATATATAAACATCCTGTTATTTTATTGTCGCCATAAGGTTGGCAACTTCAAAGGCGTCAAAGGCTTATCATTTTTTACCCGTTTCCAAAGCGACAACCAACCATATCTCGTGACAACGAATTCAGCAATTTACTTCAAGTATAGTATTCGCCAGTTATAAACAATAAACTGATTAGACCCACAGTGACGCAATAACATGAATACATATGCGGTGCTGATTGTTAGCTGTGCCTGTGTCTCGTGTAAAACAACCAAACTTCACAAACTTTGTGGCGGACTGACAATAATCTTTTTCTATTAATTTACATTATTTCAGCTATTTTGGTGTTTCAACCGTAATTTACCACAAAATTTGTAGAATATTTACCAGCGGTCTTAGACAGGCAAATTCTGTGAAATTGGTTATTACGCGTTATTAAATCACTTCGTTTAAATCACGAACAAGACTGCAGGAGAGAGTGCTGATTTACAGCTTTCAAAATGCAAAACAAGGAAATTCTTAAAATATAAAAATACTTCAAATATGACTACTAGCCTTGAAGGCTTTCAAAATACTTAATCGCGCATAATAAAAAAGGTTATAAACTGTTGTGTTTTACTAGCAATCGTTAATTTAATATAATTTGATGAAGCATAATTGAGCATAATATTTGTATGCGTATGTTTATCTCTGTCTCTGTCTGTCTGTATCTCTCTCTGTTTACCATCATGGTATCACTGTTTACCGTCACTGCTAACCGTCAGGACATCACTGCTTACTATTATGGCCTCACTGTTTACCGTCATGGCATTACCGTTTACCGTCATGGCATCACTGTTAACCATCATGACATCACTGTTTACTATTATGGCCTCATTGTTCACTGTCATGGCATTACCGTTTACCGTCACTGCTAACCGTCAGGACATTACTGTTTACTATTATGGCCTCATTGTTCACTGTCATGGCAATACGGTTTACCGTCACTGATAACCGTCAGGACATCACTGTTTACTATGATGGCCTCACTGTTCACCATCATGGCATCACGGTTTACCGTCACTGATAACCGTCAGGACATCACTTTTTACTATTATGGCCTCATTGTTCACCGTTATGGCATCACGGTTTACTGTCACTGCTACAGTACTGAAAATCACGAAATTGACAATTTTCCCGTTTCCACTCCGTTTCGTTTCCATTTCAGTTGGAAGCGTTTGCCGCTCCGTTTCCATTCCGCTTCTGTTGCGTTTCCGTTTCGTTTTATTCGCTTCCAGCGCTGCATTTCAAACGCTTCCAGCGTTTCTATCGTTTCTTCCGTTTCTACCGTTTCAAGCGTTCCGTTTCGCTCCGTTCCGATTTTGACTAAAAATTTCGTTTAATAAATTTCTAAAGGTAAAGTACTTCCGGTGTGTTTGCAAAATGACGAAAGAAGTAAACATTCTAGGGAGATGCAAAAGTCTTCCATCACATATAAAGGAATCGGCAGTAGATTGTTTGCGACGAGGATATTCAGTGTCAGTCACCCGGAGGGAAATTGCAGACAAAAAATACCCTTAACAACCAGCACCTGCAAATAATCCTCAAAATTCAGGGAGTGCAGTATTGAGAAGATGCCTACCTACTTGTCTTCGCCAGACGTCATATCCCGGAATAAACAAACAAGAAATAACTTTCAAATATGGTCCACACACACCCAGTATCCTTAAAAGGTAACTTCTCTGTGACGTGTTAATCCGCAAAAAAAGCGTAATGGTGATCCGACCTTAAAATAAGACGATATCACACACAATTTTTTTTTTAAAACTTGCCCCCGGACGTTTGCCCCCCGCCCCTATAAGTGCAGACCGGACGTTTGCCACCCCCTCTCCCCTTCAAATAAAAAGGTCCTTCAAATAAAAAAGGTCCAGCGTTTACCCCCATCCCCACTGCCAAAATAAAAGGCGAATGTTTGCCCCTTTCCGATATTTGTTATATGGCGGACTTTAGATTTAACGTCTCGCTGATAGTAACGTGTAATATCCAATAATTTTAGATAAGTATTACTCACTACAGTCACATTTCATGGTTAAAATGATTATCTCATATAAACATGAACATGTTGTTTTGTCGAAAACAGGCACATACATAAAGTCTCATAGAACAAACAACTTTCTTAGAAACAAGTGTGTGTTGTTGTGTTTTCGGTTTGCACATATTAGCGCCAATTAACGGCTGTTAACAATATTGTTCACGCACTTATAACATGAAGTCGCTAATTATATCAATGTGATTTTAATTTCTCCATGGTTGTAACAAATAAATGCGGTGAACAAATAAATCATTAGATGCGGTGTAATTTCTTTCTGGAGAGGAGGGCTCTCTGGCTAACACTGCAACATCAAAGAATATTCTGGGAAACAATCGCCGGTCACTATCATTTGAAGTCGCCGAAAAGACTTTTTTTGTTTCAAATTGACCGACCTATTATTTCTCTCAATACTGTGCAACATGATATCGATCGATAATTGTCTTCAAGCTGCCATTTAGAAGAGAGAGAGGGTGTGAACGCTGGGTACTGTTTAGGGATTAAAAATGGTAAGTACGCGTGAACGGCGTGTGCTATGAAAAAATATGCAACGTTATTGACGATTTACCTTCGCGGCATAAATATAAGTTCTAAAGGAATGATAGTGGAGGGAGGAAACTGTACTATGTAGTAATATTTCAGACTGCGCATGTTTTAACTTATATAAATGTCCTTACAAAAACTTTTTAGTCCTTTTAATGATCATAAACACTTTTATAAAGGTATTATTTATATTTAAGGTATGGATTAACTACAAAAGAATAGGCGAGCCATTGAAATAATACATTTGCTATAAACACGAGATGAAAATATACATTAGACTGTGTTCCTTGATTTGTCTTCTCTTGATAACATTATTTACAAAAAACAAGACAATTAATGTAGTATTTACTATAAGAAATCCCCAATCCCCACATCCACGTTTCCTCTTCTTAAACTAAAAAATAGTGGGTGGGGAAAGGGTGCACCATTGTGGGTACTACTAAATATAGCGTTAGGTCCTTTTATGAGCCAAAAAAGATATCGTGCACCACCTTAGTGTTTTGTCCTTTTTGTTGTCCTCGCGTAAGTCAATGCATATTGCTCTTTAAAAGGTGAAGGTCATAAACCACGCGACTGCCATAAGGTGACATTTTCAAACACAGCTGCATAGAGGATGCATGTGTTCTTGCGAAGTGGAAAAGACGCCAAAACACGGTCACACTTCCTGTCCACTAGACAAACAAGGTGTCATAAAACTGCCAATTAGCTTAATTAGTTGGGGTGTCCGCTCATGTCTTAAAATTAGGGATTCAATTAGAGTAGAACTTTATGATGGCATGAACCCTATCCACGCGCATGGAGAAACATAATATCAATTTACAAAACGATATATTTTAAATTAATATATTTCTATCTTTAAATGGGTACAAAAATTAAGTACCCGGTAGGGCCCTCATTAGACCACATTTTGGCATAGAACATTCAAGACATGAATGGGAAAATGAGCCGTAGCCAGGCCTCATTCAAATAGTTGCAAGTCAAGTAAAGTCAAAAGTTGTATGCAGATTCTTAATCGCGGTCCACGAATTCCGATTAATCCTATATATGTAACAGCGCATTATGGGAACTATGCATTTAGAAATAGGAATTTTGATACTATTGTCCAAATTTACAATATTGTTCATTATAAGATATATAACAATTAAGATTAGAAGCAGAAGAAACTTTGCTTGACAAAGAGGCAAGATAAAATAAAATACATATCCATACCCCTGTAACTAAAGTAATGATGATGTAAATGACGGTGCTGCTGCTGCTACTGCTGCTTCTGCTGATAATGATGACGGTGATACCGATGCTGTTTATGATTATAATGTAAATGGTAATACCGGTTACGGTGATGCTGATGCTCATGACGATTATGATGTAGATCGTGATGCCGGTGATGCTGCTTTTGATGATGATTAGTGGTGATTATATAAGTAATATGGGATCCTGATGATGATCATGTGTGATCAGGTGAATTTAATGGCGGTAATGATTATTATGTCTTTAATATTTATCGTGATGTAAGTTTTTATCACGGTTGTTTTATTTAACTGTCAATCGATGATTGTATACGTGCACTATTTGGCAATCTGTGGTTATTCAGACGTTGAACTTTAGGATCATACTTGTCATTGGCTCTGAGTGCCGGGGAGGATGTTATTGGTTCTTGATTGGGTCACACCTTGCAATAATACATAGCATTGTTTGTTTGTTTTATATGTAGTTGTTTTATGTTTTTTGTGTTATATGAGATGTGTTACCTTCTTTTTGTTGAGGTTTAATTTCATTAAGTAACTTTATTTTGTACCACGCAATGCATTCTTTGTAAATGAAAAATACTTTAAGCAAGTATGTTCACACAAAAATGATTGGCGTAGTTGATCCGGGAACGGACCATGCAGCTACAAAGTAATTAGCGAAAATTCAAACTCGGGAAATGCTGCGACATTGCGCGCGCATACGTGTAATGACAGCTGTGTACACACTATCTTCATATGCCAAACAATGAAGACTAAGAATGTCGATCCAAGGCGGATGTTAAGCTATTCATTGGAATTAATTAAAACACCAGTTTCGACAGAAACGCAATATTATAGTTAAATTGCGTGTTTTATCGTGCGGAGTGATTTTTAGTGCAGTTTCT